>CAJHNH020008469.1:255000-355000 GCA_905116865.2 Candidula unifasciata
ATGCATAACAAAATCAGATTTTTTTTTTGTAAATGAAGTTTTTGCCCAAATATAATTTTATTTCTTAATAACATCACAACTAATCAGCACTTCCAAATAAGGGATTTCATTTAATTTTTCAAAATATTTACAAAAATTATTAATTCTTTTACAGAAAGGGTGACAAGAGATCAAAGTAATTCACTGCATTTTTTACAGGTATAAATAAAAGCATACAACTTTCAACATAGATGTGATATGGTCTGCTTTCCTAACATTTTGGACAATCTGTATTATTAATGTGTGCTATCCTCATAAGCTTGAAACCTCTACAGCATTTAATTTTTTTCCTTTTTATGTGGTTTTTTAAATTTTAACTAACTGACTTAGGTCAGTTGCATATACTTTTTACAGGACGTTGCAGAACCAACACTAACAGCCTCTGGCTGCTGTGTGGTTTTTCTAGGCAAATTTACATCCAGTAGTTTGCCATTGCTTTCTGGAAGTCGGCTTTCTTGATACCACTGTCAAAACCAACGCAATGCGCATGGCCCGCAGCTGGGATCCAACAAAGCGTTCGCATCAACTTAGCCACAGAGCCAACAACTAACTGACTACTGGATTTAAAAAAAAAAAATGTCATATTTATTTCATATATTATATCCAACCAAATATGTGTAAACAATTTGGATGTCCTTTGACAAATTTTTATTAAACTTTGTCTTCTGTTTCAAAACTATGGATGAGATGCAGTTAATTTGTCTAATTTTTGCCTAAATGATTGAAGATGGGCACCAGATATAAGTGAAGCTTTAGGTAGGAAAGTGCATGATGCAGGAAATCTGGTGAGAGACCCAGTTAATTTCAAGCTGTGATGTGAGCGATACTCTGCAAAGAACCTGCTATAAGATAATGATTGAATTGGTCTATAGTAACTAACAATATAGATAACTAATTTATAGAGCTTTCTAACTCTGATTGCAAGAACAATATGTTAAACGGGGTGTCCCCAAACAAGAACATTATGCGGGCAGCCACAGAATAATAATAAATCATCACAGAACTGGTGTCGTTGGCCGCTACACGCTGCAGGATTTACTGAGGAGGGGATCCGAGCACTTATGGACTGAGTAGTTTGAGGTGCAATGAGGATAAGCTGTTGACTAACTAACTAACTAACTAACTAACTAACTAACTAACTAACTAACTAACTAACTAACTAACTAACTAACTAACTAACTAACTAACTAACTTATAGAGCCCTGGTAGCATAGTGTGTAATACACTAGTCTACCTGTGGTAGTCTTTTGATTGACATTAGGTCGCATTAAAGGGAGGTAAATTAAGATCATTAGGAGAAAGAAAGAAATATAACAGATACAAGGCTACTCATACAAAATTGACTACTTAAGCATTGATTAAATTAGGAATTAAAGATCTGAAGCACATGAGTTAAATTTTAGCTATTTCTGTATCCTTTGATTTATTCTTTTTCTTCTTTTTTCTTGGTATTCACCGGTTGTAAACTCCAGCAGAAATTACTGGTTATTCATCCATTTCTGGACTTTAGTTTTGTAAAGTATGTACAGTAAAATTTTTTGTTATTTGAAGCCCAACCCTGGCTTTTGCCGGGGGCCCTGAATATAGCCAAGCCATAAATATGGCCAAACGACTGAACGGGGGTTTCTGGGTGATCCTCATCTGCATGGCAGCACTTTGTGTCACCGGGTGTTTATCACTTGTGTAATGTCCTGGTGGGGTACAACAAAAAAGAGAGAGTGTTGCAGAGTATATGCGTTGCTCCCTTGTGGGACGCAATTGTTCACTATTTGGAGCCCCACCATGGCTTTTGCCAGGGGCTATAATATAACCTAACGGTTGAATGCGGTTTCTTTGACCTCTCCACAGCTGATCCTCATTCGCATGGGGGCACTTTGGTCATCGGGTGTTTATCGCTTGATGTGATGCCCTGGTGGGGTAAAACTGACTTACTTGTTGCAGAATTAACCTTATCCCAATATGGGACAGAATATTTTGTTTTATATTGCCTTACCTTAGCTGTAGTCGCGGACCCTAATTCTGGGACTTGTACCCGGGTAATTCTCATTTGAATGGTGGCACTTTGTGTCACTGGATGCTTATTGCTTGTTGTGTCGTCCTGTTGGAGTTGAAAGATGCAGAAGCTGAATGTTGAGTGCACATCTGTTTTATTTGTAAGCAGTCTGTTGCCTTTCAGGCAGATGCACTGCGACTTCGAATGGAAGCCCCCGACTAGTTAACTGTTGTGACAAGCTTGTTAGGAAAGGCAGTGGGTCAATCTTTGTTCCCCCACAAGTGGGTCTCGGTACCCACACAGGGGAGTTGTATTTATTTTATTTCTTTCTCTGTATGTGTGTGTGTGTTTGAGTGTGTGTGTGTGCATGTGCACGTGCTTGTGTGTGGTTTTTATGTCCATGTGCATTATCTTAATGCTCTAGTGTAGTTATTTCAAAGCCATCTTCACTTTTTTAAATGTTTAATTTCTTGTAACATGCCACTAAAGGCTTGTCAACCTTTGCCCATTATTTATTGTAACTGTATTTTGTAAAGCTAGTGTATACTTAATACTTTCCAATCTTTATATTTGTGTGTGTGCTTTAGTACAGTTCAGTCCATTTCACCTGCACAAGTTAGTCGCTGACTATGTTCTTCAATGCTAAGTTGTACTAATTGAAAGATCATAGTTTTATCTTCAGAATTTTTAAACCGCAAACTGGTTTTCCAGCTTTTAGAGCTTTTTGTTGACATGACATCTTTGAGAAGTGGCCAGTATACCTTAGGAAAGCTTTGGTAAAGCTCAAAACTGAACAATGTGTATACATTGTAGGCATGATTATATTTACACAAATATTTTGTTTGATATATTATTTTTGATGGAAAAAAATCAATTTTTATGAGAGGGTTAAAAAAAACTTATGATGACACCACTTTGCTGTCTGTGGCGTGTCAGCAAAACCTCAGATGGGTGATGTATTTTTCTTCATTGTGTTCCTGGGACAAGGCATGTGCTATTTACTTGCGGGCAGTGGCTGCATCTTGGCCGAGGACATGTGGAGAATGGTCAGGAATAGTTTTAATCTACTCATCGTCCAACTATTCATCCAATGAAGTTGATTTTTAGTGATGACGCCTGGTCTCGCAGTGTGTTTAAGGAGACATGATGGTTTGCCAGATCAAATCGTGTGTGTTTTACTGACTGAGGACACTTTGTATGGCTACAGCATTCACTTGAAGTATCCAGCATATCTGACTCAGTTTGTGACTGGAATCACTGGCATAGGTGGTTGAGTAATTATGGGCCAAGCTCGTTTGCTGTGATGCGGGACCTGTAATAACTAACTAACTAGTACTCCTTTTATATCTATGTATAGCATTTCTGTTGGTTGCCACTTCTGTTGTGAATTTAGACTCTTTGAAAGTAACACTTCTGCAGTTTTTTCATAGTGATTATTTATCTTTTTGCCCTTGTGTTGTACTCTCATAAGGGAAACAAAATAGTCTGCTTAAAACACATGTTGTAAAAGGTGATTAGGGGGGATCAGCATAAGAGAGACAACTTTATCCCATAGAAAACTTTAACTTCAAAATCCAGTTAATCTGTGAAACATGTCTCTTTGCAAGAGATGTTTGAGTATTTACGCTTTACTGGCGACTCCCAAGTCTTTGTAGGTGTGCCTAGATGTTATCTATCCACTGTCTTCTTGGTCTGCCTTGTGGTCTACTCTCATTGAACTCTTTTGTGTGCACATATTTTGTCTCTCTGTTACCTGTCATTATTTCTATATGCCCCAGCTATTACAGTGGGAGATGCAGGGAAAAAAAATAATAATAACAAGAAAAATTTCTCTTTGTGTGCATACAGTATGAAATCTTTTACTGAAAGAGTTATAAATAAGAACAGCAATCTAATTCTATATCAATTTGGAATATTTCTTATGGTGTGTTTGTGTTTTGCCCCTACCACTGCAGTCTATTACTTTGGGAGATATAGGGGACAAAAATAAAACAAAAAATTTCTCTGTTTGCACATACAATATGAAACCTTATACTGAAAGAGTTTTATAATTAAGTCTTAGTCTTAGTTGAGGTTTCAAATTCACTGCAATCAGGCCACCCCATAGTTGCTCCGTTCCTGTGCCAGTGAAAATCAAATGAAATGTCCCTCACTGTCTCATCTGAAAAACTGGTGAACAAACAATTAGTCCCAGTGCAATCCAGAAATGCACACAATAAATGCATATAGCAGATGCAAGAGGCACCAAAGCTAACAGTCACCACCAAAATTGCAGTTTGTTGTTGATAGAAGTAGTCGGGCAAGATAGGTTGGCTATACACATGTTGAATTATTACATAAGGTATGTCATCAGTCCATACGAAAAAGAGCTACCGGCCATATATTGAATAAAACAGCTAAACTGCTGTACAAATAAAAGGCATTCCACATGAAAAAACACAGCTCACAGGGCTGCACCAAGTACTAAACTCAGTAGCTCAGTCAGCGAAACTGTAGACTACTGTCCACCTGTGGAAACTGCATTAGCAAAGCACTGTCAGAAGCAAAAATAACTTTAATGCTCTACATTCTGCGAAGCCTAGTCCTCCATTTTAGATGAGAAGTCGATTATCCAACCCCATTATAAAAAATTACAGAACTCATATTTCTATGTCAGTTTGCAATAGTTTTGTTGCTATGTTTGTGTTTTCCACACAGTGACACTTAATGGATAATGTCAGTATCACAACAAAAGTCTTATTCCTTTAATCATGAACCCAAAGTAAAGTAAAGTAAAGGTCCCTTTTCCACGCCTTTAGGCAGATAGGGCTGGACCTATATTTTTATAGACCAATCGGCACAAGATGGGTGATTTGGTCAGCATCAAGCCGGCCGCTTTTACTTCCAAGGACTGCACCTTGTACCCACTCAAAGCTGGGTCTACCTGGGAGCCAAGGTCACTTTAAAAAAAAGTCCGCCCGGCTCTCTAGCGGAATTGGCTAAACCGGATTTCGCGGAGACCAGGTGACGTACTCCTTGTGGTCCGGGTTCAATCCCGGGGGTAGGCAGGAAAGCCACATTTTCTCCCAGATTTACGGTATTTACAATGGAATCAAGGCCGAAAGGTTGCGATATCCATAATACCGAGCCTAAGGGTTAACAACTCATGGCTTCTGGATACTAAAACAAACAAAAAAAAGTCCAGCTCCGTCAGGAAGCAAGGCCACGACCTTCTGATCCACAGGCAAGCCTCTAGCCGCTATGCCACGGCAACTCCATGAACCCAAAGAAATTAAAAAAAAAAAACTTTACAGACACAACTATTTTACACAGGTTAACTATTAAATGATGATGATGATAATGATGAAATGAACTATTAAATTGTTTACAAATTTATTTATTGGGATGTTTTACATTTTTGTTTCGAATTATATTTAATCAATAAAGAAAAACAAAGTGAAACTTTAAATGGAAGGCAATCTCCAGGGTCTAAAACAAATATGTATCAGGTGACTCATGCTGTGACCCTTGACCTTTATCACTAAGGCTTGCAGGAAAATTATAAGTCAACCTGACTTAAAAAAAGCTTTTGAATTATAAGAAAACCCCTCTAAATGCTGTGTCTAGTAATTATATTAGCATTCCAGCCTCCTAAATACTAGGTGTACATAGAACAAATAGCATGTAACTACACTTTTCAAGAACAGGTCACTACAGCAATGGTGACATATTTGCATTTTAGGACTGGTCACAAACGGAAGTGACTAGACTGAGCCTTGTCATGTTGATAAGAGTTAATATTGTCTAGCCTCCATTATCAGCAACCATTTAATTAATTTTTGCAATAGCATGTACATACGTAGTAAATGCTTCATAAGACCGAAGGCAGGATTGTCAAGAACTTTTATAGAGAACTCTGGTGTGCATCAGGGCTATGTACTATTGCCGCTTCTTTTTATAACATACTGGATACCATATGGAAGGAAACAAACTTTAATCATGAAGAAGATATTACAGAATTACTATTCGCCAATGACTAGGTACTCATAGCAAAAAGTATGGAATGCCTACAGAACCACCTAAATCAATTTAGTAATAAAGGGGAGCAATATAATATGAAAAAAACCACTACGAAGACAGAGACAATGGTGATAGGAAAACAGAAAGACAATTTAGAAATAAAATTAAAAAACAACATCATAAGACAAACAGAGGAATTTAAGTATTTGGGAGCAATGTTCACATCCTTGGAAAATTGGACAGAGAAATTAGCTCGAGATGTGGCAAAGCTAATCAAGTATTCAACTGTCTGTTGACACACAAGCAGATACCTCGAAGTACTAAAGTGAATCTTATCAGAACTATTTTTTTGGCCAACACTATGCTATCAGTGCCAAACATGGACACTCACATGCTCCAATGAGTGTAAAATTGTGACAACAGAGATGAAATGCCTTAGAAGAGCTGCAGGAGTTTCAAGGAAAGACAGAACACGAAATCAGACGAATTCTAGGAATAAAGCCAGTCTTACAGGTCATCAAAGAAAAACAAATGAAGTGGTTTGGACACCTAACAAGAATGCCCTGGTACTATCTGCCACAGCGAGCCACATTAAAAAGTTACAACCAGTATAGAGCGAGTGGAGAACCTCAGAAAATATGGAGTGATTGCAGTAAAAACAGCATTACAGAAATGAACATCAGTCTTCATAGTGCTTTTGACAGAGCTCATTAACGAATGTTTTATCTTCCCCCGACACTTCGATGAGGTACAAGGTGGAAGAGACGAAGAAGAAGAAGAAGATTTGTATTATACAGCATTCTTTCACAACATGTTGTATTCTTACAGTTAATCTCATTTCACAGTTTGTTTACATTGTTATAAACAACATTTTTTTCTGACAGATTATATTATTATAATTGAACTTCTTTAACATTTTAAAATTAAAAAAAATTTAAAAAAACATACATAATATTCTTGAACTTTGCACTGTTTAACTGTTTAACCTTTTTTTTGTATTTATTGTGTATTACCCATTTGCAAGATTTTTTTCACAATCTATTATTACTGTGTAGATTCTATCACATTTTATTTTATTTCTTGACAATCTTCTATTACATATTCTTTAACACTGCATAATATTACAGATTAGTTTCTTCACATTTTATTTATACGTCTATACAGACAATTTTGTTCACATATCTGTTACGACAGTTCATTTTCTTTTACATTTTGTGTATTCGTTCACAAGATATAATACTATTAAGTTTAAATTCTTTCGCATTTTGTTTGTTATCTTACAGTACATCCTTTCACAGTGACATCTGGAGTAAGACAGGGGTGTGTCTTATCACCACTGCTGTTTATCACCTACATCGACAGTATATGCAAGAATGCCAAGCCCATGAATGAAGATCTTAGTAAGATCAACGAATTACTCTTTGCAGATGACCAGGCCTTGATAGCAGATACAGCCATGAAATTGCAACAACATCTAACATCCATGAATGAAGAATGTAAAACAAATAATATGAGAATCAACACTGAAAAGACAGAAGTAATGTCAATAGGAAAAAAGAAGACAGATCTAAACATAACAATAGAATACAAAGGCATTAAACAGGCATCTGAGTTTAAATATCTGGGAACTACATTTACCGAAGATGGGAAATTGGATAAAGAAATTGACATTAGGTGCAGTAAAGCAAACCAAGTATTGGGACAGCTAGCCCCCCTCTTACAGCATAAGACAATCCCAATCAGCACAAAGAGACATCTTATTCAAGGCATATTTATTCCAACTCTGTGCTACCAGTGCCAGACATGGTCACTCACAACAAACCATAAAAGAAAATTAGTAACCACGGAAATGAGATGTCTGAGAATTACAGTACTCTTCTACAATGTTGTTGCTGTGCAGTTAGACAGTTTCATTATAATTGAAAAGGTCTGATAGCTGATTTTAAGTACAATATTTCATCTGCTTTGTACTGGTTTTCCCTCTTTGCAACCTTTAGAAGAAATTTGTAGAGAAAATTTTAATAGTTATTAACTGAATTCAAATGATAAAATTAATGTTTTCACTTAAGATGTTAATGATTAAATACAATGTAGAATAAATTTTACTTTAGTGTAAAATCTGTAGCTTTATATAAACAATATGTGCATGTGTGTCTATAAATATAGACTGAACAAAATAGGAAATTCTAAAGTGTATAGTTTTAAAACAAGTTATGTATTTTCAATGGTAATGTTGTTTCAATTTTACCATATGCCATTGAAAGTTGGATAATCAATTAAAACATGGAACAAAAGTTAAATACATTTAAAAACAAATGCCTGAGGGAAATGATGAACATAAAATAGGATGAATTTAAAAGGGGTGAAGAAATAAGAGAAATGTCTGGGCAACTACTAGCATCAACAATTAAAAGACAGAGAAGATGGCACAATACTGGACACATCCTGAGAAGAAATGAGCACCAAACAGGCACTAAAGTGAGAAATAAAGGGGTTAAGGAGGCGAGGATGTCCAAATGAAGCCCTAAAACGAATGTTTATGAGAGAGGCCAAAGATACTGGACCGGATTCTATCCTTGATATTGAACTGATTGTTGCACAGAATCAAATGGAATAGAGGAGTAGACTGCAAGTCCTATGTGAGATGTAATAGCACCACAGGATAATGTGTGTGTGTATACACACACACACACACACATTATCCTGTGGTGCTATTACATCTCACATAGCACAACAGGATAATGTGTGTGTGTGTGTATATATATATATACATACACACACACACACATTATATATATTATAAAATATAAATGGGAACCAGAAAATATTGTGCAACCCATTGACTTCTTTCTTTTGTCCAAATTCTGCTCTTTGCGGTTAGGTGTCGCAGGTTGACAAATGATAGATGTCTGAGCTAGGGTATGCTGGATTGCCTGGTATGTTGTGATGTTGTAGAGTCTCAAGATATCAGTGACATCTTTTACTTGATTGTTTCTTACTTGTTGGTGTTTCTATTTTCATGTTGTACTGTCTCGTTTCTGGCATCATTAGATTCATTCTCATTAAATGGCTAAACCATTTCACTCTTTCCTTTTCAATGAATTTAACTGTCCCCTGCGGGGCCCCTTTGTGGAGAAAACAAGAATAGACCTACTGTCTCTCCAAAAGCATGTTGTAAGAGTCGACTAATTGGGGAGCTTCCTTTGAAGTCAGAGTGCATCTGCCGGAGAGGCAAGGAACCAACAGTCTGTATTCAAGAGAATGAGATCTGTAAAACTGATGCACACGCAACACTCAGGTTTTGGAGCAGGACTGCAGTTCAGTAGTGGACGAGCAACCAGAACCTTCCGCCAGAGTTTACAGCTGGTGAACACGAAGAAGAAGAATTTAACTGTAGTAATCCTAACAGTTCCTGTAATTTCTTTGTTTCTCACATGATCTCTTCTAGTTTTGTTCACAGCCTTTCTCAGACATCTCATGTCCCATGTGATTAGTGTTCATTAGTCAGCGTCCACTTTTGTTTGGTAAATACAAATATAGAGCGAGTATGCTTTAAACCTGTAACCCCATGAAAACTAAATCTGGTTACTTCTGTTTGTGACATAATCCTTTAAATACAGAAGAATGGGCATTTCTGTAGTATTATTACAGTTAATACCTGTTACAATGTCGGGTGCACATTTTGTTATTTTAAAGCCCAACCCCGGCTGTGGTCGGGGACCCTAATAAACTTAATCGCTGAACGAGGTTTCTGGAGTATGTCCAGGTGATCCTCATCTAAATGGTGGCACTCTGTGTCACCGGATGTTGGTCGCCCGTTGTAAGGTCCTGGTGGGGTTGAACGATAGTTCTGTAACGACCTGCTCTCGAAAAGTGTAATAAAATTCTGCTGATTGTAAGTGTGCCTGCAGTGTCTAATATGTCTGGATAAATTAAATAAAGCTACATTAAGCGATTTCCTTATGACCCCAATGGCGTTTTTTAAAGTCAAGTTGATGTCAGTTCTTTCCATAAACCTCAGTGATATAGGTCATGTAGTCATGGCAAAAGTCACTAAATTTTTTTAAGGCCCTGGGAAATGTGTTATGTTTAACTCTTTGAGTCCCAAAGAACGCATCATACATTCATAGATTCCTACCTAGAGGCCCGATGAACGCATAATGCGCCGATTTTACATCTTTCTTGACTACCCCCTTGGGCCTGTGATGCTAAACCCCCTGGGACTCAAAGAGTTAATGCTTCAGTGTTCACGTTTATTGAAAAAAAAAAAGTAATTAAACTGTACTTAAATAACTTTTCATCAAATTTTAAGTAAACCTGTGTAAAAGTGCTGCATCTTTAAGGACTTTGAAAGGGAATTTCCAGGGGTTCATAACTCATTTCTTTTAGCATTCACGGGTTGAAAGAGACGGAAATGGTCTTGTCTATTTATTTTTAATAGGCGTGGCAATGTGACTGATAATTTTTAAATTTTAAAATAAATTTAATACACCCAAATAAAACACTGACATCTTTTGTATTAAAAAAAAAATTGTGTTACTATTTAAGAAAAAAAAATGCGCAGTTGTGGTTTCATAACAGAAATCACCATTGGGATGTGAAGAGTTAGGCCTTTACATATTCTAAACCAGAGGGTCTGGCCAGATCACTACACTCAGAGGAAAGGCAAGACGGACATATAACCAGATTGTGACCGGTACCATCGGTACTGGAACTCTGCGCTGGCTGCTGAAGATGAGGACAGAGCATGCATGGGAATGCCCTGAGTAAATTCCTGACTCAACTCAACTCATATTCTAAAACAGCATAGAGTACTGGTGGCATGATGTCTCCAGGTTTCTACAGCAGAACACATCTGCAGAGACATCAGGATCTAACCTGGTCATTATTCAGCCCACCACTTATGGACTAGCTGGAATTTGAATAAAGGCTATACTATCTAAACATGTTTTCTTCCTATGTGGATTCCTGACCTCATTGGAATGGAAAAGTGGAGGAAAGAAGGGTCAGGGGATAATCCACTTCCCCTCTTCAAGCATGTCCTAAAGGGCACCTCAACTGAAAAAGGCACCTTTGCTGAAACTGGATGTACTGTGCTAAAAGGCACATATATCACAACTTAGCACTTAGATGAAATGTGTTCAGTTGGAACAAGAATCAACATCACAGTACATGGGACATTCTCAAATGTGTTTTGTCCTCATCTTCAGCAGCCACTTGAAAGTTCAAATTTTGATGGTTCCAGTAGCAGTTTCACATGTCCATCTTGCCTTTCCTGTGGGTGCAGAGGGTCGGCCACATCCCCTGATCACTGCCTGCTACACCATTATCTCCACACTGTAATGATCTATTCATGCTTCAGCTTTGTTCACTTGCTCCCAAAGGACATTAACTACTGGGGATCTCTGAAGCGATGCTTGCCACTAACTGCAGCATCCCTTTCTCCACCGATTTCAGCATGCTTTGTGAGTCTGTTACAGTAACAACATGTGTGTGCAGTTGGTTCTCAAGCTAACGAAAAGCTGCTGTGGCTGTCTTTACCTCCATTCTCAAAAAAGATGTTGTAGTATCATATCCTAGGGTTTGTGATATTATGAGACACCCATTCACATTTTTAACGTACCCCTATGCACTTTTTTTCTGCTTCTCAACACGATCCATATTACATGGGGGAGAATTGTCAATTTCTGAATCTGCAGCACCTACTGGCCGTTCCCTGCCCAATGCGATTGGAATCCTACACAAGTTTGCTGTGTGCCCTAACACCGTTGACACCACCTCAACCCCTTCCCTCCCCAAGTTGCATTTATCTACATCTCACCTCATACACTGTAGTTTATGGCACTTATAACAATGGCAAAATCAGCATGAAAGTGGCCTGCTATTAAATCATCTGCAGCTGACTTTGATCCCAAGTATATCGCAATTGTGAAACTGCATTCACAACTATTAAGCCAGAGATGCTGACAAAGTAGGAAAACATCTTCAAAATTTAATCCAGGGAAAACATGTTTGTAAAGCAATGTTTGATAATTTCAGTTTTCTGGCATTATGCATGTCTGTGATATAATTGCATAAGCAGACTGCAGTATCTTTTCCCTTTGCCCTATATCCCTCAATGGAGTGCAGGCTCTCAGCAAACTGAGACCATATTATCCTATCCTTTATTCTGCAGTATCTTTTCCCTCTGCCCTATATCCCTCAATGGAGTGCAGGCTCTCAGCAAACTGAGACCATATTATCCTATCCTTTATTCTGCAGTATCTTTTCCCTCTGCCCTATATCCCTCAATGGAGTGCAGGCTCTCAGCAAACTGAGACCATATTATCCTATCCTTTATTCTGCAGTATCTTTTCCCTCTGCCCTATATCCCTCAATGGAGCGCAGGCTCTCAGCAAACTGAGACCATATTATCCTATCCTTTATTCTGCAGTATAGTAAAGCACAAAAGCAGTGATAGAATACAAAGTTTCAAGCCCAAACAATAACGTTAGAAAAACAAATGCTTGTGTTCTCCAAAAAGCAGAACGAAATCAGTCAACCTGAAAATGAATTAAAAAAATATATATATTTAACAAAAAGTTAAATTGTCAGCAAACTTTATTTTAAAATTGTTAAAACATCATTTTTGGTGGGAGATATACTTAATCTTTATATTTTATTTATCAAACACAATAGTTTGCTGAACTGACACGTCAAGCTACTGGCAAAAATACTTGTGCTATCTGTACATATTAATTTAATAAAAACAACAGTAAAAAGAGTACAAATTAAATGTGATGTCAAAACTGTGAATGTTCATTTGCCTAAAGGAAGATTCTACATACTGGGTGAACAAAGTTAATATGTAGGAATACCAAAGATGATCAAGTATGTCAATCAGAGGCAACACAATTAAAACTTGAAAACATCTTGTGTGTATTTGTGTACAAAGGCCCAGGATTATGGGGGCTTTACAGGCTGGGTGTTGAAGACATAAGTAAATTTGAAAAAAAAAAGAAAAAAGTAAAGGACCCTTTTCCACGCCTTTAGGCGTAAAGGGCATATAGGGCTAGACCTATATTTTATAGACTAATCAGCACAGGATTATGGGGGCTTTACAGGCTGGGTGATGAAGACATAAGTAAATTTGAAAAAAAAAAAGAAAAAAGTAAAGGACCCTTTTCCACGCCTTTAGGCGTAAAGGGCATATAGGGCTAGACCTATATATTTTATAGACTAATCAGCACAAGATGGGTGATGTGGTCAGCATCGGCTGCCTTCACTTCACGGGACTGCACCCGGTACCCACTTAAGGCTGGGTTGACCTGGGAGCCAAAGTCATTTTTTGAAGGAACAAAAGTCAGGCTCTGCCAGGACATGAACCCATGACCTTTCGAACTGCACACAAGTGTCTAGCTGCTACGCCACAGCGACTCCCTCTAAAGAAGGTGGTCTAGGCCAAAACATTTTTCTCTACTCTGATATGCCCTGCACTCTTACATTAAACAGAAATAATAAACTCCAGCACATTTCAAGTTGTAGCTAAACAGTTCAGTGTAAAGACAGGCACACACAGATCAATCAATTAATCAATCAATTATGCACTGTATCCACACTGAAGAGTGGATACCACGGATCTTTACTGCCCTCTGTCTCTGTCTAGTCTTGACTGTACAATCCCTCAAGCTGCTGTTCCTGATGTTGTCTTCCCATTTGTACCATTGTTGACCTCTTGTTTTCTCACCTTTGACTTTTCCCTCTAGTATGGTTTATAAAAGAGTGTTCAGGCTTTTAATGTGTCCACAATATTTCAATTGTCTCTTCTTTTTTTTTCAGCAACTATACATTACCAGTCTCTTCAGAACCTCTACATTTGATTCAAGCAGACTTTAAAAAAAAATGCTTTCTAAAAAATAATACAAGAATAATTCAGTGTAAAACTAAAACAAAAAACAATCAAACAAAACAGTCGGCAATATTATGAATAAAACAACACTGAGTTTCAGAAAGAAGACTACGCAGCAATGGCGCTCCACATTCTTGTTTCCTGAACTCTTGTGTGCATGTGTGCATGCGTGAGTGTGACTGTGTGCGTGCTTGCATGCTGCACCTCCTAATTATAATTTCTTCTTCTTCTTTGCGTTCGGTTTCATATGCTCAGATCAGACCATCAGGTGGGTCGCCTCTTAGTTTGCTCAGGTGTCTTTTTAAAGTTTTAGGTAGAGTGGACAGGTCTGCAGAATGTGCTCAGGTATTTGTAGTCCTGTTTGACAGGCACACTGTGGGGACTGAACAATCTTTTTTTTTTTTTTTTGAGCCTGCAGTGTCCTGTTTGTAGACGGAAAATTGTTGTATGTTGCTTTCTGTTGAGTTTACTGATTGGGTCTTGTGGATGTTTACTGTTTGTTCTCTCCACAATTCCTTATATTTTCCATTGATTAAGTGTTTTGATTTCTGGTAATGACAATGGATGGGTGTGTTGTTTCTCCTTAGTTCCATTTTTGCCAAGTCTGTCTGCTAACTCATTTCCTAGTATGTCGTAGTGAGCCGGGATCCACTGAAGAACGATTTGTTTTCTGCAAGTCTGTTTATTTAGCTCACAGGTCAGTTCTCTCTCTATGCTGTCTCAAGGATCCTTAATTATAATTTGTGTTTATTCATTCCCCATTTCAATAAATAAACATATAAAATGGACAAGTCAAAACCAGTTAAACATGAGCTGTTTTGAAAGCAGACACAAATACAGTTTAAACAATTATTTCAGTGAACAATGTCTAGATAGTTCAACAAGGGGGGAGAAGAAAAAAAAACAGGGAGGAAAAAAAACCAATCTAATGATTTGACAGAAACCTTTATGTCAATGAGCAACAGAACAAGAGCAAGAATCCAAGACCCAGAGACCAGTCTCTCCTCCCCCACCCATGAAATGAGTCACACAACTTCCCTGTGTCAATGAATCAGACATGTGCCATCTCCATAATGAAGGTTGGCTGAAATGGATCACCATTTCTGTCTCCTGTCTTGATAGCACACTCTTTTAGTCTGGTGTTTGTCCATCTTGTGATTGTGTCCTCTGAAACGGATCTCCAACATTTCTGTCTCCTGTCTTGGTAGCACACTCTTTTAGTCTGGTGTTTGTCCATCTTGTGATTGTGTCCTCTGAAACGGATCTCCAACATTTCTGTCTCCTGTCTTGGTAGCACACTCTTTTAGTCTGGTGTTTGTCCATCTTGTGATTGTGTCCTCTGAAACGGATCTCCAACATTTTTATCTGCTTTCTTAGTAGCACACTTTTTCAGTCTGGTGTTTGTCCATCTCGTGATAGTGTCCTCCCACTTGATCTCATGCCTTTAACAGTTCCCTCCGGTATAGTTTTTTTTACAACAGTCTTACATCTTTCAATGTGGCCAAAATATTTTCAGTTGCATCTTTTAAATTTCTTTCAGTAACTCCCTTTTTATTCGCAGTATCTTTAGAACCTCTGTTTTAGATTACTTTTGTTTCCATGAATTACGACCTATTCTTCTGTATATTCACATTTCCAGAGACTCAATTTGATTTTTTAGATGCTTGTTCATGGTCCAGGTTTCTGCATTTTACAGCATGATAATTCTAATTTTCATGTGTGGTTTATCTCTGTAGCTGTCGATAATTTTTGCATCTTACTGAAGATGGTTTTAGCCATTCCTATACTCTTTTTGATTTCTGTTTCACTTCTGCCATCATCTGTTCCTGCGTGTCCACGACAGGGAAAATGCTAGTTTTAATATCTCTGTTTACTGTGATCTTCACTGTTGGTCACTTCTTTCCGCTGTTAATTATTATAGGTTTAGTTTTTTCAAATGTTAATGTCTAAACCATACTCTGCAATCTGCCTGCTGACTTGATCCACTAGATCCTGGCCCACAGAGAACTAGCAAGAGGGCTACGGATCATTGACAAATGTAGTGTATTAATGATCTTTATATGGTGGGGATCCGGCCTCTGACCCAAGATGATCCCCATTTTTCAACCCTTTGGCCCCTGAGAAAACATACTTGAATGGACCCGCACCAGATCTTATAACTCCTGCTCACTGTCTGCTAGTAACATAGTGTCATCAACATATCTCACATTCCCTGTGTAGGGACTGGTGTCTAGGATTGTTCTACTTCTTGTGGTGCTTACTGACAATGACTTTAGTCTACATATTCAACTGATGCTGTAGTGTTCTTTCCTTCCTTTCCTCTAGTTTCCTAGACAATGTTCAATTAATTAATTTTTGATAAATAGTTTTAGGCAATCACCCCTATTTTCAGCATTCAGCATTTGCTCACTATCAGATTTAACTGTGGAAGTCTACAAATTCACTATAACTGTGATTGTATTACAATATATCCACTATATGGGGGTATCTGAAAACTGTTAAAGTCTTAAGTTACATCATTATCAACGACTTCAGTGACTTCAATGATTTCAGTGACTTCACTATCAATGACTTCAGTGACTTTACCGCCACTGACAATTCTGCGACCTTTATCAACAAACTCCTCAAGTTTCTTGAGCCACGGAGATAGGAATTCTCCTTTCCATTCTTCCTTGACCCCGGAGACAAAGACATCTGGAAATGCTGCATCCAGCCTCTCCTCTAGGATCTGGAGTGAGTCTAAAAGGCTGTTGAAGACAATTATATTCATCTGTCAGTGTTCTTACACTGTAGTGTGTGAGTGTGCGTGAGAGAGAGAGAGAGAGAGAGAGAGAGAGAGAGAGTGAGTGAGAGAGTGGAGTGAGAGAGTGGAGTGAGTGTGTGTGTGTGAGTGAGTGTGTGCGTGCATGCGTGTGTGTGTGTGTTTGAAGGCTTCAGCATACGTGGCTTGGGCATTGCATTCATAAATCCAATGTACCCGGTTTGATTCCAGCTGCACGGTAACTGACAGCAGACTACCTTGTATTGATTTCAACATGGGTATCATGAGCTGCCCACACAGACAGCAGTTGCAACCTACTAAATGTAAAATTGCCTGTAAAACTAAAACAGCCAACAAATGCCAAGGGTGGTTCTGCACCGTCCTGTAAAGGATAGGCAACTAACTTATGCATCTAAAGCTAACACTGAAATATCTGGTTGTGTGCAAACATAAGGAGCTGCTGTAAATGAAGCCAGAAAATATGAAGTTTCGTTCTTTGGTGAATTTTTCTGAGAAGACCATACCCTTGCTTGTGAGTCCCAGACTGATGATAGAGGTGACAATTAGACTAATTTCATCTGTCAGTTTTAGAAGGGGGACAAAAGTATTTATTAGACGTCTGATCTGTCAGTTCTTGAGAGGAAATGGACATGGTTGATTAGACCAATAGGTGGTTGATTAGACCAATACATTCTATTTTGTAATGGAGAAAGCATGCTTTGAAAAACTGAAACTGGTGTCCTACCAACAATGTGGCTTGCATCACTTGAAAAGACTTGGATCACGAGCACATCCTGGATTTTCTGGCCAGGATATTCAGGTGTGCAAAGCAATGAGCGGGCTGAGAGATTAGCTGCTACTGCCCATCTGGGTGGTGAGCTACTTTAAAGTAATGTGGACGTGGAGAAGGCTCTCTAGGATCAAAATAGTAGTTTAATAGAACAGACAGTGAATCCATATAATGAAAGACTAATTCAACAGATGTGGATGTGGAAAGCAAGGGGCAACTACCATATTACTATCCCAAGAAACTCATCATGGAAGCCAAAAACGAAACTCAGTTCTTAAGAAAGAGAACAGGGGCTTTTGAGCTGAAGTGCTATAGAAAGATTCTCAGAATATCTTGGACAAAGAAGAGGAGAAATACTGACATCTTGAAAGATCTGAGCATCAAGGAAGATTGGCTAATAAACAGCATCCTGTCTAAGAAGCTGAAATATTTTGGTCATATTAAGTGCCACAACGGATTGGAAAAAATAACAGCAGAAGGCATGGTACCAGGAAGGAGGGGCAGGGGCTAACCAACATGAATATGGACACAGGATATAAATGACTCTTGAGTATGAAAGTACATGAGGCGCGAGAGATCGAGTTTCTTTCAGGCAAACTGTGATGAGAGCGATGTTCTGCAAAGTACCTGCTACATGATGATGAATCAAACAGCACAGCTGAGTAGAGGTTCTAGAAGACATTCATCACTGAGGGGGAAACAGAGTGAGACTTTTAATCAGATTGCAGTACCATTAGCATGTCAACTCTTCACTGATTACTGGAGAAGGAAACAGAGCATGTGTGGGGCTGACTGATTAATTAATTGATTCATTCTATTCTATTCTGTGAGTTCCTGAGTGGATACGGAGGTGTTTTGTTAGACCAATCTGATGTTTCAGTCTTTGCCTGGGATTAGTGTGTGTGTATATTTATGTGTATTTTGAGGTGCATATGACTCACACATATAGATTGTAACTACATATCCAGTAGTGTACAATCTCCTTTCTGCTTTAAAGTTACAAAATTACAAATATCAAAACCGCGACCAATAATTACTGTCATCAGCTGGCAATGCTATGGTCAGATAAAGTAATGGTAAGCCCAAGAAACAGCAAATAGAGCTAGTGAATTGGAAATACCAGAGCTTTTCGAAAATACCAAAGAAGCGATTGAGATAAAGCAAAGACAAAAAGTAAATACCCTTTTCATTGTCATAGCACTCTGGACAGATCTGGAGTAGTATTAAATTTTACCCCAACAGGACATCACAAAGAGCGATAAACACCTGATTCCACCATGTGGATGAGGATCACCCATGGAGAGGTCCCGGAAACTGCGCTCAATGGTCAGGCTATATTGCGGCCCCTGGCAAGAGCCAGGGTGGGGCTTCAAAATAACGAAAAATTGTTTCCCACAAGGGTATGACGATAGATCTGGAGTAGTTCCGATCTCCTCTTTAATAGCTTCACAAGCTAACAATGACTACTGATCATGCTGGTTCTGTGTTTACTGATCAAATGTATTTTGCCCTTAGTTATGATCACGAATGATAGCTTGTATCCCTGTATTTAATAGCCTGGGTAGGGAGTCATATTTACAGCACATATTCTGAAGTTGTATGTATCCAAGGAAAGACACAAATACTATAGAATTACTGGAATATCCTGTTGTGGAAGAAACAGAAATAATAATAAATGATAACATAGATACAATTTTCTTTTTTGGCTCTAAAGCTCGGAGCCAAACTCCCCAAAAATAAATAAAATGAAGCTTTACTACCCTTTTTTAAGAACATAGTCTCAGGCCTAATCTTTGGACCTCCACATGAAGCAGTTTCTTTCCAGAACGTCGCTCTCGTCACGGTCTGCCTGAAAGAAACTCTGTCTCTAACCAGCTCTCCTGCCTCCTGTACTTTCATATTCAAGGTGTCATATCCTGTACCCATCTTCGTATTGGTCTTTGGACCACACACAGATAAAAACAGCGGGGAACCCATGATGACCAGCGACAACAAAATTTAGAATAGCAAATAAAAGAGAGACAAACACCGTGATCACAAAAGAGCTCAATGGAAACAGACCATCAGCAAAGCTACAAAGATTCAGGGTCACAAACTCAAAGGAGAAGACCAAACACAGAGATAATGGAGGCAGGTGATATCTACAGTAATCTTCTTCTCCTTGTTCACACTCATCGGCTGTAAACTCTGCCAGAAAGTTCTGGTTGTTCATCCACCTCTGGACCCTAGTCCTGTTCCAGAAACTGAGTGTTACGTGCATATCCGTTTCACAGGTCTGACTCATTTGCATGCAGACGGTTGTTTCCTTGCCTCTCAGGCAGATGTACTCAATTAGTCGACTCTTATGCCCTACTTTGGGGTAGGCAGTTGGCCTATTCTTGTTTTCCTGGAACCCACATGGGGAATCTGCAGAAATGAATCTTAAGGTCTCAGACTGCTGAAGAAAAATAAAAAGGTGATATTCTGGACAAGCTTACCTGATACCTCTGTTCAACAATGGTTCCACATGCGCAGGGTTGATAAATCCCCGCTCCACATTATAATCATTCATCCAGGCAGCCATGCTGAGGGCAAGGAAACACAGGTTAGCCAGGGTCAAATAAAGGTGAAGGTCAGCTAGGGTGTTAGTTCATGAACACTGCCAGTACCAGAACAGTTGGCAGGAAATGTAAAACACTGACACAGATAACAGAATTTACCAAAAATAAAAATTAATGTATAGGTAAAAGGTAAAGTCAGGAGATGTAAACCAACGTCATTGCACACGGTTATGAACTATAAGTGCTCTGCCACCAGTACAAACAGCTGATAAGAAACTGTCTCCTGTGTCACTGTCCACACGAAGCTCCGTAGCTACAGCGACGTTCCTCTATTTACCCCAGAGGGAACTCTGGTACCCATTTCCTAGAGGTTGGGTGAACCCCGGGAATGGCCCGGTTTCGAACACCGGCCGTGGGCTGCAGCAAGTCGCAGCTGGATTCAAAAGCAAGTCTCCTATTGACTGCGCTAATGCGGCCCCGTATGTACAGGGAGCGGCTATGGTGTATCCACTGAATGCTCACCTGCAGATCCTAAAGTCATGGGTTCAAATCAGCACGAGCCAGATTTTTTCACACATGACCTTGACTTCCAGGTTGACAAATTTAAGTGGGCACCAGGTAAAGCCCTGGGAAGTAAAGTCAGCCAGCATGATGCTGACCATATCACCCATTAAAAATATGAGTCTAACTTCATAGGTCCAACATGCAGGCTTTTGATGATAATGAAGATTAAATTTTAAAATTATTATGCACTAACTCTTTGAGTTTGAGCTGAAATGCTATAGAAAGATGCTTGGAATATCTAGGACAAAGAAGATGAGAAATATTGACATCTTAAAAGATCTGAACATCAAGGAAGATTGGCTAATAAACAGCATCCTATCTCGAAAGCTGAAATATTTTGGTCATATCAAGCGCCACGACGGACTGGAAAAAATAATAGCAGAAGGCATGGTACCAGGAAGGAGGGGCAGGGGCCACCGACAAGAAGATGGGCACAGGAGTTTCTTTCAGGCAGACTGTGATGAGAGCGACGTTCTGCATAGGACCTGCTACATGATGATGAACTCTTTGAGT
Source organism: Candidula unifasciata (assembly GCA_905116865.2). Taxonomy (NCBI): domain Eukaryota; kingdom Metazoa; phylum Mollusca; class Gastropoda; order Stylommatophora; family Geomitridae; genus Candidula; species Candidula unifasciata. The sequence goes on from CAJHNH020008469.1 coordinate 276,088, forward strand.
CCCAGGGGGTTTAGCATCAGAGATCCAAGAGGCAGTCAAGAAAGACATGGAGAAGGGAGCTGGAGAATGAAGTTAGAAAGATGGGGTGGGGGGGGGGGTGGGGGGGGACACGGGGAGAGCTGCAAGCGACAGCAAAGGATAGAACGACCAGGCATAAGTTGGTTGAGGGCCTATGCTGCATAGAGGGTCTAGAAAGGCAGAAGAAGAAGAATCTCCTTTACAAAAAAATTGTAAATAATGAAAAATGGACACACTAAATTTTCCAAAACTAAAACAAACTGTAATTCCAAAAGCTATCTCCTTTATGGAGAAGGGAGCTGAAGAATAAAGTAGGAACCTACAAACTTAGGATGCATTCCTTGGGACTCAAAGAGTTTTTTTTTTTTTTAATTTGTATGAAATATTTTGTCTTCAAATGGAATGAGAACATGTGTTTCCCAAAAACCAGTGCTGCCACCTATCCAGAATTGCACAAATGAGCCTACTTACCTATCTAACATAAAGAACTCCTTGCAGACTGCTTCTTTATGTACAAACTCAATCATCAGTTGATAGACAAGGGACCCAGGGAAGTTACAAATGGCAATGTCAGCACTGGAAATAATAAAAGTACAAGACCATTTTAGAAACAGGTTATTTTCATATTTTACGTGACCCAACAGCACATCTCTTCATCAACAAATTATTCACTAAATGATACACAAAATCAAAGATAAGGATGTTAACATTATAGATAATAAAGCATAAAGGGACTACGAATGAAAACCTTAAAAGTAACAGAAACCATGCCACTGTCTTGTAACCTGTCAACACTGCTGTTAAAGATGTCAAGAATGTTAAGCACATGATATCACAGTGCAGATGGACATGGTGACATCATAATAAAGATTAAAGAGGAGCAGTGTTCTGTTATCCAGTTCTTGATCAGTGAGTAGGTGAAACCTCTAGAAATTCAACATCGGCGAATGAAAGTTCAGTTTGGTGATGCATGCTTGTCAGTCCTGCAAATGTGTGGTTGGACTAGGACGCTTTTAAACAGCAGTATTTCTGGGACAGACTCTTCACAAATGGGTCAGGCAAAGCGAGTAGCTACCCCAGAGTCTACTGCAGCTGCTGAATGGCTTGCATAGGAAAAACCACCAACTGACTGTGAATGATACTGCCACACATTTTGACATCAGTCAGGGTTCAGCACACCACATTATCCATGAAATGCTACAGTACCGCAAAGGGTCTACAAAGTAGGTGCCACCGCAGCCTCAAAACTGAACATTGATGCCTGTCAAGAACTTCTGCTGTGGTTTCCTATCAAAAACTGTTATTGGGAATGAAACATGCTCCACTACTACAAGTCAGAAACAAAGACAACCAGCAAGGAATGGTGTCATCCCTCTTCACCAAAACCAAAGAAGTCTCACTCGTAGCCATCTCTGTAGGGAAGGTTATGCTGACTCTCTTTTGGGATGAGCGCTATTTTCAAGTGCTACATGCCAAGAGGAAAAGAAAACTGTCACGAGTGATGTGTAGGCAGACCTTCTCAGGAACCATCTTCAACTAGCAATCAAATGCAAATGATGCAGTCTTCTGAGTAAAGATGTCCTTTGGCAACATTACATTGCTTGACCCCATATTGTTAGTGAAACAGCTGAAACCATCGAAGACCTCCACTTTCAATGTATACTACATTCCCCATACTCACAAGACCTAGCTTCAAGCGATTTCCACCTGTTTGGACAACTCAGAGAGTTATTGGGAGGACAAATTTTTTTGGGTCCAATGAAAAATTACTGCAGCTGATGCATGAATAGTTTACACATGTGACCAAGCAAAATTGTTTTCCTGCAGAAATCCAAGCACTTAATATGTGCTGGAAGACTTGCACTGAACACGCAGCCTTTACTTCCCATGACTTTTACCTGGTACCCATTTAAGAATGGGTCAACCTGGGAGGCAAGGACATTTATATTCAAAACAAATATTTAAAAAAAAGTCCAGCACCGCACAGATTTGAACCCATGACCTGTGTAGGTTAGGATTTTATATTTTTGTCCCCTTAACGAAAATATTTGCATCAGCTACCAAGGATTCAAATCTAAATCTCCTGTATGACAGTAAAAAAAAATAAAGTAAAGAAAAAAGCAAAGACCCCTTTTCCAAGCATTTAGACGTACAGGGCATATAGGGCTAGACCTACATTTTTATAGACCAATCGGTTGAGTGATGTGGTCAGCATCATGCCGCCACCCTTTACTTCCCCAGACTGCACCCGGTACCCACTCAAGGCTAGGTCGACCTAGGAGTCAAGATTATTTTTGAAACAAGTCTGGCTCCACCAGGGAGCGAACCCACAACCTTTCAATCCGCACACGAGCATCTAGCCGCTACGCCACGGCGACACCCTCCTGTATGACAGCCTGATGTTTTACCCACTTAGCAAGCCGCTCCTCTAATCAACTAGTTTATGTTAAGTCCCAACACTCAACCACCTGAAAGCAATATTTAACCACATGATTACACGGTGAAGCTGTTTGACTCATGCTTTGCGTTCATGTCAAAGGTGCACCGATCGGTTCATCAGCGCTATTTTTTAGGGAGATTCCTGGAAATCATCACCGGAGCTATGGTGTTTGTGCGATGCTATTGGCAGGCTGCTAGCCGTACTGCAGAGAAAGACACAGCCATACTGGCAATGAAGTCGATCATCTTGACTTAACCCTACTCTCATGTTCTAAGTTATATCACTAACCTGGTATAGGGGTATCAGTATGGATAGTAGGAAATATCAGAGAATATGAAGGTGTTCTGGTGTTTCAGAACATATAGTCTACCAGACGCCGAGTGGTCAATAAAATAATGTAATCATCTAATCCATTAATCTATACCTTCTTCTGAGCATTTACAGCGGGTGATAGTTCTGGCTGTTCGTCCACTTCTGGTCTTTTCCCAGGACTTGAGTGTTGCACGCACATCTGTTTTACAGATCTGGCTTATCTGTATGCAGACTGTTGATTCCTTGCCTCTCAGGCAGATACACTCTGACTTTGAGGGAAGCACCCATAATTAGTCGATGCCTGTTAAGGGGCAGGGGTAAATTCTTATGTTCCCAAAAATGAGGCCCTGAATACATACGGGGATCAACATATATAAAGTTATAGCTGTTGCCTGAAAGCAGTGCTTAATCATGATATTACCATTATGCTCTAGCATAAACTAAAATGAGACTCACCTGGCAAATGGGTTGATGGGTATAAGTGTGGCAAATTTCATATCTCTGGCTACAGCATCAAAGTCAACAGGTGACAGCACACCTAGATAAAACAAGTGACACATGAATTACTAGTACTGATTCAATCAGACATGTGAAAAGTCAGAAAAGTATATCAAATTAAACTTTATGCAGAATTTAAATGACACAGACATAAACTGACATACACAATACTGTCGGAGACCTACTTTATAATCTACTTACTCGGGCTCGTTGGGTAGGCCAGCTAAAAGACTTAACTACCCTATAACACACTTAAAACACCTATTTTTACCGATTGAGTACAAACATAATCTTTAATGTACAAAGAACAATTCAACCTAAAGCAAGCCTCAACGGAATGAGCGCTCCCTGATCCGAAACGCCGATGGTGATAGCTTTTATATTCACTAATCCACCCCGAGCCGTTTCCATGGATAACCCAAGGACTCGATTCCACCTCACTGTCGTACAGCGCCAACTAAGCTGCCGTCCTTGCCACACAAGACTCAGTGGCACACATAAGGTGAGTGATCTAAGTATGAGTGGGCAGTGTTAACGCTACTAACAATGCATGTCAACATTAACTACCTGCTTAACAGATGTTGCGTGAAAACTACTACTACGCGAGAAACATTACAAATGAACAATCTTGCCAGAACACCGTATGGAAGCACAACATATCAAAAGCCAAACCACAAAAACTATTCTTGCTAATCGACACTAATATAAACTACGCTAAGCATTTCTCATAGAAGATGCATTTACAGTCGCGGTACTACAACCGTCCAGTCCAGGTCCTACACACTTGTCTCTCCCGAACAAGCACTGTCCAAGCCTTTTGTTCCTCTCCAGCGCTCATCTCTGACACGTTGTAATTCGTGTTACTCGTGTGGCGTAGGGCTTAGCCCAACTTAGTCGGCACAGTTTATTCCGTGGCCAAACTGCCCAAACTCGCCCTGAGTTTGACTGAGGGTCAACTCGTTCATACGTGATGATTCACTATCATCACACCTACTCAGCCCGTAACCGAGGGTAATATGAGCAAGTAATGTTTTAAATGTATGCATAATCTATAAGGGGGCTTCAAATTACAACCTTCAATTTGTGATAGAAATTACAATAACCATGCCGTTGTCTTTTAACTTGTCAATATTGATAAGGATGTCAAGAGTGTTAAGCATATGACATTATGGGGCAGATGGACATAGTGACCTCATAATGACAATATAAGGATGGCTTAGCAACTTCACACATGCATGAAAGAGGAGCAGCGTTCTGTTATCCATTTTGTAACAAGTGAAGGGGTGAAGCCTATATAGATTTATTGGCGTAGGACGGTCTAGTATGGTGATGCATGCCTGTCAGCCAACACCAAAGCTGTCATACAGGTGTATCCAAACCCATAAAGGCCAGAAAAATGGCTTTCTCAGGTGAGAGGGTTAAATCACCACTAATTACTGGCATTATGAGGGCTAACAAACTGCACCGGTTAGGGCATATTGAGAGACAGCAAATAACTTAGGGACAAATACTGGTTTCACAAAATAGTTTTATGAGAGTAGACCATGATATAGACCAAGAAGACGGAGATAATAATATTTAAGCAGACCTCTAAACACATGAAGTCACCAACTGGAAAAAAAAGGCCAATCACAGAGAAGAATAGAGAAGAGGCAGGTGTTGACCAGTACAAAAGTGCAGACAAGACAATAAAGATCAATGTTTCTGTCCCAAGGAGCAAACCATGCCTGGCTGGATATATGCATGTGTATCAAACAATATCCTTTTTTTTTCATCTTACGTTAAGTCAAGGATCCACATGCCAGATTATCGGCTCTCAAAAATAATCTTTTATGGTGAAACAGAAGAAGGCGGGCACTCTCAGGGTGGCCGGGAAAAAACCAACGCTTTAAGAACATGCTAAAACAGTATTTCCCAACCTTTCTCGTGCCACACCTCACCGATGCCTTTCTAAAATTCTTATGCTCCCCATGTAACTTAAACTCTGGACAAGTCCATTTTTTAATAACCCCCCCCCCCCCACAATGAAACTGATTCCCCCCCCCCCCCCCCAAAAAAAAATTTACAACCCCCCCCCCCCCCCCCCCCCCCCATGGGGCATGAGCCCCGCATTGGAAACACTGTGCTAAAGGTATAGCTTAAAGCCTTAAATATAAACCCTGCCACTTGAAAGGTTGCTGCACAAGACTGGACTACACAGTGAACATCTATCTTTTATAGGTCTAGTGACTTGCGAGGCACCTAGAAAAAAAAATGTCAGCTAAACAGCAAAGACAAGCTAGAAAAACCCGTATAACAGGCACTTCATCTACAGATAGTGTTCCCTGTCCTTGATCTCCTTGGGCCCGTATTGGGCTAATAAGTCATCTCTGGACTCACAGACAATCAACTATAGATACATGACAGAATAAAGAATGTGTGGTCGTCATCACTTGTGATGGATGAACAATAGGTCAAGGATCCTATAGAATCCTGATAGTATATGATTTAAATAAGAGTTGTGTATTTGGTCCCTGTAGAAGTAGTACACCTATGCATTTAAAAAATAAAAATTAGTATTTCATGAAGCTTTAAGAATTACCGTCTCGGACTCAAGAGAGTTGAGAATGAAAATACTTGAGGCAGAGAAATTGGCAACATAGAGTCTTTCCAGCATGCCATAATGGGAGTGCAACTCTGCAAAGGATCTGCAATGATGACGGTCAATTTAAAAGCTTCCCATGTGGGTTCCCAGTACCTATTATAGGGGAAAAATAATAATAGACCCACTGCCTACCAAAAGCATGTCATAAGAGTCGACTAATTGGGAGCTTCCTTCAAAGCCATTGTGCATCTGCCTGAGAGACAAGGAACCAGCAGTCTGCATACAAATGAGTCAGATCTGTAAAACCGATGCACATGCAACACTTAGGATTCTGGAACAGGACTGCAGTCCAAAAGTAGATGAACAACCAAAACTTTCCACCAGAGTTTACAGTTAGTAAACGCGAAGAAGAAGAAGAATTTAAAAGCTTTATACAGGGGGCTTTAGATTAAAACCTTAAAAGTGTTTCAGTTTAGTCGATTCAAGAATCAACATCACAGCACTCAGGGCATTCCCATAAGCGCTCATCCCCCATCTTCAGCAGCCAGCACAGTTCCAATACCAATGGTGCCAGTAGCAGTCTGATTATATGTCGCTCGTGCTTTTCCTCTGAGTGTTGGGTATCGACCAGAACCCCTCACCACTCCTTGCTGCCAACCTCTCACCAGACTGTGATGATCCACTTGCTCCTCTAAACTGCATAATACCCCCATGAGGCCATAACCAACTATGCCCTATCAGGCATCAAAATGACACCAAGTTGTGCAGAGACAGTCAGTCTGTCTGCCTGTTAATTTCCCAACACTTGAGGCGGACACCATGCATCAAGACCATGCAGCTCCCCCTCATTTTGTGAGAATTTAGTGGAGAAGTGAAAATGTTCCCTAATTCATCATCATCATGTGTCTGCCAATAAGCTTAGGTGGTCATGTTTCACTATATCACATGATCACCAGAATCTTGGATCAGGTCAATGTTCATGCTTCTCCTCATCCATATGGCAATGCCATCCAATTACTTATCTCTTTGCTTTTACCTTGCTCTTTTACCATCAATTTTGCCATTCACCATTTTGTGTCCATGCCTTCACATAATATAATTTCTCTAAAGGGGCCAAAAAAATAACAAGCGTTGTGTATTCGGCCCAAATTATCTGACCTTCTGCCAGAATTCACAGCTGGTAAATGAAGACGAAAAATAAGAAGTGTATTCGTCCCTGATGAAGCTACACACCTATTATTTTGTAGTTGTCAATAAGGCCTTTGACCGGCATTATCTACGATCTGCTGGCACCAAAAGAGTTAAGCACATATTCATATATACATGCTCACCTTGTTGGATAAACTTGAGACACAGTCCTAGAGATGGGAGACCATGTGGAAACAGCTCACACAGCACAGAGTAGTGATCATATCTAAGGAGGACCATATGAGGCTGTTTATTTGTGCAATGAATAATCTAAAACAGGTAAACTAAATACAGGGTCTCCTCAGCTTAAGTCAGAGTTCTATTCTGGCCAAATACAAGGTCTTCTCAACTTAAGATAGAGTTCTATTCTGACCAAATACAGGGTTACCTCAATTTAAGTCAGAGTTCTATTTTGACCAAATACAGGGTCTTCTCAGCTCAAGTCTGAGTTCTACTCTGATAAATTACAAGGTCTCCTGAACTTAAGTCAATTCTGACCAAATACAAGGTCTCCTCAACTTAAGACCAAGTTCTATTTTGACCAAATGCAGGGTATCTTTAACTTAAGACCAAGTTTTATTCTGACTAACAGGTTGTAAGTGGAATTTATATTTTTCCACATAATTTTTATTCATAAGTGTTATAAAGCTGTATATAACATGCAAACATTCTATCTATGCATGTGTAATTAGACTGCTGCATGCAAGGCACCAGTTCCGGGACTTTCTGACCATACCAATGTAGTTATTTGTCTTTTTTAATTATCTGTATTTACAATTTTTTTTTTGGGTCATAAATGTGGATGGTCGTAAATTGCATGGGTCGTAATTCGAGGAGAACAGCAGAACTGGTACAGGCTAAGCCACAATAAATCATCATTATCATCATCATCATCAAAATGTTGTCATCAGCATCAAGTGCAAAATCATGTGTGTACATGTTTGCAAATATCTGAAAACAACCTGCTGTTCTTTATCAATCCAACTGATGATATCAATCCATTCCAATGATTTAACCATCGAGCATCACTGTCTGCCCCTGCCTTGTCTACCATTGATCTTTTCAGTTGTCTCATCTCATCAAATGTCTTCTGGCTGTCTAAGGTATTCAGAACATTTTGTCTCAGAAATCACATCATTCCCACCTCTGAGCCACAATGTAGACTGAATGTAAAAAAAAAAAAAATCTGCCTCAGACCTTCAGGCCAGCAGGCAATCATATAGCTGCTACACTACCACAGCATGCTCTGTGGCATAAAGAGGTAAGTAGACTGAATGTAACACCTTATTCATTCCTTATCTTCTTCTTCTTCTTCTATTTCAGCATTCTGAGCCCTTGAAGTTCACTGCTGCAGATTTCACCTGCCTCCATTCATCTCTCTGGTTGGCCTTTTTTTTTCAGTTGGTGACACCAAATGTTTGCAGGTTTGTCTGGATATTATCTCTCCATCGTCTTATTGGTCTGCCTCATGGTGTCATTCCTTATGGCATACTGATTATATCGTTACCATTGTCCTGTGCAATTATTTCAATATCATGGATATAATCCAATCGAGCACCTTTGGTCTCTCTCATGAACATTTATTTGTGGTTTCTTTTGGGCGTCCTTGCTCCCTCAGTCCCTGTATTTCCAATTTTAGTGTCTGTTCAATGATTTCTCTGCTCATTTATTCTCAGGACGTGCGTTGTCACCAATGGTTGCCCAAAAATTTCTCTTATTTTTTCATATTTCTAGCACAGTTGCCATAAACTATGAAGATAAGAATTTTGATTTTTGATTTTTGCCTTACCAAGGATGAACCTCAGTCCCCCATGTGAGAGCCAGTGCTGTAACCAACTGGCCAGATGCTCCTCACAAACAATTTACAGTTTTAAACAAATTTACACCCAAAAAAAAAATTTAAGACCACTCTACCATTTCATTTGGAACCAAATCACCCGACTACTACATACAAGCTAAGAATTTTTTTAAATTTCAATAATTACCTCTGCCAACCTGTAAGTGCAATCCCTTTGATGCTCTTGAACTTATGTTTCATCACACGCAGAGCGTCCAACCAGGCACCATGATTATCCAGATGGTAGCGGATATTTGTGATGGCAGTGCGAGGTCCTGTAGCCCCTTTGAAAGCACTGGCTATCCAAATGTTGGGAAACACAGCGCTCAGATTGTTCCAGATATCTTAAAATTAATGAAGGTAATGGTATCAAAAAAGGTTTTCAGTAACTGAAACTATCTGGTGAAATACTTTATTCCATTTTTAAAATGTGCCTTTAACTGTCTATTGTGGATTATACATATATAGTGGTGGCATACTGACTTGTATGCTTGCTTGTCAAGACAATAATCCCCAAATCCAAACTAAGTTATGGTAGATTTAATTTTTCTGGCTTAGAGGTTGAGCTAGCCTCATACATAGTCTGGCAATTAATAATTAGACTGACATTATTATGGTCAAGATAAAAAAAATACCATACAATAAAGCAATATTCATCTAAAATCTGAAAAAACTGTAATGCTGCCTAGTCAGCAAATAATAAATAATAATACTTCAGTGGTGGGAGCTGCCACGGCGTAGCGGCTAGATGCTCACGTGGGGATCGGAAGGTCCTAGGTTCGCTCTCTGGTAGAGCCGGACTTTTTTCAAAAATGGCCTTGACTCCCAGGTTGACCCAGCATTGAGTGGGTACTGGCTGCAGTCCCGGGAAGTTAAGGCGGCCAGCGTGATGCTGACCACATCACCCATATTGTGCCGATTGGTCTATAAAATATAGGTCTAGACCTATTTGCCTAAAGGCGTGGAAAAGGGAGCTTTACTTTTACTTAGTTCAGTGGTCTGGACATGTATCAAGACTACCACCAGACAATGCACCACAGAGAGCCCTGACACTTGGACATAACGGAAGCAGAGCCAAAGGTTGACCACACAAGCAATGGATGGATGAAATAGCTGAGACTAAATATGAGCATCTATGTAGCACAATGAATGTAAAATTGTGGCAACATAGATAAAATGCCTTAAATGAGCTGCAGGAGTTTCAAGGAAAGAAAGAATACAAAATCACGAAATAGACGAATGCTAGGAATAAAGACAGTCTTACAGGTCATCAAATAACAACAAATGAAGTGGTTTGGACACCTAACAAGAATGTCCTGGTACTGCCACAGCGAGCCACACTAAAATGTTACAAGGGGTATAGAACGAGTGGAAGACTTAAGAAAAGATGGAGTGATGCCTTACAGAAATGAACATCAGTCTTAATAGTGCTCTTGACAGAGCTCATCAAGGAATGTTACATCTCCCCCCAAACTTTGATGAGGTACAAGGTGGATGAGAAGAAGAAGAAGATGTAGCACATACTAAGGCTCTCAACCATTGCCTGATCAAAACCTGACGCTGAAAGGCAATTCAAGACTAGAGAAGAAGAAGAAGTTTGCTGCTGCTTATCGAACATTTTTATGCTTGTATCAGACTTGGTAAACAGGCTTCAATAATTGCAACAGGTAGCATACGCTCTGAATGGGTAAAAAACATTTTAAAATGGCACTTAACCTTCATCACCTGGTTCTGTATACCTGGTCATGCCAGCGTGAAATGTAATAAGCGAGTGGACCAACTGGCAAGCAATGCACCAAAGAATGTGGGAAGAAGCATGGATAAAACTGATATCATCAACCCAGTATGGACAGGGCTGGTGGATAATGATGAATCTCTTACACTAACATGACTGTGTGACCTAGGAGTACAGCATGGTGAAGCACGTCTATGCCGCCTTCAAGGCTAAGATAGGACACTATAATCAACTTCTCAATGGAAAAATCAGTAGAGGTACCCTTGGATGGCTGCTGCATCAAAGTACTGGGTAGGCATGGGAATTTCCAGTGTATAGTGATGTTGATAGTCTAATACTTATACCATTGTATTGCAGCTGACCTTAAACCCCGGTATGTCAGAATTATGAAATTGCATTTATAACCCCTCAACCACAGGCACTGACTGTGGCAAAATGACTGCAATCAAACAAAGGACTAACCTGGAGGAAGCACAAAGTTCGGCAGGTAATGCCACACCATTGGTTCCACCAGCTTTCCTAATCCACAGTCTGCAAAACACATTAGAAGCACCATAGACAAAGCATGTAAAAGTACAAGTCATTATTGGTTTCTGTTATATTACATTAGTTCAAAAGCCCTGATTTTTGTTTTCTTCAGTATTGCAAAAAGTCCAGGATTGATATTCATGCTGAAAAGAAGAAGGGTCTCAGTGGCGATTGGGTCAAGCTGCTTGACTCGTGCTCTGAAGGCCGTGGGTTCGTTTCACAGCTGCGTTGTTCACTTTATGAGTTCAATTTGTATAGAGATCCTTGGGGATAGTTGCTAGAGCTGAGCTACGGAAATCATGCTCTGTGCGATGCTTTCAGCAGGCGGCTAGTTGTTCTGAGGAGAGAGATAGAGATATATTGGACAAAACCCGGTGCAATGAAGTCAAATCTTTCTACTTTAATCTTTAACCTTTATGGTGAAAAGAAAAGATGAATGTGCCAGATAAGATAAAACAAACAAGCTGGTAGGATAGCTTTTGGAGTGTGTCTTATGTGGAAAACAGATGAGTAATAGACTGGGCTGATATGATACTGAATTCCCTCAAGTTAATGAGGTGATTAAATAAATCAATAGATGTTTGTGAATCTGCAACCTTCAGTAGACTGCAAGAGTTGGAAGTATAAATAAATAAATTAAAAAAAAAAAAAAAGAAAGGTTGCAGTCAAGAGGTTCAATGTCACTGCACTGGGTTTTATTCCACTGGTCTCTCTCCGCAGAACGGCTAGCCACCTGCCGAGAGCGCCAAACAGTGCACGAACTCTGTAGCTTCGACGATGATCCCCGGGGATCTATGTTAGTAAACCAACGCAGAACTGGTTTTACTAGCCATTTAAAACTGAGTGATATATATATATATATATATCTACATATATATATCTACATATATATATATATATATATATATATATATATAGGGAAGAACCAATGCACATTAAACTCGAATGACACAATTTACCTTGAAGATTCATGAAGAAGCTAATATTACACAAGAGACCAAATCACAAAACATGGGACCCATAACATCATAAATCACAATAAACGAAACCAATAACATAATAAATCACAAAATTGAGACCAACAACACAAGAAATCATAATATAAACAAGCAGATCAACAATACTTAAAAAGACAAAAACAAAAATGAAACAATAACACATAAATCAGATAACAGTAGACCAATAACATTGTAAACCACACCCAAGATACAAAAAATGACTACCTAAGATCACTGGCAGCTCTGAATATCGGAACATATCATCCCACATAATTGTAGTGACACTGGGATATGTATTCTGTATGTGAGTGGCCACCTTATGCACGTGGGAGAAAAACAGCTGATCTTTGCCTATAGACTCCTGCATCATCCGATGTTTACAAGCCTCACAGATGCCTAGGTGGTAGACCTTTTGATATAAAATGATAGGAAATTGTCAAAATTATCATACAGAATACATGAAATTAAGAAGGCTGAAGTAATGAGAGAAGACAACTGTATGAACAGCAATATGTGAACATTAAACAACAACAACAACAAAGTGCTGTGCTGTCACCATAATGAAGGTTGGCCACAGTGTACCAGCGTTGTCTTTGGGAATATTAAGTTATAAGGCCCCATTTAGGCGTAAAGGGCATATAGGGCTAGACCTAATTTTTATAGACCAATCGGCACAAGATGGGTGATGTGGTCAGCATCACGCCGACCACCTTTACTTTCCGGGGACTGCACCCAGTACCCACTCAAGGCTGGGTGACCTGGGAGTGCTGGACTAGATTCCACACATAATACATGAAATGTTGTAAGGTAGATAGATAGATTCTTTAACTACTCTTTCTGATCCAACTAACCTCGTCACAGCCAATGTGGAAGTACTTGATACCTGTATGCAGCCTCATTACTTGATCAATCATTGCAACTACCAGATGCAGTGATTCTTTAAAAGAAAGACAGAAGTACAGTTCCAGATATGATTAGTATTTATTTTGCATGTGGTTTCAAATCCAGTATTCCTCAATACAGATATAAATAACACTTATTATATACCATCAACTAAATTCAGAATTATTTCAACATAGATATAAATAACACTTATTATGTACCATCTATCAAATCCAGTATTCTAGCAACAAAGACATAACTATGTACAATCTAAAAAATCCAGTATTCTATCAACATAGACATAATTATGTACAATCTAACAAATCCAGTATTCTATCAGCATAGACATAATTATGTACAATCTATCAAATCCAGTATTCTAGCAACACTGCTAAATAACTATTATTATGTACCAACTATTAAATCCAGTATTATATCAACACAGACATATATAACTATTATTAGTTAAAATGTTCTAAATCCAGTATTATAATATAGGTATTGATAACATGTATGTACAATCTATTAAATCCTGTTTTCTATCAACATTTCTCAGGCTGTGGTATTAGAATTTTAATTTTGCAGCCATTTTGGCAAGATATATAGGGAAAGATAAAAAGTGGTGGGCGTAGGGGGAGTGTGAGGGGGAAAAGAAAGGGATAAAGAAAGGGGAAAGTGGGATGTGAGAAAATGGGGGAGGTGGGGGGAGAGAGGAAAAAAAGATCAAACGGGGGCAAGAGGTGAAATAGACAATGAGAGAGAAAAGAAAAATAGGGAAGGAGGATATGACCTGGCATAGATAATGAGCTAAAAAGAAGGAGAGAGAAAGAAAAGGAGAACAGATAATGAAACTGGTGGGAGGGGGGGGGGGAGGGGGGAGGGATAACTGAGAAGGAGACAGAAAAATAGGTGGAGAGTAAAAGGGAGAAAAGGAGACAGAAAAATAAGTGGAGAGTGAGAGGGAGAAAAAAAGGTGGAGAATGAGAAGGAGAAAAGGAGGAGACAGAAAATAGGTGGAGAGTGAGAGAGAGAAACGAGGATTAGAAAAAATGAGGAGGCATGAGCAGAGATATGTCTTTTGCACGTACACAAAAGTTTTATCTCAACCAACGTAAAGAATGGTGTGTTGCTTCAACAGACACTTCAACAGCAGAGGCTGCTTCATGCCCAAATTACCTGGATTGGATGGACATAACGCCATGGGATATTTTGCAATCTCCCTCAGATGGGCAAGTGGTTCATGCTTCAGAACAAACTGGGAAGGAGAAAACAAATCAGGTAAAAAAAAAAAAAAAGACAAAATATTCCTGCCCATATGTTCCTCTTTCTTCTTCTGCTGTCATCTCACTGATACCAGGTTGTAGCTCAGTGTCGTGGTTTTTATGCATTTGCCTTATGCTTCTCCGGTGGCTTGGGTGATGGATTTGTTTACCTTTGGCAGGTTTTAGCTACACCATTTATCCATCTCCTTCTTGGTCTTTCTCTCGCCTTCCTCCCAGATGTTCTGCTGTAAAAAAAAGTCTCACATGCAGTTTGTTCTTGCTACATTCTCACAAGATGGCTAAACCATTTTATTCTTTGTCTGTCAATTTCAAGTTTTTAAATAATATTAACAAAAAGTTAATTTAATAGTTGTCAAATTTTTTAATATTATTACATTAACTCTTTTAATACTAGAGACATCACTATATGTTTATTGGTTATTTTATTTATATAAAAGAAAAAAAGCAAAGGACTCGTCTGAAAATCAACATTTGATTCCAAACTGTTCAAAACAGTATTTTTACCAACGCTCTGCTATCAATATCAAACTAGGACACTGTCTTCAGAAGTCTGAAGGAAAATAGTCATGACAAAAATGAAATGTTTACGTATTATGCTGGGTGTAATGAGGAAAGATCGACTTGGGAATGATATTAGGAGGAGAGTCGGCACAGAACCAATACTAAAGTTTATTGGTAGACATTAAATCACATGGTTTGGCAATGTAAAAAGACTGGCTTTAGACAGGGCACCACAGACAGCGATGTTATTCAGAAACAACGTTAACAGATCCAGAGGTCAACCACGCAAAATATGGACCGCAGAAATATCAGAAACACTGAAAAATACTTTATATGAAGTGAACAGAAGGGCCCGTTCCAGAGATCTCTTCCTGCAATGACGTCGCGAGGCATTCCAAGAGTAGAGGAAAGAAGAAGACGAGAAGATGCTAAACTCATGTTTTTGTTGACCAGTCAGCACTCAATAAGTGATGTGGTTAACATCATGCCGGCTAAATTAACTTGCCAGCACTTTACCTCATATCCGTTTTAGGCTGGGTCAACCGGCAATCCAAGATAATTTTTTTAAAAATCAAAATCTGACTCAATGCCTATATGTGCCCTCTATGGCCTCCAGGACAGCAGGCATATAGCTACATCACAGAAAAGGGATGAACGGCCAATCTTACGCTAATATGACTGCGTGACAGAAAGAGTTGAGCTTGGTAAAGCACGCCTATGTTGTCTTTGATGTAAAGACAGGAGATACTATAACCATTGCCCCATGGGAGCAATCAGCAGGGGAACCCTGGAGTAGCTGCTGTTCTCTGGGGACTGAGCACACACAGGGATACCGAATGAGCAAAGATGTAGATTGTGATAACATAAATTGTTTTACATTTTTTAAATTTAACATAGTACAGGTTTATTTTCTCTTTCTGTTGCACTGTCCCTTGTATAAGTGTTTGTTTTACCAAGAATGTTATAAGCTAACCAGATGCTGGTTTTGTTAGCATAGCAAGGAATCATCCATACATACTGCTACTGCTTAAGTATTTTAGAGTGTGCCGACTGTATGTGTGTGAACATGCCCGGCTCCCTAGCGTAGTTGGTTAAACCTGACTTTGCGGCAACCGGGTGACAAACTCCTTGTGGTCCGGGTTCACTTCTAGGGATAGGCAGAAAAGCCACATTTCTCCCAGCTTTACTGTATCTATCATGGAATCAAGGCTGAAGGGTTGCGATATCCATAGTACCGAGCTCATGGTTTCTGGATATTTAAAAAAAAAAAGTGAGTGTAGATATTCAGACCAACGTCGCACTCCCTATAAACTTCATACATGGTGGGAATATCTCTTGCGGTAAAAATTCTACTACTGACTATCAATTAATCACCGCACTCTAAGCGAACTTACAGAGGTAAAGTTACATTGAAAGTATTAAGCTTTGGTTGGTAAAACACTTCTGGAAAATTTTTTATTTTTACATTGTATTAAGCTTTGGCTGGTTAAAAAAAAACCTTCTGGACAATTCTACATTTATGGAATAGGTGAGGAATAATTAACAAAATATTTGTCTTTTCATAACTTATTTGTAGCCCGACCATAAAAAGTAACAAAGTAAAATTAACAATAATATACAGTAAGTTACACAAACTTGACAACAGCCAGTGCCAGCCAGTGTGCACTGCATTTTAAATTATTCCTCCCTGAGTTATGATGACAATGATAACAAAAGCTTTAAAGAAATGACTTAACCTATAATAGATAAGTAATGAGAAAATAAATTTATAAAAAAAATGGTAAAAAGAAGCTAATAATTGAAGAAAGATGATATAAATGTATACACAAAGAGGTTTGATGGCAACATTACATATAACTCTTAATACCTCCAAGTGTCCAAATGTCTGCACCAAAGGAATCACCTCCAGCTCAAAATCTTCAGCATTTTTCAATATTTGTCGAAGATCATCCTCACTGAAGATAACAGACAAAAATAATCCAATGACGGACAATGTCAAAAGTGCTGAAAGTTAAAGCATTTTGTATATATAATGATACAGCATCATGAAGCTAAGGGATTGTCTTTTTCATTCTTGTGGTTCTCCTCTGTTTTTTCTTCATTCTTCACATTTTTAAATAATTATTTTCTGTACTACTTCATGTTTGTGTCCGCATAAGCCCACTTCTCGCGAATTTTTGGGCTTTCATTCATAGGCCGTGACCTTTCCCACAGGCTGCTGTATCGTCTAGGGGTGCCAGGATACTGTGTGGAATATCGTTTGAGGCCTGACACAGCGGCTTTGTGTATGACTTTTTCATGGCTGGCGAGTGACAGAGTGGTTATTTCACCCTTCTTGTACTTTGTTTTTTTCTGTGTGGGGCTAAGTTTTCGACAAACTGTCCATGTCTGTGTGAACTGCGTGTCTTCAGCAAATGTCTGTGTGTTGAGAATTGGTGGCATTTTGGGGGCGGTCATAAAAAAGACCATCTGGATGGGGGGTATGCTTAAGGTTAGGTAGTTAGGGTTAGGATTAGTGGTTTTCTCATCTATAAGACTCAAAACAAAACTCTGCCCATCATTTTCAAAATAAAAAGCAATAAACTCAAATGAAAACTAAAATAACCAACATCTTGGAGGTGGGGGGGGGGGGGCCTTGGGCAATCAAAGAGAAGACGATGTGACACCCCTAAAAGATAAAGCGGCATGTGGGAAAGGTCATGGCCCATGAATGGAGGCCCAAGAAAGGCTTTTGCGGACACAATTGTGAGTTGTACCTCATTTTCTTCTTCTTCAACATTCTGAACCCTTGAGGTTCAATGCTGGGGATATCATCCACCTCCGTTTATCTCTGTGAATGGCCTTCTCTTTCCAGCTGGTAAATCCAAGTATCTGCAAGTCTACCTGTATATTATCTCTCTAAAATCTTCTTGGTCTGCCTCATGGTCTACTCTCATTCAACTCTTCTGTATATGCTGTCTGTTAGCTGCCTTTCTCTCTATATGTCCCAACCATCACAGTCTATTAGCCCTCATGATGCAAGCAGTTAGTGGTGATTTAAACAGATCATTTCATTAGTCAGTTTTTGAAGTGCTGTCATGTCAGTTTTTCTACTCAGCTCAACAGATTAGTAGATAAACAAAGCTGATAAATAACTGAAAATGTGCGAAATACGCAATAAAGAAAGCAACCGAAAACAACATCAGAAAGTATATCAATACTAGCACACACACACACACAAAAGGGGGGGGGGAGAACAGAAAAAATACAGAGAGAGAGAGAGAACGAGAGAGAGAGAGAGAGAGAGAGAGAGAGAGAGAGAGAGAGAGAGAGAGAGAGAGAGAGAGAGAGAGAGAGAGAGAGAGAGAGAGAGAGAGAGAGAGAGAGAGAAGATCGGAACATCAAGAAAGATTGCTTCGGAAGCTGAAATATTTGGGTCATATCAAGCTTCATGGAGAATTGGAAAAAAAACAATAGCAGAAGGCATGGTACCAGGAAGCAGAGGCAGAAGCTGACCAACACAGAGATGGGCCCAGGATATAAGTGACTCCTTGAATATGAAAGTACATGAGGTGAAACAGCTGGTGAGAGACTGGGTGCTTTACTTATATCCTACCCCAAACAGGGAAAATCCACAGGTCACGGAACAGTCTAATATTTCAGGGGGTGGTAGATTGGCTGCATGCAGTCATGGGACCTAGGCTGCATGCAGTCGTGGGACCTAGGCTGCACTCTTTTGTGGGACAGGTGGGTTGGGGTTAGAGTCAGTTCTAGATATTTTCGGGTCGTTAAAAGCATCAGAAAACCTGGAAACCCAGTCTTACCCCGCTCTAAAATGTTGAAATGTCATGTGACATCATCTGGGGTAAGATATTAATAAAGAACCAGAGACTGAGTTTCTTTCAGGTAGACAGTGATGAAAGAGACACTCTGCAAAAAACCCGCTACATGATGATGATAATACTTAGCAACACAAAAATCTGGTACCTGTAAGCATGGGCAGCTCTTAACACCCTCAAGTCTTCAGAATATGGAAAGGTATCTTCATACTCAATGAGCAAACCTGTAGCACCCCAGGATTTTAGCAAAGGGAACACCTGTGAACAAAAAGTAAAGAGAACAAGGAAATATAATTATCTATATTTTAATGAAAGAGGCCATAGGTCATTATCCTCATGTACCCTGTTAAATGGCGTAAGCACTCATGCGTCTCCACAGAGCACGATACCTGGTTGCTTGGAACGGCTCTCTTGATGATATCCCACCACGTCATCGTTTCAGCCCATCCAGCATCGTCTCTATTGGTCTGCCTCTACCCCTTTTTCCACTGATCTGTCCAGTCGTCACGATGTTCTCTACTTTCATTAGCTTCTTTCAAGCAATCGTTGTCAGTTACTCTGGTCGCCCAAGGTATTCATAACATTTGTCTCAGAAACCACCATCTCTGTTGCTTCCAAATTCTTCACAATTTGCTCACTGACATTCCAAGATTCGCTGCCATACAGCAGAACAGGTTCTATATAACATTTAAGCACCCGGTAGGTAAAGAACTCTTTTCCCACCACAACAGGAATGTGATGTTAGACTCATTTTGTTATACACCAATTAGCACTCAATGAATGTGTGGTCAACATCATGTTGACAACCTTTACTCTCAAGGACATTATCTGGTCTCCACTATAGGCTGGGTCGATATGGCAGCCTAAGTAATAATTTTTTTAAAACCATTTCAATGTGGGTTCAAATTCAAGACCTTTGGGCAAGCCAACTCTGCTATGGCAGCTCCCGAAAAGCCCTATGGCCATCTCAGTATGTCTTCCCTCAATATCCACAACACACATTTTTTAAGTAAATCCCATTTTGACCGTACAGAAAAACACTGACGGAAAACGTAAATGTGCATAAGCAAAATGTTTATGTGGTTCATTAGCTAGCTGTTTACTATTCTGTCATTGTCTAAATCTTGTTTACTGCTGTGTGTGAGTGATTTATAATGAGTGCCAAAAAACAAATACTCCCGCCAGCTGCGTGCTGTGATCCATTTTTTGTTAGCAAAAAAACAACAGTGCAGCAGAAATTCACAGGCAACTCATTGAGGTTTATGGGCCAGATGTTATGACTGATAGCATGGTTAGGAAATGATGTGTAATGTTTAAAGAAGGTCGAACAAATATCCATGATAAAGATCATAGAGGTCAGCCAAGGTGACAGACAGTTTAGTAGCAGAAGTGAGCCAACAAATTCAGGAAAATTGTCGTTTAAAAATTTCTGCGTTTTCTGTCGAATTTTCACGAGTTTCACATTGACTGATTTATGACATTGTGACCAAAAAGTGATTACCACCTTTTCATGCAGCTAAAGAAGTGGCTGGCATCCCAGCGGTTTGAAACTGATGATTAACTGCGGACAGGCGTTAATGAATGGTTCAAGACACTGGCGGCAGACTTCTATGAAGTCTAGAATTAAAAACCTGGTGCCATGACACCAAAAATGTGTTGAAGTCGATGGTGACCACGCTGAGAAATAATGTAAATGTATGGTTCACTTTTAGCTGCAATAATTCATATTTTAAAGATGTTTTTTTTTAATTATTATTTCAAACCAGGACTTACTTAAAAAATGTGCCTTGTATATGTGTGTATGTATATATGTATATCTGTGTGTGTATGGTGAACGTAGGTATGTGGGTATGTATTTTGGAAGGATAGGTTGGATGTGTGTGTGTGTGTGTGTGTGTGTGTGTGCACGCAAATCAAGATGACGATGACGATCAATTAAACAGACGCTACCTAACAGAATGGGCAGTTGCTAGTGTGCTTGTTTGCTAGCCTGGTAGTTATGTGTTTAAAGTTCAATAAATCTGGGATTTCTGAGAAATTTACTAATGTGGGTATCAGAAAATGATAGTAAAGGTAACTGGTGTGATATGGTGTGATACTTTTACAAATAATAACATAATGAATATACTTACACATTATGCATACGAAAATAATTCAACCAACCTTTTCGAGGTATCCAACACTGAGAGGTGCTCCTTTCAAGTCTAGATGAACCAGCCTAGAGAACAAGCAGACAACAGAGAGAGAGAAGGTTATTGCTGAAATGATTAATCAGGGCAGTTTGGGGGGGGGGGGGGGGGGAAGGGGCAGGGAACACCCTTTCCCGACCAGTGGTGTTCATTATTTATGATACTAGACTCATATTTTAGACCAGCGTTTCTCAAAGTGGGTACCACCGCTCCCTTGGGGAAGGGGTCGCTGGGATAATCCGGGGGCGGTAGTGGCCTCAGACAAATTAGGGGGTGGGGGGAGGCAGGAATGGCTCAGGGGGGTGAGCGGTAGGTACAGGCTGGCTAAATATATGACAAATGTAAAGAGAAAGAAGTAGAAGAAAAAAGGAAAAGAATATTCTGATAAACTATTCGTGCCTGTTTGAATGTTGTGCAACAGACTAAAATCGCAGTAGTAATTTAATTTGAAATCAGGTCAATCCTTTTCACTAACATTACTTCAAATATAATTCTTGGTTTCTATTTTAATATTTACTGTCCCACACTTTCCCTACTGTGTGAAAGGTTGGCCTGAGCAGAAAATTCTGCAAGCAGAAGTTACTGACATTACGTATTCTTGGATTAGAGACTTCATGTATCGACTGGTTAGAGTTCTCATTCAACTCTTTTGTTTTTTGCAGTTCATAATCTCTCTTTTATTTGCTATTCTCTGCATCCACCCCTATCATTGTTGCCTATTAGCCTTCATGAAGCCAGTAATAATGTTCGTTTATAACTTATATAGATACTTATTATATCAAATCAGCCTAATATATTTCTCTTACTACATCAATCATTAAGTGCAGACTGATTTATAAATAAATGTTAAGTTAAAAGTTAGGTTGAAGACAAGAGGACTGACTTCCTTGCACTTGGTTTTATCCCAAAGTGCTTAGTCTCTCTCTGCACAACAGCTAGAGGCCTGATGAGAACATTATGAAATTAATCAAAGACCTCATAATGTGAGGTAAATGGTTTGACCACTTCACTATGTAGATCCCCATTTACACAACATGTAGAACCCCATTTACACAATATGGGGCTAGCAACATACATTCAATATGCATCGAGTAGTGGAAAGTGAGTATAAGTATATTTACACAAACAAATTATTTGGAAATATTACTTGGGGTGAATCCCCTTTTCCATCAATGTGGTGACTTAATCTCATAATACTATGTCTTCAAAGGCACATATGATAAGGCACACTTGGAAGATGGAGGATAGTAGGTGTATTACAGATATATAGAAGATGCCAAGATCAGCCTCTGCTATGAAATAATTATGTGTGCAAGGAGGACATGACTGACAGACAATACACGTACTGATGTAGATTCATTGGAAAACGAAACCATAGACTTTTGCATGGAGGGAGAAATCATCAGGAGTGGAGAACCGTGCTGTGAGGAGTTATCAGGGGATCTGACTGATACTCAACACTCAAGGGAAAGGCGAGATGGATATACAATGAGATTGTTACTGGTACTATCAGAACTGAAACTCTGCATTTGTTGCTGAAGATGGGAATGGAGCACTTATGGGAATGTCCCGAGTACTGTGATGTCAATTCTTAATTCAACATCTGAGAAAAAGCATTTTAAATACATGCAATGGTAACATTTATAAGGGCTCTAAAAATCCCATGCCCTCCATCATACACATTATTGAAATAATTTTAGAAATATGGAAGACTTTCCGGAGTGGATCTTGCTCTCCTTTAAATAACGGTCGCTAGCTGGAAGGCGACGGCCGCTTAGTCAGAGTTCACTCCCCTGGCTGCAGTGCAATTACGGAGTGGAAAACAGGGAACGAAACAAATGATATAGTTACCTGTCATCCTAGGGTTAGGCTTAGGGTTTGGGTTAAGATTTGGGGTAGGGTTAGGGTTTGGGGTAGGGTTAGGGTTTGGGTTAGGGTTTGGGGTAGGGTTAGGGTTTGGGGTAGGGTTAGGGTTTGGGGTAGGGTTATTGTTTGGGGTAGGGTTAGGGTAACACATCATGGAAACGATGGAAGCTTATCGCTCATTACGACATACAGATCCACAGGTCCCAGGTCTACGGTCACTAAGTCTTGCGTCGGAAGAACGCGGTCGCTAATTTTAGTCGCAGCGCGTGGTCTACGAGAGTCTTGTGTCGCAAGACCACGGTCGCTACTGTGAGTCGCAGTGCGTGGTCTAGCTCTAGCAGGCATGTCGACCTCACTTTGTTTTTTGATTCGTGACTTGTCCGCTCCGTAATTGCACTGCAGCCAGGGGAGTGAACTCCGACTAAGCGGCCGTCGCCTTCCAGTTAGCGACCGTTATTTAAAGGAGAGCCCATCATAGATTTGCAGCGATTTGTTCCTTAGCAGAAAGTCTGCATTTTACACACGACTGAGGCCCTGTTAGGCTATTTGCTTGGCCACCATAATATCGGGTAGAAGTTCGGATGAGAGCCTTTATAATTATTACTAGGCTAGTGAAAAAATGATGCCAAAAAAATGCCGGTACTGACTCAGTTGACTGTTCACTGTGTACCGTAAGAAAAAATGCACTGGCTATGCTATAGCACAATTTAACACTATTGTCTGGAAAGACGGAAAGGTGCCACAAGAAATTCACCTGGACTCTAAGTTGTACGGTGGCTCGTCAGCCATACTAGGCAGTACTTTACCATCCATTTACTCTAGGGGACCAGGTTATCAGAAGAGACGATCTTGTCTTGTTTACCAGAACTAGCTCGGTGATCCAGCGGAGTAGCGTCCCCTGGATAGGGGAGGCTACTTGGAATTGACCTTCTCAACTTGACAGTCGAAATGACAACAAAAGACGTCGACGTTGTGTAGCCCCGACTAATATTCATTATTACTATTTCGGAAAAAAACATATTTTTAACGTGAACACAATGAGTATTGTTGTTGGTAAATAATATATATTTATTTTCATTTCTCCCACACATTATACTAGTCACTGATATCAAGTACTCAAGTACGGTTTGCAATTGTCAGTCAATAGGGACCGTGGAGCGGTGCCACTGGTTTTGGGTACAGCGTCTGCTATGACTGCGGACTATCACGTTCTCCGTATGTGGGATGCAATGTTTTTGTTATTTGAAACCCCACCCTGGCTTCTTCCAGGGGCCCTGAATTTATCCGTGGCATAGATATAGCCTAACGGCTGAAAGGGACCTTTCCACGGGTGATCCTCACCCGCTTAGTGGCACTTTGCGTCACCGGGTGTTTATCGCCATGTGTGATGTCCTAATGGGGTAAAACTTACCTACGTGACTGTGCGGAAGTGGCAGTATTCTGTGGCTGGTCTTCTCTCATATGTCTCCTCTCTATAGCTTGCTGCACTTGGCCTCTTGCAAATTGCGTCTGTCCGTCTTCCACTGTCTGCTTCCATAGATGTCTACAGCTGATTTCTTTCAAGTGTCTGTGTCAGAGTGAGTATCCTTCATGTCGTGTTTGCATATATCCTTATAGCTCAGCCTTGGCATTTATGGAGATCTTTTCCCTGTTAGCAGTTCGCCAGTTCTTTGGAAAAAACCTTCCTCTATGCCAGAGACATGTCCCAACCAGCGCACATTGAGCAGTAGGTTACATGTGGTTGAACAAGGCATTTGGGATTTGCTACTGTTGTGTTTGCATCCAAAAAGTGGTTGTTTGAGTCAGTAGATGTCAGTCCTTTTAAACTACAAGTCCAGAGGGACAATAGTTTACATACACACAAAAGATATCCCATACCCACATAGGACAGTAGGGTCCCACCTTCCCTTCCCTTTTCCTATTTTTATGCAGTTGATTTGTCCCTCCGGTATTATCAGCTGGATAGTGACTCCTGGAGTCACTTAGTGTCAAACTGATAGGCTGCAGTCCTAGAGAATTTTTTTTATTTTTAATGGGGGGGGGGGGGGGGTTGGGATACAGGTTTGAGCACCTCCTGCTGTTGTCTGTCCGTGATTCTGTTTAAACAAGCTTGTCAGTTACTGTGCCAAATACCTAGCATCTACTCACCAGTAATAGTAAGACCTTCCAAGAAGAAGAATGTTGAATTAAGAATCGACATCATAGCACTCGGGAACACTTCAACAAACGCTCCATCCCCATCTTCAGCAGCAGTCGAAGAGTTCTAATTCTGATGGGCCCAGTAACTGTCTGATTGTCTATCCATCTCGCCTTTTCCTTGAGTGTTGAGTGTCCGCCAGATCCTCTGGTAACTCCTTGCAGCGCCATTCTCCTCAGACTCTAATGATCTGTCTGTACCCCCTCACAGTTCACTTGCTACCAAAAGGCCTTTACAACAACTAGCTTGTCATAGATCAATTCACACCAAGTGGTGCAGAACCAGCCATGTTATCTGTCTGCTCATTTCCCAACACACTGGCATGATGTGGAGAAAATATCCAAAGTATGCTAACTACCTGGGACCTCTGAAGTGATGGTTGTCACTCTTCAGGTACATATCTATCTCCACCTTTCTCAACATATCGTGTGAGTCAGTTACAATCAAGGCATGTGTGTACAGCTGACTCTCAAGCCAGCAGAAGGCAGCAGTGACTTCTCCAAGAAGAAGAACATTTGATTGCCTGATCTTTTTCCATGTATAGCTACTAATAATTTAATTTTAATTTTTAGAATGTATAAAATAGAAAGCCGTTTATTTCTGTAGTTTGACAGAAATAACCTGTAATACTCTGCTTACATGTTCCAGGTGGTGGAACTGGTTTTGTGGGTAAACATTTTGCAAAGCTCGGCATTAGCAAAGGCTTCAAAATCATCAATGTCTCACGGACAGCTAAGCCTAACTGCATCACCTGGGTATGAGTAAGCTTGTAATATTTATGTAAGCTTTCACTGAACTTACTTTCCTGAACTGAATATTGATTTTTCTTATTTAGTTTTAATTTTTTGTTTGATATGAAAGCATAGAAATTATATAACAAAATTATTCTTCTTGAAGTCATGCTGTGAGATGGTGGTTGTCATGTCTATCCACTACCTTCTGTCTCATGTACTTTCAATCAACTTTGACACAGATGATCCTCCATGCCAATATGTCAAACTGTACAGCATCTTTCATCTCAGTCTCCCTCTGCCTCTCTTCTCCTTCAACTTTCCTACTGTAACAATATATCCAGGTTTCTCCTTCTCAACACAGAATATAGATTGTCTCTTTCTGATATGAGCAGTCAGTTCTTTTCGTGAGTCAGTTTCTTTCAAGACATATTCATTACTCTTTTTATCTTTACAAGGATAAAAGAACAGTTACAGATCTTTTGTAATTCACTATAAATTAATTATCTTTTGCAATCTGGTTTTTTTAATTGTCTCTGATGGGATTAAATGTTCTTACAGACTTCCTTCTTGGTCAACATTATTTTCAATTATCTTTGAATGTGAGCTACATAAAGTGCCATACAAATTAATTGATATTAGCAATCTTATTACCATATTTTAGGTAAACCTGATTTTTGTTTTCTAAACTGATGTGGGAAAGGGAGTTCTTAAGAGCTGTGCGTAGCCAGCTCTGATGCATGGAACTGAATCACCAACAGTCAGCCAAGTAGCGAACAGTTATATGAAAACTGCAGAGAGGTGGATTTTCAGACGAATGATGAGAACATCATGGACAAATAAAAGGTGTAGCAAAGAAATGAACTCACAAAGACAGCTGATTGCCCTTTTTGGAAGAGGATCATCTCATTTTTTTTTTAAAGTCTGGTTCTGCCAGGACCTAAACCCACGACTTTCCGATTCAGAGGCTAGCGTCTGTCTGCTACACCGTGGGGGCTTCCACTGTGCTGGTTAGGATCTTTATATTGTCCCCTCCCCCCCTCCTTTTCCAGAAAAAATATATTGCAACCCTTATTAAGCAGCAAACCCAAGTCTCCCACATAAGAGTTTAGTGCTCCAATCTCTCAGGCAGCCGCTTTAAATGCAGTTATTTTGTTCCCCAGAACGATTTAAGCCGCAGTGGACTTCCAGATGACTGTGCGGCTGTTGTCAGCCTGTCAGGGGAACCAATCCTCCAGCCCTTCAAATGGTAAATATTAACATGATTAATGGCCATAGCTCATACTGCTGTAGGAATGTGAACAAGGCTTTTTATCCCCCCTGATGCCATGCAAAGGTGCACATTACAAGGCATTTGATAATGGTAATTTTAGTGTGCAAATATTAGTTTCTGTAGCAGTGGTTTCAGTGGTTCTCACTAGGGGAGCGTCTGACTGGAAGAACACAAGAGCATGCTTGCCAGGTTACAAGAAAGTGTCCCCCGGGGAGGTGTTATATCTCCTACCCTGTTTATTCTTTTCATCAGTGACCTGCCAAAACAGTTCAAGACTCACATTCACAAGGCCATACATGCATATAGAGCCAAGCTGAACATATAGGAACAACTAAAAGAAGAAAAAGAGGATGAAGAACATTAAACGACTGAACTGGTTAAGCACATCATGTGTGATAAACTTGTTCTCAAAAATCCTTAACATAGCGCAACATGTTCTATTACTTTTTTGTATTTGGTCATAGTATACTAAAGAAAAGCATTTGACTGTGTGAAACATGAAGAAGTAATCCAACTATTAGAAAAACTAAACATTGATGGAAAAGATCTACAAATAATAAAGTATATGTATTGGCAGCAAACAGCAGCTGTAGGAATTAACAACTGTTTAGGTACATTTCAGTGCATTAAGAGGGGCGTACGACAAGGATGTGTCCTATCACCTGTTTTATTTTCATTATACTCTGAATATATAATGGGATCTTTACTTGATATGCCCGGAATTGTCATTGGTGATCAAAATATAAACAATTTACTTCATGCTGATGACACAGTCTTGATAGCAACAAGTCAGAAAGAACTGCAGGAAATGATAGACATTGTGGTGGTAGAAAGTGGAAGAATGGGCCTTAGTTTGAATAATGGAAAGACAGAAGTAATGGTGGAATCAAAAAAAGAATTATTCCTAAATGTGTAATAAAAGTCAGTGGTGTTATTTTGGGACAAGTACAGAAATTTAAATATCTGGGCACATGGATAACATCAGGGAAGATGCATTACTGAGATAAGAAACAAAATATGACAGGCAAAAACTGCATTTTATAAAATGAAGAACATCTTAAGCAATATATCTCTGTCATTGAAGGTTAGAAAAAGAATTCTTGCTTGCTACATACATCCAGTTTTAACATATGGCTGTGAGTCCTGGACAATCAGTAGGCAGGCCAAACAATTTCTTGAGGCACCAGAGATGTGGTTTTACAGAAGAATGCTTAAAATACATTGGACAGCCAAAAAGAGCAACCAAGAGATTTTGAAAGAGGCGGGAGCCCGAAGACATTAGTACAGACATCAAAAGGAGACAGTCATCATTTTTGGCCATGTTATGAGAAGAGGAAAAATGGAACAAGTTGTGACCACTGGAAAGATCTGTGGAAAGAGGAAGACAACAAGAGACATGGAGGTGTGTCAGCACACAAACTGTAACATGCTGCAGGAGATGGCAGATTTCGGAGAAGCATCATAAACCACGCCAGTCGGCAAGGCACCTGGTGATGATGATGATACTAAAGAAATCTGGTATTCCTAGTTGCCCCTTTGAAATTTTGCTACTTACAATTTTTCATAGTGGTTTTTTTCTCTCTTTAAGCAACTACTGTGAAAAGTTCCGGGACTGAAAGAGGCAGAATAAATGATAATTCAACATACCTTACAAATTGAAGGTGGTAGTGTAGTGGCCAGATGCTCACCTACCTGCTGGCCTCAAGGTCTAGAGTTCAGATCTTTACTGAGGCAGATTTGTTTTATTATTATTGACCTTGACTTACAGGTATACTGAACCTAAAATGGCTACCAGGTAATTTCCTAGGAAGTAAAGGGGGCTGAGGTAATGTTGACTACATCATCTATCAAAGGTTGATTGGTCTATGAAGTCTAGCCTCATGTGCATTATTACACAAGTGGTATGTGAAATTTTTTTTTACATATTGTAACTTTTTGCTTGTAAAATACAAGACATATGTACATAATGGTCAATGTCATGTGTAACGTTCAGGTGGACTCCTGAAATGAAGCTGAAGATAAGGGAAAGCCGCATCGACAAAGTCAAGTTGTTGAACCAAGCTATTTGTGCGGCTCCAAAGCCTCCAGGAGTCTTTGTGTCAATATCAGGAGTTGGTAGGTGTATTATGTATATATTTTTTAAACAATGCATACTTTCACCTTTTTGTTTTATCGCCGGAGCTACGAAGTATGTACTGTGTGCTCAGCGTTGAAGTCACAGGTTAAATTCGAGATGACTGTATTGCGCAGGGTTTTAAACCAGATGGCTTAACTTCTCTCCTTAGAACAGTTAGCCGCCTGCCAAGAGCATTGCATAAAGCAAGAATGCCATAGCTTCAGCGATGATCCCTAGGGACTTTGTTAAAAATTGCACTCATAAGCTGTGCAATGCAGCTGTGAAACGAACCAACGACCTTCATAGCATGATAGAAATGGTTTGACCACTTCGCCACATGGATCCCCCTCTGTGCTGAGTATCAGTGGAGTGACCAAGAAATGTTGCTGACACTTTACTGCCAGAGGAAAGGCAAGATTGTTGCGGGTTCCTTGTTTCCTTTGTGTAAGTGTCAGTTTGAATCCCAACACTGCGCCTCCACGTAAGAAACTGAACTAGTGTCTGAGTTAAATAGATACCAGACAAATTTCTGATCCAAGAAAACAGCCATACTTCTTGATTGACATTTAACACCACAAGGACATCACACCGAGCGATAAACACCCAATTACACAAAGTGCCACCATTCGGACGAGGATCACCCTAGAAACAGGTCCCCGAAACCCTGTTCAACCGTTAGGTTATATTAGGGCTCCCGACCACAGCCAGGGTGGGGCTTTCAAGCAACAAAACATTGCATTCCATATTGAGATGTTTTCATACATGGAACACCAGCAGCATTTATCAGATAGAATGTGATACCTCTCTAGCAGCACCTGTGTGTGTTTTGAGATCCCTTGAAGCCAACATTTACTGTGTAGATCACATCTGATTGACTGATTGAGTGATGCTGTTAACAGAGTATTTACAAATATTGATGTTTTTTTGGCACTAGGGTATTACAAGCCTGATGCACACAAAGAATATACAGAAAGCGACATTGTGGAGCCGTTCGACTTTCTGTCAGAAGTAACCAGAGACTGGGAGGCAGCAGCAGTCCTGCCGTCTAATGTTAAAACAAGATTAGTCGTCGTAAGATCAGGTGAAGTTATAAATAGAATTATTTCTTTGTGGGCTCTCGCTCTAAGTTTAAGATTATTGGGGGTACCTCTGCCCCTTAACACATATATTATACAGGGTGCCTAATTAACTCTTTGAGTCCCAGAGGGTTTAGCATCACAGGCCCAATGGGTAGTAAAGAGAGACTAAAATCGACACATCATGCGTTCATTGGGCTTCTAGGTAAAAACTTATGAATGTATGATGCGTTCCCTGGGACTCAAAGAGTTAAGGGATTGCTGAAATTCATTGTGTTGCGCCAAAAAGCACATACAGCCTAGCTGTAAACTGCACCGCAACATGCCCAATGCCCTTTTAAGGGTAGAGGAAGAAAAGGAAGAAGAAGAAAAAGACTCAGAAAAAGCTTTTGCATTGCCAATTAGGGTCAGGGCTGGTTTAACCATTGTGCGAAGCATGTGCTTGGGCATCAGGGGAAATGGATTTTCTATACTTTATGCAACAAGTCTCTCTCATTGGACACAAGAAAAAAAGGCTAAAAGTAAAGATAGTCCCCCCATTCAAACAGTGCTACACACTACCTCACTTCTGATTGATTGACCTTTACCCTAGCTCACTTCTGATTGGTCAATCTTGAGCCACCCGACTTTCACACAAGGTGACGGGGTGTTCCCCAATGCTGTTGATATCGCGTCTTCTATATTTCAGCATTCCAGCGCCTTAAACACTACAAAAACATTGACAAACTGGGTCTAACACACACCTTTAGAGAGTGTTGAAACCTAAGTCACAGGCATTCTCTTTCTCAGAATAAAAACATAAATGCAAGACAAAACAGACAGCAAACAACAGAGCGGCACACTCGTAACCCCCAGCAGGAAAGACCAGTCCAAGAGAGCTATAATTGGCACGTGACCTACTTTCATTGGGGAGACTAAAGTTTGTTTAAATGAAAAAAAAAAGTATTGAAATCTTATGTTCAACCAGTGCTGCTGTTTGGCCAAAAATGCTTTGAATGTAAGTAAAGTAAAATAAAGGACCCCTTTCCGTGCCTTTCAGGCATTTTGGGTATCTAGGGCTAGACCTATATTTCATAGAGCAAATGTCACTTGGTGGGTGATGTGGTCAGCATCACGCCAGCCACCTTTACTTCCCAGGACTGTACCTGGTACCCACTCAAGGCTGGGTCTACCTGGGAGTCAAGGTCATTTTTGGAAAAAACTCTGTCCCTCATCATGAACCGAACCCATAACCTTCCGATCCACAGCTGAGCATCTAGGGGCTAGACCACTGCGGCTTCCTTGGAGTGTAAGTGAACAAATTAAAAAGAACTTGGAGGCCAGGCAGATGTGGTTTCTGAGATGCATGCTGTGAATACCATGGACAGACAGAGCGACTAACAACAACTACCTGGGATTTGCTAATGGAATTAGAAAACCATTTACAGCTATAAGAAAGAGCCAGTGTTCCTGGATCATGTGATGACGAGAAGAGAGGTATTGGAGAACATCTTGATGATTGGAAAGATCTACGGTAGAAGAGGCGGAGGCAGACCAGGAGAGAGATTATGCTTGATAGCGTTAAGTGATGCCATGGTGGAATTTCATCAGTGGAATTGATTCAAAATATCATTTATGTTTTTAAAGGAAAGAATCCAGGTTTCTTTTTGTGCATTAATCTGTGTACACGAAACTGCCATCCTCTTGAGGGATTATATTTTTCTTTATTTTAAAGCCCCAAGGGCCCTAATAATATAAACTAACGGGGTTTCAGGGACCTCTCCACTGATAATCTTCATCCGCAAGGTGGTACTTTGTGTCACCGGGTGTTTATCCCTGTGTGTGATGTCCTGGTGGGGTAAAAGTTACTTACTTGTGTATACATGTTAAATAAAAGCTTTTTTTTTATCAATTGTTTTAGGCGTCGTCCTAGGAAACGATGGTGGAATGGTGGCAAACATCAAAACACCATTTTATTTCGGTCTTGGTGGGCCTATTGGTTCAGGAAAACAGTGGTTGCCTTGGATATATGTTGAAGACACAGTTGGCATCATCATGCATGCAATAGAAAATGAACACATTACAGGTATTCTCAACGGCACGGCCCCTAACCCTGTCACAAGTGAGGAGTTTACTAAAGCTTATGCATCAGCTCTTCGTCGTCCACACCTGTTTCCAATGCCAGCCTTTGTGGCCAAGGCTGTGTTTGGTGCAGAGGCTGCTGGGGTGTTGTTGGAGGGCCAGAAAGTGTTGCCTAAGAGAACACTGGAGATGGGCTATACGTTTAAATACACAGACATCAAGTGGGTGTGTGAGAAGCTAGTCAGTTCTTAGTATTGTTTCAGTCTGTTTTCAGTGAAATTGTATTCTTCTTTCTCTTCTTCTTCTTCTTCATTCACTTTAAAAGTGCATATATATATATATATAGTATATATGCTTTATATGCCTAAAGGCGTGGACCCCAGATATCCAGCCTTTAGAAATGGAACTGGATATTAACTGAGATACCATTCAAAGAGGAAATTAGAAAAGCTATCAGTCTTCTCAAGGAAGGAAAGGTGGCAGGCCCAGATGGTATCCCAGCTGAAGCCATCAGGGCCAACATAAACACATCAACAGAATTGCTACATAGATTATTCAGTAAAGTCTGGGAGACTAAAGAAATACCAACAGACTAGAGAGAAGGATATCTTGTGAAACTGCCCAAAAAAGGTGATCTACAGGAGTGTGAAAACCATAGGGGAATTATGTTGATGTCAGTTCCTGGAAAAATATTAAGTAGAATTATTTTGCAAAGATTAAAAGATGCTATCGATAAAAAGCTAAGAGATGAACAGGCAGGTTTTCGGTCAAACAGATCCTGTACTGACCAGATAGCCACATTATGTATTATAATAGAGCAAAGCATTTAACTGAACTCACCACTTTACATTGAATTTATAGACTATGAAAAAGCATTTGACAGCAATGATAGGGAATCTCTCTGGAAATTGATAGGGCACTATGGAATCCCACAGAAAATTATTAACTTAGTAAAGGCAACATATAAAGACATGAAATGTCGAGTTCTTCATGAGGGAAAGCTAACAGATATATTTGAAATAAAAAACAGGTGTGCGACAGGGATGTCTTTTGTCGCTTCTCTTATATTTACTGGCTATAGACTGGATTATGACAACAGTAACTGCTAACACCAAGAATGGAATTCAGTGGACCCCTACAAAACAGCTTGATGATCTGGACTTTGCTGATGATATTTCTCTTCTGTCCCATTCACGGAATCAAATGCAAGATAAATATACTAGATGCGAGATCACAGCAGCTTGGTCTGAAAATCCATAAAGGAAAGACAAAGATAATGAGAATAAATCAGGCAAATAGTAATGTGGTTTTCCTTAATGGCACCCCACTCCAAGACGTGGAGTCGTACACCTATATTGGCAGTAATGTAGATAAAGATGGAGGAACTGATAGAGATATTAAAATAAGAATACAAAAGGCAAGAGGAGCTTTCATAGCACTAGGGAAATTAAAAGAAATCCTAAACTAACAATTTTTAATTCTAATGTCAAATCAGTACTTTTGTATGGGGCGGAAACATGGAAAACAACTAAGGCAGTTACTAATAAACTACAAACATTCATTAACTGAACAGCATAACTAGAATGTCTTTGCATTGGAACCCACAGGGGCATAGGAATAAAGGAAGGCAAAAAAAAACACACGGAGAAGAGAGCTGGAGAATGAAGTTAGAAAGATGGGTAAGACATGGGGAGAGCACCATGCAATGGCCAAGGATAGAACGACTTGGCGTGAGTTGGTTGAGGGCCTTTGCTCCTTTGGGGGATAGAAAGGCAGAAGAAGAAGACACACCAAGGCTCGCACCAGTTACATTTCCAAAACCTCATGTTGAAAGGCAGAGCAGGTTCTAGAGAATAAAGAAGAAGAAAAATGTCTTAGTGTTGGAAGAAGAATTATAATTATTATTTCTTTTGTGTGTTATGGGCCTTACTTTTTAGTTGTCTTTATTTTGGTTAACTTTTAAATATTACCTTTATGCTTTATATATTCTACTTTCATCATGAGAATCTCATTTAATGTTGAATGTTTAATTGAGAATCGACATCACAGCACTCCCATAAGTGCTCAGTCCTCATCTTCAGCAGCAAGTGAAGAGTTACATTTCCGATGGTACCAGTAACCTTATGATTGTATATCCGTCTCATCCTTCCCCTGAGCGTTGAGCGTCAGCCAAATGCCCTGGTAACCACCTGCACTGCCATTCTCTTTAGACCATAATGATCTATCGGTGCTTGATATCATATGCAAGGCTTTGCTGCATTAGGGGTCGTCCATTCACCTTTGCTATCAAACCTCATGCATTTTGAATGCCCCTCACCACAGAATCTAGTATAGCCTTTTTTAATTGGAAACAGTTTAATCCCCATTTCACGCCATCCCTAATCTTGTTTCAGTCCACGTTTTGGTGTTGCAGATATAAACATACACTTAGTTTGGTCCTTCATTTATTGGTGCCATAGTTGAGTTGAGACAAGAATTGACATCACAGCACTCCTGTATTCACATATGCGCTCCGTTCCCATCCTCAGCAACCAGCGCAGAATTACAATTCTAATGATGCCAGTCGTAGTCTGGTTGTATGTCCTTCTTGCCTTGCCTCTGAGCGTAGTGTGCCGGCTGAACCCTCTGGTCACATCAATCATTCTCTCTGGCCCCTAATAATCTAGTTTCTATCTGACTTCGTTACTTGTTCCCAAAGTGCTCTGATCACATCTGTCTTGTCATGTATCAATTCACCACCCAGTGTTGCAGATCTGGCCGGTCTGTCTGCCTGTTCATTCCCCACCGCTGTTGGTACCACATTATTTACCTGTGTAAGTTCCTGCAAGTTATGTCATTAAACTTTTGATTATTATTTTTTTTAAAGAAAGAACAAAAGAAAGAAACTGCAGCTACTGCCTGAAATTACCACTTTTGCTGGAGGTGAAAAGGGAAAAAGGGGGAGGGGGGGGGGGGGGGGTCTGAGAATTTACCAAAGAATTGAACCTGGGTAGAAAGCACTGAATTCCCAAACATTCGACCAGCCGCGCCTCAGTTATTGTTTGTGTTGTTTAAAGTTCATGTATAACATACTCAAAATGTTTGAATAAATAGTAATTGAATACAAATTTATCAGATTATTCAAGTTTCTCTATGTAATGTAATTCTGTGTGTACTTCCTATTGCTGAAAGAGTGTATAATTTTCACTTGTTCATTAACAGTTACTAATTAACTGCAGATATTCATTGACTAGGCCCTGTGTAACAAAGGCAAATGGATGTCGCCTAGTGCAGCAAAGCCTTGCATATGATATAACATTTAGTTTAAGAATGGGGGTAGAGGCAGTCTCTGTTGCCTTCTGCTGGCTTGAGAATCAGCTGTGCACAAATGCCGTGATTGTAACTGACTCACAGAGCATGCTAAGAAAGGTGAAAACAGGCATGCTTCATGCAGTGTGGCAAGCATCACTTCAGAGGACCTATGTAGTTAGTATCCTTTGGATATTTTCTCCAGGTTTTGGGAAATGAGCAGACAGATAGACTGGCTGGCTCTGCACCCCTTGGTGGTGAATTGATGTATGACAAGTTAGATATTGTGAGGGCCCCTTTGTGTGTGGAGGCACAGATAGATCATTACGGTCTAAGGAAAATGGCGCTGCAAGGAGTTACCAAGGGATTTGGCCGACGCTTAAGGATGAGACGGATATACAGACGGTTACTGGTACCATCGGAATTTGAACTCTTTGCTTGCTGCTGAAGATGGGGACTGAGCACTTATGGGAGTGTCCCGAGTGCTGTGATGTCCATTCCTAATTCAACATTCAACATTAAGGCCCTGTGCGACATAGAGGGAATCAAATGATAGAATCACTAATGTGGAGCTTTGGCAAATTCCAGTGAATTAAGAAGTGAAGAAAAGATGCTGGCATAGAATGTACACACGTTGATGAAACCTGAAAACAACAAAAAACCTGAATGTCCTTACGTTGACACCCACACAGAAGCATATAAGAAAAGGGACACTAACAAACAAAAACACACGGAGAAGAGAGCTGGAGTGTGATGTTATAAAGATGGAGAGGACAGAGCAAGGGCTGCTCGGAATAGCAAAGGATGAGATTAATTGGTTGAGGGCCTATTCTTCATTGGGGAATAAAAAACAAGAAGTACCAACCAACTCACCATGCTTAGTACTTCATCTTATAGACCATGGTAGTCTTGTCTGCTTACAACCTTCTACCTCGTGTACTTTTAATCACTTCTGACACAGACGATATTCCATTCCCTGATGTCAAACTGCCCAGCATCTTTCTGTCTCCATCTGCCTCTTTTCCTCTTCAAGTTTCCCACCATCGCCATGAACTCTGATGTTCTCTTTCACACGACATGACCAAAGTATGTTGATTGTCTCCTTCTGATGTGGATCTTCGTGAGTCAGTTTCTTTCAAGACTTCATTACTCTATTTTTTTTTTAAATCTGTCTAGGGCATTCTCGTTATTCATCTATAATTACTGGCTACTACTTACATACATTTTCTGTACATTGTGTTGCACTGGCTATTAGTACGTTTATATATGGTTGTGAAACATGGGCCTTAACAGCTGAACTGGAAAATAAGATACATGCATTGGAAATGCGATCTCTCAGATATCATACATAGACTACATCACAAATAACGAGGTTCGCCGTATCATTAATTACTCAACATTGGCAACTATGAACCTCTTTTAACAATAGTGAAAAGCCGAAAATGCAATGGTACAGTCAAGTAAGATGATCTAATGGCCTCTCAAAAACAATACTACCGGGCTCAGTAGAGGAGAAGAGCCAGATCAAGAAAGACCTAGATACAGAACTTGACTGACTGGGCAGACTTTAGGCATGCAACCATGGTCCAATGCATTTGACCGTCAAAGGTGGAAGGAGCTGATCAGTCAACAGCAACCGGTGAACCATCAACACACCAGTTGCGTGATGATGATGTGTGTTCCCCGTGTAACTTTTATAATATTTAATGACTTCCCAAATGTTACTTAAACACGTGTGCCCCATAATGTTACTATTTAAACCCGCCTGAAGCTAAACAATAATTACTGTATGATAAAAATACTCCAGGATCAGTGAGTTGAAGTGATACCTCGTAGAGACTGAAGAGTTAATATTTGAACAAAGAAGACACGAACAATAGATTGCACAATTTTTTGCCTGGCATATTTCGCTGTATCTTGTCAGGGGCATACTACACTGACATTTAGATAAATAAAGCAGATAAGTGAATCCTTTATAACCACAATACAAATTCAACAACGGTCAAACATAATTGCCCGTTTTAACCAGGGCAGCCTCATTGTAAGAACCATATCTTTCTGTATACAAAGTACCGGGGGTAGGCGACATCGCGCCAAGTTAATGTTTCTCAATATTTTCAGCTCCTGTCGATTGAAACATTCACTAAGTGTCGATATACTGATATGGTAGCTTGTATTTCAATATTCTGTGCCTGTTGATGGAGTCATTTTTACGGCAAGCTTCACAGAAGTCAAAGGATGATTTATAGATCGTAAGGTAAAAGACCGTTAGCCCCAGTTTTGTAACAGATGCCCAAGAGAAGACATGGCCGTTTTAAACAACCATGAGTTCCGTTATTTTTTTTTTTTCTCCTAAAGACAGAAATGCACACCGGAGGCGCCAGCACACACACAAAATATGGTGGGAGAGAGGGTTGCAAGACCGAGCTCATAGCATAAAGTGCGACCTCCGCAGCCCCTAAGACGATCTCCGTAAAAACTGCACTAATTTGAATGACTTCCCACGATCTTAAAAGAACGAAACAAACGGCTTGGCCACGGAGACCACCAGGAATGAAGTTAATAAAAACACCGCATCATGCAAGAAAAGTGCTCCTAAATGTCGCGTATGTATGGAATTCCGAAGCTTGATAGATGTTTATGGTTTTCAAGACGCATACCTTGGTATTGTGAGCGGAGTGTACCATTGTTATTGTGTGAAGTAGTTTTGTTTACAGTATGGAAATGAAAACGAAATATTTTCATCTAGTTACATGGCTATCAGATAAGAAGTTTGACATCGTGGCATGTAGGATCATTTGTGTCGGAGTTGATTGAAAGTACGCAAGACAGAAGGTTGTGGTTAGACATGACTACCAACGCCATATTGCAGTGACTTTATTTAAGAACAAGGCTAGTCAACTGGCGGTTTGGTCCCACGAAGACCTAGCAAGTGGTGCATGGGTCATTGCCAGTTGGTGGCCTTGTAGGTTCCGGTGTCCCATTTTGGGGATACAAGAATGGACCCACTGCCTCCCCATCAAGCATGTCGTAGGAGTTGACTAACTGGGAGCTTCCTTTGAAGTCGGAGTGCATCTGCCCGAGCGGCAAGGAACAAATAACTGCACACAAATAAACCAGTAAAACAGCTGTACACGCAAAACTTAGGCCCTGGCACAAAGCTCAACATACGAACAACCAGGACTTTCCGCCAGAGCTTACAGCCGATGAACAAAGAAGAAGAAGTAGAAAAATGCCAGTTGTACAAGGTCCGATAATTAAGTAATGAGACTGATTTTATTTCGGCCAAGACAAAAATCAAATCTTTGAAGCAAAGCATTGAATCTAAAAAAGCAACATTCATCTATGATATGGCAACTTTTCATTGCCGCTCGACAAGTTGACAACAAACAAGCCGCCATTTTGTTGACCTAGTCAGAGGTGCATTGTTACGAATCAGCAAAGAGCAAAAACCTAACATTAAATTCTTTTTAAAACTCAGAAAAAGCGCCATTGAAACAGTTAAATTGATGCAACAATTTTATGGGGATAATTGTTTATCTCATGCACAAATTTTCAAGTGGTATTCACGATTCAAAAGTGATGTGGAAATGATTACTACTGCACCTAGACCTAGACGCCAATTTTTTTTTTGTTTTTAATGATGAACTCATTGCAAAAGTCAGAGAACGGATGCAAGAAGATCTTTGTTTTACTGTGAGGATGATGGCAGATTAATCTGGTGTTAAAAGAGAGACCATTCATAACATTTTAATGCAAGATTTTGGCAAGAAAACAGTTGCTTGCCGGTTTGTACCAAATTCGTTGTCTGAAGACCAAAAACATCAGCAGGTTAAGTACCCAAGAGACATCATTACAACAAGAATGTTTGGCCCCAGAAAAAGTGTATGTTCTCAGTCTTCCACTCTATTCCCCAGATTTGTCTCCCTGTGATTACACTGGAACCTCGCTTAACAAGCATAATTCGTTTCTGAATCATACTCGTTCCTTTTCGAAAAAAGATGCTATGTATAACGTTTATTCAAAGAAAATTATATACATTTTTTTTAATCGTCTTCATCTTTTCTTCAAACGCAGAACGAACCCACCTGGAATGCGAATTCGATTTGCAGAAAAAAAAAAGGTCGATACATAGCCAATTATATTTTTGCTAGAAAGATGTCCGGAGACATTTGTTTCTGCCGAAGCTTTAAAATTGCGTGAAAATGCGATACAGCATTATCATTAAAGAAATTTGCAGCGCGCATAGTCACTTCCTTATTAGGGTGATGCTTCTCAATGTAAGATGCAACAGATTCCCATGCTTCCAGCTTTTCTCTTATTTCGCCAGAAGATTGTTGCTTTTCTGTTACCTCCTCCTCTTCCTCTGACAAACTTTCCTCCAAAACTTCTTGCTGTGAAACACAATGCAACTCTATAAGCTCTACGATGGTCAGCTCTTGGCTGTGCTCTTCCACAAGCTCTTCGATATAACTGTTATCCACTTATAATTCCCATGATAGTGGCCAAAGACACTATCTCGTTTACTACAGGTTCCACAGGTACTGTCTCGAACCCCTGAAGGTCACAAACGACAGCGCTCTCCGGCCAAAGCTTCTTCCAAGCAGAAGTTAGGGTTCTCTCGGTAACCCCTTCCCCCGCCTTGTCGATCATCTCGAGGGAGGCAGCAATATGGAAGTGATTTTTCCAAAACTCTTTTAGAGCAAGGTTGGTCCCTTCTGTCACCTGAAAACAATGCTCGAAAAGTGCTTTAGTGTAGAGCTTCTTAAAGTTAGAAATAACTTGCTGGTCCATGGGCTGGAGTAACGGAGTGGTGTTGTGAGGCAGAAACTACATCTTGATGAACTTTAATTTTTCAGGGGGGTCATCTTGTAGGTCTGGAGGATTCATGCACATATATCACAAAAAACACAAGTTTGAGAAAATGTGTGATCACACGCGATACTACGATGCTATTGGAACGAGAGCTAAACCCAGACTGATGTAATTGCGCACAATCCGGGACTTCCTCTCTCCTCGCCACTCGTTATGCGAAACGTCGCTCGTTAAGCAAGTCCTTTTTTTTTACAATTTGTTCTGCTCGATATGCGAATTACTCGTTATGATAGGTGCTCGTTAAGCGAGGTTCTACTGTATTTTCAATTTACAAAATTAAAGTTACAATTGAAAGGACGCTTCTTTAACGATATTATTGGTGACATCCAAAGGGCCGTAACATCGAATTTAAGGGACATAACAACAAAAGGACAACAGAAGTAATGCTGTGGATACCGCCATATTGTAGAGTGCCTGGAAATGATAAAGCTGATTGACTGGCAGGGTAAGGTGCGACAAAAGTGCAGCCGGATGTAACAGTCACATACCATCAAAAGAACAGAATCATTAAATCAATCAGGAAACCACCAGCCCCAGCACAAGACGACTATTTATTATGGACAAACCAGAACAAGTCATTATCTTCCGCCTCAGAACAGGGCACAACTGATTACGTAACTACATGTACACAAAATTCAAGATTGGCGTATCAGCCATGTGCACCTGTGGAAAGGTGCCCCAGACAGCAGATGTACTCCAGGACTGCGCCGAATTTGACACATTAAGGCAAACCTTTTGGTCAGAAAGAACAACAGTGGAACGTAAACGCTACGGACCACTGAATAAACTAACAACGACAGTGAAATTTATACAATAGACAAAATGGCTGATATAGACAACTTATTTCAGGCGAATGAAAGAAGAAAAAGAACAACAACAGAGGTTCGCTCTAGTGTTAGTTAAATCGTGCCACTTACTATATCAATGCACAAGGGGCTTACTTTAAACCAGATACATGTTATATCTTGAACTGTTGATTATTTTAATTTTTATGGAATTAGTCTCATTACTTAAATGTCGGACCTTGTATTAATGATCTATCTACGACGAGGCTGAGGTATCTGGCTATGACCAGTATTGGCAGCAGCAGATCTCGTCATCCATTTAAGGGATGCAATTTTTCGTTATCAGAAGCCCTACTCTGGCTCTTGCCAGGGGCTGCAATATAACGGTTTCTAGGACCTCTCCACGGGTGATCCTCATTCACATTGTGGCACTTTGTGTCATCGAGTTTTTATCGCTTTTGTGATGCCCTGGTGGGGTAAAAGAAGACAGAGGGATAGATTGGCAGCAAACAGGGCACCAAAGAGAGCATAAATATCAGAGACACTGAAAAGTACTTTATGCGAAGCGCACAGAATGGTCCGTTCCAGAGATCTCTCAGCCGAGGGAAACACATTTTTTTAAACCATACCTTCTTTTTCATCTTCTGACCCCACCCCAACCCCCCCCCTTCCTCTTCCCCTAACCAATTTTTAAGGGAAAAAGGGGGGGGGGGGCCTGGAGACACAAAATACTGTTTGACATTTTGTTTTTGTTTTGTTTTCCGCGGGTTATTGGACTTATGGTTCTAAAGTTTACTAATGTATCTGGTTTTAGTTTGACCAGGTCCATGTGATCTAAGAGGAGCATAATACTGAGCTAGAACAGAGAGACAGAGAGATAACAAGTAGACAGATATGCAGACAAGCAAGTGGGCACGCTTACAGACAGACAGACAGACAGATATAGATAGATAGATAGATAGATAGATAGATAGATAGATAGATAGATAGATAGATAGATAGATAGATAGATAGATAGATAGATAGATAGATAGATAGATAGATAGATAGATAGATAGATAGATAGATAGATAGATAGATAGATAGATAGATAGATAGATAGATAGATAGATAGATAGATAGATAGATAGATAGATAGATAGATAGATAGATAGATAGATAGATAGATAGATAGATAGATAGATAGATAGATAGATAGATAGATAGATAGATAGATAGATAGATAGATAGATAGATAGATAGATAGATAGATAGATAGATAGATAGATAGATAGATAGATAGATAGATAGATAGATAGATAGATAGATAGATAGATAGATAGATAGATAGATAGATAGATAGATAGATAGATAGATAGATAGATAGATAGATAGATAGATAGATAGATAGATAGATAGATAGATAGATAGATAGATAGATAGATAGATAGATAGATAGATAGATAGATAGATAGATAGATAGATAGATAGATAGATAGATAGATAGATAGATAGATAGATAGATAGATAGATAGATAGATAGATAGATAGATAGATAGATAGATAGATAGATAGATAGATAGATAGATAGATAGATAGATAGATAGATAGATAGATAGATAGATAGGCAGGCAGGCAGGCAGGCAGGCAGGCAGACAGACAGACAGACAGACAGACAGACAGACAGACAGACAGACAGACAGACAGACAGACAGATAGACAGATAGATAGATAGATAGATAGATAGACAGAGAGATAGATAGATAGATAGATAGATAGATAGATAGATAGATAGATAGATAGATAGATAGATAGATAGAT
This sequence comes from Candidula unifasciata, assembly GCA_905116865.2. NCBI lineage: Eukaryota > Metazoa > Mollusca > Gastropoda > Stylommatophora > Geomitridae > Candidula > Candidula unifasciata. The sequence goes on from CAJHNH020008469.1 coordinate 318,967, forward strand.
AGATAGATAGATAGATAGATAGATAGATAGATAGATAGATAGATAGATAGATAGATAGATAGATAGATAGATAGATAGATAGATAGATAGATAGATAGATAGATAGATAGATAGATAGATAGATAGATAGATAGATAGATAGGCAGGCAGGCAGGCAGGCAGGCAGGCAGGCAGGCAGGCAGGCAGGCAGGCAGGCAGCAGACAGACAGACAGACAGACAGACAGACAGACAGACAGACAGACAGACAGACAGACAGACAGACAGACAGACAGACAGACAGACAGACAGACAGACAGACAGACAGACAGATAGACAGATAGAGATAGATAGATAGATAGATAGATAGATAGATAGATAGATAGATAGATAGATAGATAGATAGATAGATAGATAGATAGATAGATAGAGATAGATAGATAGATAGATAGATAGATAGATAGATAGATAGATAGATAGATAGATAGATAGATAGATAGATAGATAGATAGATAGATAGATAGATAGATAGATAGATAGATAGATAGATAGATTAGATAGATAGATAGATAGATAGATAGATAGATAGATAGATAGATAGATAGATAGATAGATAGATAGATAGATAGATAGATAGATAGATAGATAGATAGATAGATAGATAGATAGATAGATAGATAGATAGATAGATAGATAGATAGATAGATAGATAGATAGATAGATTAGATAGATGGATATATATATATATATATATATATATATATATATATATATATTTATATATGTGTGTGTATATATATATATATATATATAAATATTTAGAGATAGAAAGAGAGAGATACATTTTACCAATTCACTTTAAATAAAAATCATAAATCATTTGAAATAAAATCGTAAATCACAATTCATAATTAGTAACTAAGCGACATCCCAACGAAAGTAAAATTAATAAAGCCATAAAATCATGGAAATGCAACAAGGATGAAACAAAATTGATACAGAAAAGCGAGAAATTAATATCTGGAGAGTTTATGTTAAAAAAGGTTGTATATATACAGACACGCTGCTAAATCGTAAAGTACATTAATAAACATTTATTGTCGAGGCCCTTTGGGAACAAGCAACGAAATCAGTAGAGAAACAAGATTATTATGGCCTGGAGAGATTGAGGCACCTGGACCGGCTGACTACACTCAGAAGAAAGTCAAGACGGAAATATAACCAGATTGTGACCTGTACCATCAGTAGTGGAACTCTGCGCTGGCTGCCGAAGATAAGGACGGAGCACGCATGGGAATGCCTCGAGTGCTGTGATGTAAATTCTTGATTCAACTCAACTCAACTCGTAAAATGTACGTAAATCACGAATATTTTTTTTTTTTTTTTACAGGGAAAAACGGAATAAGCGTTTCTTGACAGGGTCATAAAAATAGGGTGCTTGTCCTTATTGCGAGGTTGCACTCCAGAAAATCTTGTAAGGCTAGGAAAGACGCGACCATACTGTCAACATGTAGATCAAATCAGGGGCGCGACTGAAGGGGTCCGCCTAATACCTTTTATCATTTGCGTTGCCGGTGGTGTTAGAGGGGGCCTCTCCAGGTGTAATGGTTGTGAGTAGAGACACAATGGCCAAAAAATATTTGATTTAAGCAATTTAATAAATCTGTTTGTATGTGTAAGTGGGTGACAGGAAATTATTCGCACCTGACCTTGCAACGGAAACTGCACCCTTATCTCACATTTTGTGTGTGTGTAATGTCGAGGTTATAAAACGAGGTACGTTCGTGAAACATAAGCTGCAGCAGCCGACACATCTGAAGATGTTAATCGTGAGGAAAGAATCTTTGCGATCCACAACAACCTCCATTCTTTGTGTATACATCAGCTTACCAGATCCGAACGATCTGTTAGTTGAGCGTCGGGTATGAAACCAAAATAAACTCCGTTCTTAAAACCCTTGTAATACTCAGCAAGGCTCCTCAACAGCGATAATCGCCTTAGTTCTCGAGTTCTCTGTATGCCCAGTGGGGTTCATCGAAATGAGCTGTCCCACTGAGTCTGGCATTCAACGCGAATGTTACTTTGATCTCACAAGATTGTCCAGTCTGAGATTGATATGCTAAACTGAATCCTTAGTCGTTCTTCTGTAATGCCTGCATTTAGCGCTTTAGGGTTGTGTAAGACATGGAAAAAGCGGGGGGGGGGGGGATTGGGGGGGGGGGGGTTATTAATATCTTACTCCCAGATGACGTCACAGGACAGTCCAACATTTTAGAGGGTGGTTAGGACTGGGTTTCCTGGCTTTCTGATGCTTTGACTGATTCCAAAACATCTATAACTGGCCCTAACCCCACCCCCACCTACGTCCCACGAGAGAGTGAAGCCTAGGTCCCATGACTGCATGCAGCCTATCTAAAACCCTCTGAATTATTAGACTATCACGTGACCTGTAGATATCCCATGTTTGGGGTAGGATATTAATAAAGCACCAACGAGGGTAATGAAGATGATATTTTAAAGCCCCGTGGATAGTGCCATAAAATGTGCAATGTCATCATCATCATCACGCGCTTTGCCTGTCAGCGTTGGTGCTCTTCGCTCTCCATAGATGCCCGGCCCTTGGAATTCCACCAGGAAATCGCTTCAGGCAGTCAAGCATCTTCTCTCTAGTATACCCCTGCCTCTTCTACAAGAGGTATTTAAATCATCACTATAATCTTCAAATGTTTTGAAAGAGGCGAGTGCTCGGAGACAACTTATCACAAACATCAGAAACAGACAGTCATGATTTTTTATTCATGTTATGAGAAGATGGGAAATGGAACATGTTGTGACCACTGGAAAGATCTGTGGAAAGAGAGACAGAGGAAGAGTGCCGAAGATTCTTGACAGTCTTATGTCATGGCATAAAGGAGTGTCAACATACGAACTGATACATACAGCTGCGGATCGCAGATCGTGAAAAGGGATAATCGCTCACACCAGCAGATTGCCTTTATTTCTCCGAACATTTCCTGGCACTCAATTTAGGTTAAGTTGGCCTGACAAACCTAGATCCGAAATAAAATAAAAATGTATTCACAATTCAGATTCAATTTCATTATCTTCAGGCAAATAGCACGGCTTTCGTCATATAGCTATTGCTGTACCCTCGCATCATAAAAAACAACGAGGCAGGTAATTTTAAACAAATATAAATTACACAGCCGTATTTAAAATGCACAGATGAGCGCAAGGATTTTGCAAAAATGTTTGTTCTGTAACAGTTTGATAATACCTCAGGAACACGGGAGAAGAATGCCGATGCAGCGCAGTTGCTAAACACTAGCCGGCCAGCTAGTTCTACTACTACTTCTTCTTCTTCTTCTTAGCAGTCACGGACAGTAAACTCACGCGGACAGTTCGGACTGTACGTCCACGTCTAAACTTTAGTCTTGCTCCAGAATTTGTGCTTCGCGTACACGTTCCGTCTGCAGATATGGCATATTTGAATGCAGCGCGTGAGCTCCTTGTCTCTTAGACAGAGGCGCTCACAATTTCAAAGTAGATTTGTTTAAATTGGGCATACGCTTTTAATGCGTGTGTATGCTAGCGCATATGCTGAGACAGCCGTCTGTCAATCTTTCCACAAGGGACTGTGATAAACATTTTGTGTGTTTTTAGTTGGCACAGGGGCGGAGCAACTATGGGGTGACCCGTTTGCCATGAAGATGAAACTACGATTACCAGAAATTAGACATAAACTATGACTAGGTCGCCTCAATCCAACAGATATGTTGATGTTCGTCCACCACGAGTGACGAAGAACTCTTTTCATTCAAGGTAAATTTAATGAAAGGGACATGCGGGAGGACTTCGATTTAAGTGAGGAAGAGTTGGCAATTCGTCGACCTCACTTTCTTGTCTGTGTCCACCTTGATTCAATGGCAGGATTATGTCGAGACGATTGGACCTACATTTAGTATATGACCAAGGTGTCTTAAGTGCCCTGCTTTGTTCGAAGCTGTCCACGGAGCCTGCTGTATTCGACTTCTTGTCCGTTAAACCATAAGAGGTTTCAGGTTAGGTTTACGATAGTCTCCCCAGAGAAAGTAGGTCACTTTCCACCGATGACTCTGTTGGACTGGTCTGGCTTGCTTGACTTTACGGGTGCGCCGCTCTGTTGTTAAAAATGCTGGCATGTTGATATATAGAACATGAGATATCAACGGCATTGGGGGGGGGGGGGGGGGGGAATAAGCTAATGTGTTACACTGTCTAAATAGGTGGAGCAATGATAGTTTTACCGAGGTTTCATTAATACAATTCGCAGAGTCCAGTCTTTGCATATAGGGTAGTTTATTGTAATATGATGTTGACAAAATCACCCCACCCATCGAAAGCCGACTGGGTTATAAAAATAACCAATATTCTTAATGCAACAATGGTGAGAAGAGATTTTTAAACATTTTATCACTCATGAGGGACAATTGAGCCATTTTGTTGTTTTATGGTGCTGTTCAAGTACTTTTTTTAATGTGGCTAAACCAAACAATTGTCAATGTCTTCTTACAGTGTGTGTTTGTGTATGTGAATGTAAGTCTCTCTCTCTCTCTCTCTTTCTCTCTCTCTCTCTCTCTCTCTCTCTCTCTCTCTCTTTCTCTCTCTCTCCCTCTTTGTCTGTGTGTCTGTCTGCCTTCCTGCCTGCGTGCGTGTGCGTGTGTATGTGTATGTATGTATGTATGTATGTATGTATGCGTATATGTGTAACTGGATGCGAGTCTCTCTACGTGGGTATCTGCATCTAGACATCTACTTGTATATATTATATATATATATTTATATGTGTGTGTGTGTGTGTATGTGTATGTATGTATGTATGTAAATTATGCGAGTCTCTCAATGTGTGTATCTGCCTCTAGGCATGTATGTATGTACGTATGTGCGTGTATATATATATATATATATATATATATATATATATATATATATATAAGTTTCTTTGTGTATGTGTAAGTGTATGTAAATGGATTCGCACCTATCTATGTGTGTGTATGCATCTAGACATATATGTACGTATGTGTGAATGTGTGTATGTATGCGTTCGTGAGTTTGTGTACATTAACAGTCCACGTGTTTTAATATTCAACAGACTCTGCTCTAATATCACCAACTTACATTAAAATAAAATATTGTATGTCCAAAAACCTCATGATTTTTTGTTATGACCATCGAAGTCATAATAAACAGCGGACAATCGCCTGAGCGACCTGGTATTTCGCATAAGTGCAGTCAAAGACGTTTGTAACTCCTGCTGATTTTTACGGTACTTTTTCTACTATTGAGAAATCGATCACTTGACCTGTGTCGAATTACCACACTCCTTAAGATTTTTTTCTTTTTCAGGATTTCATGAGAAAATGGGGCGGGGGGGCGGGGGGGGGGGGGGGTAGGGGGGGGTGGTTTGGTACTCTCGCGCTGGAACTTACTCGTTTAGCTCCTTCTATTCCCTCTCCCTCTCTTCCACCACTCCAGAAAATGTTTAAGAGGGTTAGAATGCGACAACCTAACCAGATGAAGGTGTTCTATTTTTCAGTGTTTGTTTATAATTTTGTGTTGTTTCAAATATATTAAATGTTTTCGTCATTCAGCTTACAGTTATGCATATTGGTATTATGGCCACCATTCCATTATCATCATCAGCAATATAAACTGAACCAATATTTATGTACATTTAGACAAGACATAGCCGAAAGAGAGCTGCTCTTTCTCACTTCTTCATCATCATCAAGCAGGTCCTTTGAGGAGGTCGCGGTCTGCAACGGTCCCAAAACATTAACTGTAAAAAAAAAAAAAATCCCATTCAGGTCCTCAAGAGCTCATATATTTAAAAATATAGAATAGGAACACGACGCACTATGCCAAGCATTATTATATAATTTCATCTGAACCAACTTCTCGAATCTTCGCTAGTACAGTTGTAAGTATTCCGCCTCTCATGGGGGTGACTGATGTTCGATGCCCCGCCGAATAATATATTTTTTTTATTTAGCCCTTAAAATGGCGTTTAGCACGTTGTGTTGTGGATTTGTGACGTGACGCGTGGTTTAAATGTTTATGTTGTTGAGTATGGATCTTCCTCTCAACACATTCTCTCCACTAGATAAACCGAACTAAAATCTGAGCTATGTTGCTCTCAGACAAAGTCCTGGATATCCAAGAAAACAGCCATATTGGCTCGTTAAGTATATTAACATTAGCTGAACTTGGTACCCACAAGAGAAGGCAAGGAATTTTAGATGTCTATCATACTAAATGAATTATTAGACAGGGCAAGTGATTCCTTCGTCATCTACCTTCTCCCGGTGTTATTATTAATAATTAAAGAATTATTATATTATTTGAGCCCCCACCAAATGGTAATCTATCTTAACCGTTTAATTAAACATGTAAGAACAGACATTTGGAATTTAACAAACTATGTAGTTTAAAACTTGACATACAGCTTTATTTACTACAATGAAATTCCCAGTTTGTTGATTTACACAAACAGTGACTGGTTAACTTGATGATGGTGGTAAGCTTCAGCGAGAAAAACAGCTCGGGGGTTAGAGTGGTATGATAATGATGATAATAGGTTAACATAAAGGGGTTAACTCAACTTATAAGCCTCTGACAGCCGTGAGGAACTGTCAAGCTTGTCCAACTCTTCCTTGCCTGTTGTCTGCCTGTTTCAGCTTATTCTCCACTTCATCCCCACCTCGTTCTCCACCTGGTTCTCCACCTCGTTCTCCACCTCGTTCTTCACCTCGTTCTCCACCTCGTTCCCAACTGGCCGAGTCTAACCAAGAAATAGGAATAGTTTAGCAGTTCCCTAACTGAGATACTGAATATTCACACAGAACTATTTCAAGCAGAATGTGCAGACAAATTAGGAAAAGGTAGTATAGACTAAGCTTAACTCCCTAACCTAAGTATACAAGATTAAAATTAATATTTTCTCTTACCTGGGAACTTCCCATTAATCGCCAAAACAGAATGCGACCGTAAAATTACCTTCACGTCGATCTGTGTTGTTTGCCGGCAGGCTGCGATTAATGACGGGAATTCCACAGGCTCGAAGTATAAGTATCAATCTATTGTCCAAATCAAACTCCTCCCTTTCCTTAGTTTTTACCCAACCCTCAAGATGATGGCTTAAGCACCGCCCCTGAGGTAACTATCAGATCACTTGGCTAACCAGTGACCTGTCACTCACAGTGAACGGCCTACAGTACGAACTTGACCAAGATAAACCCTTCCTAATTGCCAAACACCTGTTCTCTCCAGAATTACACTGACGTGTTAAACTCCGACCTCCCGGCTCCACCATGTCTAGCGTCTATTCAATTTCCCTGTTCAAAAGGGCCCCGCTCAGTCTCTACAGTCTGGTCAGGAGATAACATTCTGACACTGGCGTGAGAATCCAACCTCACATCCCTAGTCTGAACCAGCGGGCTGTATTACGTAGTGTTAGGTAATTTTAAACAAAGCGCAGTGGCTTTGTCTGGGAGAAGGACTGGTAACATTTAAATCAATTTGGTTTAAAGTAATATTAGGGTAAAGGGCAGAGTAAATATAATCCTCTCTCTTTAGAACCAGAAGAACTTATTACAAGTACTAACTTCTGGAATCACTGAGATCGTCTCGTGACAGGATTACAGCAATGCTGCGATATCTGCGCCTTTCGCCCCAACACACCCTATTTCAGCAAAGGCCTAATTTGTCGCCTTTTACAACATGCTTTGTAGGTGGCAGTGGATTTATTATCCCCCCCCCCCTTTTCAAACATGTGGCCTTGGAACCCACAAGAGAATTCACTGGTAATGTGAACAATGAATCAAAAACTATTCCTTCCCACGGCGCTTTAATGGATCGAAAACTACTGCTACCCACGACGTTTAAACAGTAGATCAAAATCTATTCCTCCCCAAGTCGCTTCAATAGATTGAAAACTATCCCCCCCCCCCTTTTCCCCCGGCACTTAGCTAAACATCTAAACATTGCAATCCATCGAGCAATAACAGCAGGAGTGGAAACTGTTGATGATGGCCTTGATTTTTATACTACACTAGCTGTACCCGGCCACGCGTTGCTGTGGCGTAATTTGACTACATGGAAAATAGAGAACATAGAAATGTGTTTTCGCTTCACGCTAGCGATGTACAGAGCAACAGCTAAACCACAGCTAATAAAACTGGTTACAAAAGTGGTTATTTGGTTATCACATGCTAAAGCTGTTTGTATTTTTATAGGAGACGGAAGTAAAGCTACAACTGTACTTGTAAATAACAAAGTAAGTCGTAAAAAATAGAAAAGCGGAGGTAGCGTTAGTAAAATATAAACAAATTAGGTAATGAGAACTTGAAAATCACGTGTAAAGCTCTTTAAGTTCTCCTAAATTTAAGTCATTACTCCCCTCCCCTCCCCTCTTCCACCGACTACTGCTCTCTCCCTCTTCGAAGGATTTGAAAATCACTAACTGGCGATATTTTGTTGTTGCTGTAACTGACATTGACATCCCTGTCCATCTGGACTAAAATAAGGAGCAGGAATTGTAAAAGGTAGTGAATAGGGCTAGTGAAATATTTACCACATCATCCTTCAAGTACCAGTACAACTACTAAAATAATGTCACTGCTATCTGTGTTACCATCGGAGTAGACAGAGAGTCGTGAGCCAGAAGATTTGGTTCCGCATGGCTAGTGCTGTCGCCACAGACTGGTCAGGTTAGGATGTATAATTTCACTTGCCGACAGAAGAACGCCATAACCTTACCGGCGGTCTTCACATGAGAGCACTATGGTGTAACAGCCCAACCACAACTATTACTGCTGCTGCTACTTTAAGTGGGTAAAGCAGTTACTGTGACTTAAAGCTCTCTCAGTTAATAGTTTGCCCCCCCCCCTCCCCCCAAATTCATCGACAACTCTTTCCCACATTGAAGTAGTTGGGAGGAAAAAAAACAACACTTGAAAAGCAAATGAACACAGGAAAAAAACACCATAATTAGGAAATGAACGCCATTGTAAACAGCACAGCTTAAAATTCCAACACAGATGAAATAACTAAATCTAACTGAAAATAAATGAAAATCTATAAAATTTCAGCGTAACCATGCAATCGGAAAGTTTAACAATGCAATCATAAGTATGCGAAATGGTCAAATTTAATTATCAAATGGTTTACCCATTTACTGGTTTTTTTTTTTTTTTTTTTTTTTTTTTTTTTTTTTTTTTTAATATTAAGGCAACATGGCTAGTGCTGTCACCACGACAGAGCAGATGAGGATATTATTTTAGTCTGGGGTAAAAAAAAAAATTAACTACTGCGGATTCGAACCCAGGTCTACCGCACTTGAACCCAGTGTTCTAACCATTCAACCAAGCAGCCACTTAATCGGAACAACGAAAAGAGAACACAACTATTAGACATATGTGTCCCTACCACTGTGTCGCGATTAAAACACAATTCAAAAGCGCAGGCAATTGTTTTCTCGCAGACAGATACTCCAGATATATTAATGAAATAGAAATCGCACGTGTCTAACACGGTTAATGAAGTTAATGTCGCAGTCACTGTCTCTCCCGACGTCGAGATAGTCCTCGATTGCACCCCCCCCCCCCCCCCCCCCCCCCCCCCCCCCCCCCCCCCCCCCCCCCCCCCCCCCATCGAAGGTTGTTTGAAAAAAAAAAAAACAGAAAATAGAAATCGTGTTTAATATGGTTATTGTGGCAAATATAGAGATAGTCTTGTTTGCTGTACCACGACCTACTCTATGTATTAGTATTAGAGAAGGCGTTGGCTGCACGTAACTCGCCGGCGAATGGTAAATACGGCGCATGCGCAATTACTAACGTGGCTATAATTAGAAATCACTAAAGTTATAAATATTAGTTGCGTATATTTTGGCATTAATTGTGGTCACCTATCTCTAACAGTGACAGGTTGAATTTCAAACCACGACAGTTCAAAATCCGGTATCACAACAAACATATCCTGAAAATTTCAGCTAAATCGGTTCAGTAGTTTCCGAGTCTATAGGGGTGAAACAAACACACAAACATTGATTTTTATATATATATAGATAACCTCTTAAGGCTCTTTAAGGGGTGTTTTTCGCAGTGAATAATTTGGGCCCGGTATTCGGAGAGTGACACGTCAGCATTAATAATTGTTCCGTACATATCACATAACTGTGACATGACCATGATCAACGCATGCAATAACGCACTTTGTGACAAGAACGGGTTTAAACAAAAAAACGCTCTAAGTAATTCCATTCCCTTTGATCAATTAGAACGAGAACATCACCAAGTTGTGCCTTTACATCCATTTATATATTTTAAGGGGAAAGGTTCCTTTTCATCCACCGTGAAATTATTTACAAATATGACTCTAGTATCATATTTGACCCGCAGTGTGTATGAAAAGTGTCCTTAACATTAATAAGAGGGAGAAAATAAAATACAAACATGACACTTGAATGCAATAATTGTAATCATATTTAGCTGAGCAATACTGACGTCACCCCGCTGAGAAAATCGGGACATTTTATGAACAGTAATAAATTACAAATCTGTATCAATTGCACATCTGCCTATTACAATTTTGTCCAAATAAATTACCATGTATTCGTTGCAATAATTTAGCTCGGAGACGTAGAAAACGCGCAATCCAGACTGCTATAAATTACGTAATCCTAATGCAATTGTAGACATAATGTCTCTTTCAATTATTACAGACCGTCTGGGGAGATCATGCATCCCTTTCAGATCCATCCCTTTAAAATTGTACAAGTTGTTTGTTTTTTACATGTAAAGAAAAAGCGCCTTGGGAATTTGTATGGGCTACTTTATTCGAGCTAAAAAAATAAATACATCTAAAGGGAATGACAGCAATTATGAGAATAAACCAGGTTTTAAACAAACCAACTAAAAAAATAATCAATCTACCAGATGGAGTTTTCACAATAAAGATTGGCTGCTATGGATCTCCAACACATGTCTACTTCCTAGATTTATGCTTTTGTGTGTGTGTGGTTTTTTTCTTTCTTTCTTTATTTGTTTCTTTTCTTGATATTCATAATATGCTTATTATCATATGAATATAACATGCTTATTGATAAAATACAGCTGCAGTGTGAAAGACAAGTGATTAGAAGGGCCGAATGTAAGACGGGCCTGCGTGCCCAAATTGTGACCCTTAAAAAAAAAAAAAAAACAAGTTCAGCGTTCGTTTCACATACTCCTGTTCGTTCATCTGTTGCTCTTTTGTTTTCAACTTTCACTCCAGTATTGATTTCAGCTTCTTCTTCTTTCTGCGTTCACTGGCTGTAATTTCCGGCGGAAAGTCCTGGTTAATCGCCCATTTGGACTTTGGTTTTGTGACAGGACCTGAGTTTTGCGTGTACATCCGTTTTACTGGATTATTTGTGTGCAGCTGGTAGTTCCTTGTCACTCGAGCAGATGCACTCCGACTTCGAAGGAAGTCCCCAGTTGGTCCACTCCTACAACATACTTGTTGGGGAGGCAGTTCGTCTTCCCCCCCCCCTTTTTTTTTCCTCCACAATTGGCGTCCGATACCCATACGGGGACAATATTGATTTGATTCCGCAGGCCGCCAACAGACCCAGGTTATATTTGTGGCCTGGTTTATATGCACCACTTTCGTAGCTAAAATTCTTGTATGTGCGCCACTGTATATATGTGTGTGTGTTTGTCTGCATGTGTATCTGTGTGTGTGTGTGTGTGGGTGTGTGTATGTGTCTGCGAATGTATGCGTCTGCATGTGTGTCTGCGTGTGTGTCTTTGTGTATATATCTGAATGTGTGTATACGCGCATATGTCCACGTGTATGTGTCAGTATGAATTTGTCATTGTGTGTATTTGTGTGTGTGTGTTTCTGTGTGTTTTAGTGAGCCTCTATGTGGTGTGCTTTTTTGTTGTGTATGCATGTCTGCGTGCGTTTGTGTCTGTGTGTTTGTCTGCGTGTGTGACTGTGTATATGTAACTGTGTATGTGTTTGTATGTCTCTGTGTTTGCCTAGATGTATGTGTCTCTGCGTGTGTGTCTCTGTGTTTGTCTGCATGTTTAATGTGTCTGTGTGTATGTGTCTTTTTGTGTGTCTGCGTGTGTATTGTGTGCGGATGTGTCTATTGTATGTGTCAGTGTGTGTTTGTCAAGTGTGTCTGTGTGACTCTGTTTGTGTGTGCCTTTTTGTGTGTGTATGTGTTTGCATGTCGGTGTATACGTGTGTGTGTGTGACTGTGTATATGTGTCTGCGTGTGTTTGTCTGCTTGTGGGTTTCTATATGTTTGTCTGAGTGTGTGTCTCTGTGTGCGTCTGTGTGTGTTTGTCTGCGTATGTGTTTCTGTATGTTAGGCTGTATGTGTGTCGGTATATGTTTGTCTGCACGACTGCCTGTGTATTTGTGTGTGTTTGTTTGTCTGCGTGTGTGTCTCTGTGGCTGTATGTATGTGTCGCTGTTGGTGGGTGTCTGTATGTTTGTCTGCGTGAGTGTATGTGTCTGCGTGTGTCTGTGTGTCTCCGTATGTGTGTGTTTGTGTCAGTGTGTGAATTGTGTGTATATATGTCTCGCTATGCGTCTGTGTGTGTGTATGTGAGTGTGTCTACGTGACTGTGTGTATGTGTCTGTTTTTGTTGGTCTGAACAAGGTCCGAAAATTAAATAATGAGACTAATTTCATACAAATTTAAATAATCAACAGTTTAAGATTTAACCCGTATTTGATTCAAAGTAAGCCTCTTGGGCATTGGTACAGCAATTGGCATGATCTAGCAAACACTGGAACGACCTCTGTATTTCTTCTATCGTTATGGCCCTTAAAGTTGATGTTGCGGCCCTTTGGATGCCATCAATATTGTCAAAGAAGCGTCCTTTCAATGACAACTTTAATTTTGTAAATAGAAAATAGTAACAAGGAGAAAAATATGAGGAATAGGGTGGATAGTTGAGAACACGCGTCTGTTTTTGAGCCAGAAATTTCTGTATAACTACTGTCAAGGACCTTGTATCTATGCTACTTAACCACAGCTCGTTGTACGTCCCTGTGACGGACACACTATACTAGAACACACTTAAATCACACACCAATTGAGTACACACATCATCTTTAATGAAAAAAGAACAATTTAACCTAAAACAACCTCAGCAGTTATGGACAGTCCCTAATCCGAAACGCCCGCAGTGGCAGCATTTATATTTATCCACTCGAGCAGTTCCCATTGATTTACCAGAGGACTCGATTCTACCTCTTGTCGTACAGCGCTAACTAGGCTGCGGTCCTCGCAATGCGAGACTCAGTGGCACACGCAGGGTAAGTGGTTCAAGTATTAGCGGGCAGTGTCAATGCCTGCACAAAACGTAGCTAAACTCTAATAACCTATAGACAAGAAAAACTACATAAACACGACACAACACCAAAACAACTGTCTTAGGATACTATAAGCACACGAGGAATACCAACAGCTAACCAACACATATGACGACAACGCAAACAGTCCCTATCTTTCAACTCCTAACACAATACAATCTATCATGTCTTTATATGTCTTCAGCCTCACACATCCATGTCCAACCGCTCTCCTCTCTCCGATCAACTTCGGGTAAAACGTGTATGTCGCACCAGTGTTCAAGCCATCTCAAGTTTTCCCCATATCGTCAATTCAGCTGGCTGACCGCTGGTGCAATTTTTGGTCCGTCAAACACAAAGACGAAGCTACAAGTCGTATCGTGTTTACTCTGTCCCATACCCTTCCCACAGAGATATGACAACTACCGACCTTTAAGCTGGTGCCTTGTCATAAAGAAGGAAAAAAATTGCCAGGTACTATATATTGAATACAAACCAACAAGCAACTTTTTTCTTGCACAAATTTTTTACTGAAGTTTTACGAATAGTCTCCGTATTAACAACAAATTCATCTACCATGATCCTCACAGTCGAACAACGATCTTCTTGCATGTGTTCTCGAAAGTTTGCAATGAGTTCCTCATTACGATCAAAAGTTGGGCGTCCAGATCTAGTTGCATTAGTAATCATTTCCACACCACTTTTAATCGTGAATGCCAGCTGAAATTCTGTGCACGAGATGAAAATTATCCATATAAACCTGTCGCATCAGTGGCGCTTTTTCTAAATTTCAAACATAATTTAATATTGGCATTTTTGCTCCATGCTAATTGTGTAACAATGCACCTTTGACTAGGTTAACAAAATTGCGGCTTGTTTGTTGTCTGCTAATCTGGCAGCAATGGAACGTAGCCAGATAATAGACGAAGATTGCCTCTTTGGATTCCATGCTTTGGTTCATAAATGGCATTTCTGTCTTGGCCATAAAAAAATCTCATTTCCTAATTGTCAGACCCTGTATGTTTGTCTGCGTGTGTGTGTGTGTGTGTGTGTGTGTGTGTGTGTGTGTGTCAGTGTGTGTGTGTGTGTTGTGTGTGCATGCGTGCCTGCATGTCTGTCTGTCAATCTGTCTGTCTGTCTGTCTGTCTGTCTGTCTGTCTGTCTGTTCGTGTTTATGTATGCATTCATGCATGTATGTATGTGTAAGTGTGTGGGTGTGTGTGTATGCGCCTGGGTTTTTGCATGCATTTTACAACCCATGCTTTTGTTATCTTTGTTATTCTTAATATGCATAAATTCATATGATCATAACATGCATTATTGGTAAAATGCAATGCTGTGCGAAAGATGGGTGATTGGAAGGGTCGAATGTAAGACGGGTCTGCGTGCCAAAATTGTGGATTTTATGAAAATTAAGTTCGTTCGTTCGTCTGTCCTGAAGGACAGACCGCTTCTTTCTGCATGTGTCCCCATGTAGTCGTTTTATCCTTGTCTTCCTGATGTTTTTGTTTCAGGGTCATCCTCCGTCAGGTTCAGCTGATTTGATAAGTATTCTGTTTTAATAAAACCAAAATATCTCACTTATCTCTCTTTCTATAACCATTATTAGTATTTCCAGTACCACTGGGGGCTGAGTGGTCTCGAGGCATGGTGTCCGCTTTGAGTGCTAGAGGTTCCGGTTCAATCCCCGGCAAGGGCTGGGATTTTTTCACGTAGACTTGACCTCTAGTTATTCCCCAGGGTCTCTGGATAGTGAGATCTGACGCCCGTTTGTATTGTTGCCCACGTAAACAGTCCTTTGGCAGTTGTAAATCGAAAAGAGTAGCCTAACGGCGCTGCCCGGAAAAACGTTTTGAGTTGAAATCTACCTATAGTATTTCAAGATCCTCGCCGGTGCTACAGAGCCTGTGCACTGCGTAGAGATTCTTCAGACTTGGGCTTGAGTTAGAAGTAGAACGGAGCACTCTTGGGTTACATGCGTGTGCCATGATGCTGATCTTCTAAACCAGGCCAACAACACGTTAACGCAGTGATTCTCAAACTGGGTGCCAGCGTATGTCAGAGGCCCTGCGGCAATAATCAAGAGTTCGATTTTCAACTGCTAAGGGATTTTTTTTAAACGCGCGTAAGAATACACACGGGCGCTCGATCTTACTACACAGAGACGAGGGGAAATAATCAAACCTGGGACCTCCAGCACTCGAGGCGGACGCCATACCTCGAGAATACTTAGCTGCCCTGAGGACCGATAGAGAAATATAATAAAAAAAAAGTCTTTATTGATTATGTCAACAGCCAGTAGCAGGGAAGCTATGGCATGGAAGGCAAATTAGACCCGCCGAGAAATGTTTGCTGGCCTGTGAGGCTGGTGTAAAATACTATATAATCATGCCATTCAGCTGACTGACTGACCTTCTACCCCACTAGGACATCACACAAGCGATAAACACCCGATGACACAAAGTGCCACCATGTGGATGAGGATCGCCGTGGAGAGGTCCCAGAAAACGCGTTCAGACAATTGGCCATATTTATGGCCTGCCTATATTGCGGCCCTTGGCAAAAGCCAGGGTGGGGCTTCAAATAAAAAATTTCGTCCTAAAAAGGACGAAACACATATATATGCTATTCAGCTCACAAAATAACATAATACCAAAACTTACGTTTGTATGCAGAAAGAAAACACAAAATCCGAATATCAATATCCCCCCCCCTCCCCCCAAAGTGTTAACCTAAACAGTGCTCTGCACATAACCAGCTTGAACATACACATTTAGGAATATATAGAAGTGCTTAAGCTAGTGAGTGATTTTGGCCAATGACGTAGTTAGGGATTAAAATCTCAGATTATCCCACCATATATACCGTCTTACAATGAAACCTGATTGTTAAGCTTGTAGTGAACTTTTTTTAAAAAAAATATGGCCAAGTTGATAATTATAAATTTGGCCCTTGGGGGGATTACAAAGGTCGCCCACCCCCGATCTAGATACATGATTATTGAACCGTTTGTGTCATTCTAAAGATGTTGAAGAATTGTGATGTTGTCTTTACGTTTAGAGTTGATACAAATTTATGGACTATTTTCGCCAGCCAGCGCAGAGTTGCAATACTTGTACCAGTTGCAGTCTAATTATTGTTCCTCTTGCTTTTCTTTGTCAAACAATGAATACACCAAGTCTTTGCTCTCTAGCTCAGGAATGTTATTGCTACTAATAATGCCAACAGAAGGGGTGAAATGAAATAAATTAATCTTCAAAAATATTTGCCAGAGGTCTTTCACTTGCAGTTTCACATCCACTTCTGTATTTTCAGGGGGAAAGATTCCCTTTTCATCCACCAGCCAGAATGGGCCTTATTTGTAAGGGACAGGCAACTCTAAAAATATTGCACGAGCTTAAGGAACCACTCAAGCCAGTTCTGATTTGTCGATGGAGGTAAAAAAAAAAAGGGTTGGGGGAAATGGGTTTTCTGTCATTTATCGTCTCCCAAGTGAGGTATACACGTTGGCGATAATCAATTTAACTTTATACTTGTCTTATTTTCTTTTTCTTATTTTCTGTCTTTATTTTTCAAAGGAATATTTGGAAAATAAATGCTTATCAAGTGAAATGATTTACTAGCGGTACATACGAGGTGTTTTTTTCTGGAATGAGAATTTGGTTGGTAGGTTGTGTTTGGTTGGTTTGTTTGTTAGTTGGTCATCTGGGTGGTTATCAGGGTGGTTGACTGGTTAGTTTTTGTATTGGAACTTGGAACTTTTTTTTCCGATTATTGGATGATTGTTTGGTCGCCTCGTTAGTAGGGTGGTTATTTGGTTGGCTATTTGGCTGACTTGTTCACTGACTTCTTAGTAATACATATACTTTATTCAACCGATTGAATAATGAGAAAGATAAAGAAAAGGAGAGAAAGATCATAAAGACGTAGGTGAAAAAGAGGAGCAGACGGAGGAAGAAGATTGAGGAGGATAAGAACAATTATGAGCAGGACAAAAAGACAGCTAAGAAAGAAAAGGAAAAGAAAAGAAAAAGAAAAGAAAAAAGAAGGGGTGAGGAGGAGGAGGAGAAGAAGAAGAAGAAGAAGAAGAAGAAGAAGAAGAAGAAGAAGAAGAAGAAGAAGAAGAAGAAGAAGAAGAAGAAGAAGAAGAAGAAGAAGAAGAAAATACAAAGAGGGAGACAATTTGATGCCTTCAATTCCTGTATACAACAATATATTACCATACATCATTATATTACCACACATCTGTCTACTGAGCTAATCAATAACGCCCCTTTCCCTTAATTTCGCCCCACTTTTCTCACCACTTTTTTCACTCAGACTGGTCGTGGAATATTCTCTAGGGAGATCGCATTGTCCTGACCAACACGACTGTCACGAGGTCTAGGCAACCATCACGGGCCAATAGTCTGAGAAAATATTTCCCCCAAGGGAGGTCTCATAAAATTGGGACTGCGCTAAATATCACAGCCATTTCTTACTTTGATTGAAAACGCTAATCATGTAGAGCTTGACTGAAAAGTTATTTAAAAAAAAAAAGTTTCTGCTGTATAAGACGTTGCAGAACCAACCCCAGCATTATTGTTATTATTTAATTGCTGTTTGCGATTCCACAAAACAATTTTCTGTTCAGTAGTTTGCCATTCAGGGAGTCGCCGTGGCTTAGCGGCTAGACGCTTGCCTCGGATCGGAAGGTCGTGGGTTCGCTCCCTAGCAGAGCCGGACCTTTTTACAAATATGACCTTGGCTCCCAGGTCGACCCAGCCTTGAGTGGGTACCGGGTGCAGTCCTGTGAAGTAAAGGCGGCCGGCGTGATGCTGACCACATCACCCAAATTGTGCCAGTTGGTCTATAAAAATATAGGTCTAGCCCTATTTGCTCTACACACCTAAAGGCGTGGAAAAGGGTCGTTTACTTTACTTTTTAGTTTGCCATTCAGATTATTAGAATACTGTAGACCAAAATAAGAAAAACGTCGATGTTCTGCATGACCTGAACATCAAGGAGAACTAGCTCATAAACAGCATTCTCTCTTCAAAGCTGGGGTATTTTAGGCATGACAAGCACCCTGGTGATCTGAAGAGAACGTGATGGCGGGTGCAGATTTCAGAGAATGAGGCAGAGGCCGACCTCCACGAAGGTGGACACATGACACTGAAGATGTATTGGCTTTGAAAGCATTCTTGTCTAGAGAATTGGCTAAAGAAAGAGAGGTCTTTAGGCGTTCCGCGAAGAGAGCGATGTTTTGTAAAAGACATGCTGATTGACTGACTTAGTTTGTCATTGCTTACCGAAAGTGAGCTCTGAATACCACTGTCTTAACTAATGCAAGGCGGACTGCTGTTATATAGCATGTTGAGATACAACTGGTGCGTTGGAGTTATGAAAAGTGTTCGCAATGCTTTTAAAAAAGGGACCAAGTTACATGCCAGCAGGACTGGGTATAATACTAGTCTCTTATATTTATAATCGGAACTGGATGAGAATGGTAGTAACTATCCCTTTTACCGCCTTTGCTGCCTAGAACATTTCCTGCTACACGTGTTAGGCTGGATCAACCTGACAGCATAATAATTTTATTTTATATTATTTCCTCTGACTCAATACTTTGAGAAATACTTAGCCGCCTCTTATGACATGATTGTTAGAGTATAGCCCCCCCCCCCCTTCCTCCACTACTCAGCTTGAGGTCTGGGTAACACACGCGGCGAAATCCCCCATGTGGGTTCTTGGGTCCTATTATGGGGAAAACAAGAATAGACCCACTGCCTACCCAAAAGCATGTCGTAAGAGTCGACTAATTGGGAGCTTTCTTTAAAGTCGGAGTGCATCTGTCTGAGAGGCAAGGAACCAACAGTCTGCATACAGATCTGTCAAACGGATGCACACGCAACACTCAGGTTCTGGAACAGCACTACAGTCCAGAAGTGGACGAACAACTAGAACTTTCCGCCAGAGTTTACAGCCGCTGAACGCGAAGAAGAAAAAGAAGACACGCGACGAATTAAAGCTAAACGAGTTAGTAAAGGTCACGCTTTAGGGTTAAGAAATAAGATAAATATCCGGATAGCCACTGGTAACGACAGTAATAGGACTAACAAGATGTCGCTATTTTGGAAACATCTTGGGAATAAACCAGCAGAGAATCATAAAACTGGCAATACAGTGGGAAAGAGAGGATTGAGGAAGCGAGGATGTCGAGAAGAAACCACAAAACTAACGTTGAGGAGAGAGGCCAAGGGTGCTGGCCTGGATTCAATCCATGATATCGAACAGATTGAACACGATAATATAGAATGAAGGAATAAACTGCAAGCCATAGCTAATATATAATGGCACAAAAAAAACAATAATGAGGATGAAGGGACAGTTTTTAATGCCTGTGGGGCATCGGGCATAAGTCAATAGACTCATATTTTATAGGCCAATAAGTAAGTAAAGTAAAGATCCAATTTCACGACTAGGGCGCATCGAGTATGTGGGAAGAGCATCCATATTTGTACAGACCAATCGGCACTAGGTGGGTAATGTGGTCAGCATTGCGTCGACCGTCTTTTCTTCCCCAGGACATACATCCTGGTACCTATTTTAGGCTGGGTCGACCTGCGACGCCCCGTACCATGAAAGAAATCACACAGTCAGCATTATTAATATTATTATTATTGTTGTTGTTGTTATTGTTCTTATTAATATTATTGTTATTATTATTATTATTAATATTATTATTACTGAGCGTCGGTAGCGCAGCGGCTAGAAAGTGTCATTTACAACAGTAAACTACTAGTTATCTCATTGTGGGATGCAATTTTTCGTTATGTGAATCCCTACTCTGGCTCCTGCCAGGGGCCGCAATATAGCCCGGACATGTTTGTTTGTTTTAGTATCCAAAAGCCATGAGCTGTTAACCCTTAAGCTCGGTATTATGGATATCGCAACCTTTCGGCCTTGATTCCATTGTAAATACCGTAAATCTGGGAGAAATGTGGCTTTTCTGCCTACCCCCGGAAGTGAACCCAGACCACAAGGAGTTCGTCACCCGGTCACCGCGCAATCCGGTTTAGCCAACTACGCTAGAGAGCCGATATCCCGGACATAAATATGGTCTAAAGGCTGAAGGCGGTTTCTGTGACGTCTCCACGGGTGATTCTCATCCACATGATTGCTCTTTGTGTCATTGTGTGTTTATCGCTTGTGTGATGTACTGGTGGGGTAACAGTTAATACATACTAAAGGGCAAACAAACAATACATCCGTCAGTTATTAAAGTGGCTGGCCGAACGGTTAATGCCCCTTGGTTTTCTCATGAGGGAGACCTAGACCCAAATCCTCGTCACGGTCATGTCTCGCTTTTTTTTCGGTTGTAGGCAAACTTCTACTTTTTCTTCACGTTCTTCGGCTGTAAACACATGAGTTGCGTGCACATCCGTTGTACAGATGTGTCATATTTGTATGCAGACTGCTTTTTCTTCTTCTAGACCCTCTTCTTCTTCCTCTTATTCTTTGTCTTTTTATATTGATGTTAGAAATATTCTGTTATAAGCCACCAAGCATGTGTGTTTAGTGAGTGTGTGTATGAATGTATATATATGTATATATATATATATATATATATATATATATATATATATATATATATATATATATATATATATATATATGCGTGTGTGTATGCGTGCGTGTATATATATATTTACATATATGTGCGTGTGTGTTTGTGTGTGTGTATGTGTGTGTATATTTATATACACATATATGTGCGTGTATTTATGTTTGTGTATGTATATATATATATATATATATATATATATATATATATATATATATATGTGCGTGTGTGTATGTGTGTGTGTATTTGTGTATATATATATATAGTGTTTGTGGTTGTGGCGACCAAAAGAGCAAAATCTAGAATCATGTATCTGTCTTGACACCGAAAGCGGCAGACGAGTCAGTGAAGAAAAACAATAAACAGATAAAGACAGAATGTTCACTTGGAGATTCCATTTGATTGATAAAACAGCAGATGAATTGACACCTTTCTAGGACATCCGCCCCATGTTTATTTATTCAGAACATTACAAAGTTGTGGCAGCTTGGCGGGCTTACCACATCCTCCCCTCGAAAATCTCTTACATACAAGAAAATGCAGCAACAATCACGATAGTTGAATTCGATCAAATACTTTTGTTTATGGTGCAAGCGATGGTGAAATGATTCTACTACAGCCACCGCTGAAGGTATCTCCCACGCCGCTGCGCGCGGCTAAACTAGATGGATTGGACTCACGAGCAAATAAAATAAAGGAAGCTGCAGGAGATGCGGTAGCTGTTGCTTGGGAGTCCCAGCCATCTAGTTTAGCCCCAATCCACGCCACGCGTAGCGGCGTGGGAGATTTACATTTGACTGAGGCCCTGTTAGGGTATATTTTCGGCCTAGATAATTTGGGATCGTTATTCGGAAGATAGCCAAATTTTTTAATGCAATTCATGTGTGGACTTGCAAAACATACACAATACTTACAAATGGCATCACTTGTAAAATACCCATACAAAATACCTACAATGCATTACATGCAAACATTTTACTGAACAAACACGTTTTAAAATATTTAAAAAAAAAAGGAAAAAAAAAGATAAAGTTTTCAAGATAGAGGACATGCGAAATGTCCTATATTCATGTGTTTAATCAGTTTGTCGCAGACAACGATCTTGGTTATCATCATCATCAGGTGCCTTGCCGACTGGCGTGGGCGATCATGCCTCTCCATAATCTGCGATCTCCTGCAGCATGTATCAGTTCGTGTGCCGACACACCTCCATGCCATGCAACAAGACTGTCAAGCATCTTCTCTCGTTGTCTTCCTCTATCCCTCCTTCCACAGATCTTTCCAGTGGTCACAGCATGTTCTATGTTCCCTCTTCTCATAACATGGCCGAAAAATGATGACTGTCTCCTTCTGACGTCTGTGATAAGTTGTCTTCGGGCTCCCGCCTCTTTCAAAACCTCTTGGTTGCTCTTTTCGGCTGTCCAATGTATTCTAAGCATTCTTCTGTAAAACCACATCTCTGAGGCCTCTAGAAATTGTTTGGTCCGCCTACCGATTGTCCAGGATTCACAGCCATATGTTAAAACTGGATTATGTAGCAAGCAAGAATTCTTTTTCTAACTCTCAATGACAAGGATAAATTGTACAAGATGTTTTTCATTTTATAAAATGCAGTTTTTGCCTGTCCTATTCTGTTTCTTATCTCAGTTATGCATCTTCCATCTGATGGTATCCATGTGCCCAGATACTTAAATTTCTGTACTTGTCCTAAAATAACACCATCGACTATTATTACACATTTAGGAATAATTCGTTTCTTTGATACCACCATTACTTCTGTCTTTCCATTATTCAAACTGAGGCCAATTCTTCTACTTTCTAACACCAAATTGTCTATCATTTCCTGTAGTTCTTTCTGACTTGTTGCTATCAAGACTGTGTCATCAGCATAACGTAAATTGTTTATATTGTGCCCACCAATTCCGGGCATATCAATTAAAGATCTCATTATATATTCACTGTATGTTGAAAACAAATCAGATGACAGTACACATCCTTGTCGTACGCCCCTCTTTATGCTTTGAAATGTACCTAAACAGTTGCTAATTCTTTTAGCTGCTATTTGCTCCCAATACATATTCTTTATTATTCGTAGATCTTTCCCATCAATGTTTAATTTTTTTGACAGTTTGATTACTTCTTCATGCTTCCCACAATCAAAGGCTTTTGTATAGTCTATGAAGCATAAGTACAAATCAGTCTTTACTTCTATAGCTCTTTCTGACAATGTCCTTAGGATGTATATGGCATTGTTTGTACATTTTCCTTCTACAAATTCACATTGTTCATCGCTAATTTCTGGTTTAATTTCGTTTCTTATTCTTCTCATAATTATTCTCAGTAAAATCTTAGTCATGTGACTCATAAGACTTATTGTGCGATGGTCTTCACATTTTATAGTGCCTGGTTTTTTTGGCAGAGCTATAAATATGGATTTAAAAAGGTCATTTTGAATATACCCACTATTATAAATGTAATTTAAAAGTTTAGTTATTATTTCAATCCCAAAATCTCCCAGTGCTTAGATTTCTTCCAGTGAGATGTTGTCTGGCCCGGGTGCTTTTGCTTTCTTCATATGATGTACTGCATCCTCAACTTCTGGAGTCATTATTGGTGGACCATCATTGTTAGTCGGCAGTTCTACATCTGGTCTATTATCATCATACAATTCCCCTATATACTCTGTCCATCTGTTAATTATATTACTAATTCCCATTAATAAGTCACCATCTTTTGATTTCAAACATCCAGTGCTGTTACGTGTCATCTTTAATGTTAACATATTTATCTGTAGGTACATGGAATGTGAGTCTTTCCTGTGATTTTCCCTAATCTCTGTACACATTTGATTCAGCCAGGCTTCTTTAGCCACTGCATTTGTTCACTATTTCTTTTTGTATTCTAGAGTATTTTTCTTTATCATTCTTTTTCTTCGTTCTTTCATCCATCAACTGCAGAATTTCGGTTGACATCCATTTCTTTTTTACCACTCTATGGGTTGGTGGGATTTTAAACATCCAGTGCTGTTACGTGTCATCTTTCCTGTTAACATATTTATCTGTTGGTACATGGAATGTGAGTCTTTCCTGTGATTTTCCCTAATCTCTGTACACATTTGATTCAGCCAGGCTTCTTTAGCCACTGCATTTGTTCACTATTTCTTTTTGTATTCTAGAGTATTCTTCTTTATCATTCTTTTTCTTCGTTCTTTCATCCATCAACTGCAGAATTTCGGTTGACATCCATTTCTTTTTTGCCACTCTATGGGTTGGTGGGATTGTCTCTTTAGATGTCTGCTGAACTGACTCACGGAACATATCCCACTGTTCGTCAATAGTCTTGGTTATACGGTCGGTTAAATTTCTTGCCGCAGCGAGCTCTAAATAAACGCTTGTGAAAAAAAGGGGGGGGGGGGAGGGGAGAGCAAAACACTATTTAGCACATACAGATGGTGTGTTTAGTCGCTGCGTCTCATTGTCTGACGCAATTGTGTTGTCGTTGTTGTTGCTGTTTGAATGCTCACCCTAGCTGTTGCCAGATGTCTTAATATAACCCAACCTATGTACTGA
Source organism: Candidula unifasciata (assembly GCA_905116865.2). Taxonomy (NCBI): domain Eukaryota; kingdom Metazoa; phylum Mollusca; class Gastropoda; order Stylommatophora; family Geomitridae; genus Candidula; species Candidula unifasciata. Next base: position 343,511 of record CAJHNH020008469.1, read on the forward strand.
ATAGGGTTCCTTCGTCCGGATGGTGGCACTATGTGACACCCGGTGTTTTTTCGCTCGGTGTGATGTATAGGGCATATAGGGCTAGACCTATAGTTGTATTAACCAATAGGCACACGATGGGTGATGTGGTCAGCATCACGCCGATAGCACGGAAAAGGAGATAGTTCATAAAAGGGCTAATAAGCAAACTAACTACATCAAGCCGACGACTGCTAGCCTGGGAAATTAGATTTGTCAATTTCTGGAGTAGCTGATGGTCAATTCTCCAGCACTCATAGCTTCAGCCAACAGATGAACGTGAACTAAAGCATACATGAGAACCGCAAAGTCGTAGTAGCTAGACGTTCATCTGCAAGTCAGGGGGTCTGGGTTCACGTCCGCATCATGTTGATTTTTTTTCCTTTCCCATCATAATTAGCACAAAGAAACCAGACTACAATTATAATCGATTCAGAAACGTTGAAAGTGGTCAATTGTTTGTTTTGTTTTGCATAAATGGATGGATTGGTGGATTTTTTCCCATTCAAAATTTAACCATGACTCCCAGGTTGACTAAGCCTAAAATGGGTTTTCTCTTTTTCATGACCTGACTAAAGAATGTAGATTGTCTATTTCTGGTGTGGGCAATCAGTTCTCTTTGTGAGTCAGTTTCTTTCAAGACATAGTCATTACTCTATTTATCAGTGCAATGTATTCTCATCATTCATCTATAAAACCACATTTCCGCCGCCTTCAAACAATGTTTCACTCATCACGATTCATTTTTATTACTCGTATCATGTTGTCACATATCACTCCTGTCACGTGCCTGATTTAAGGATTCCTCCTTAAGAAGCAACAGCACTCAGAAATAATAATATTGAGTCGTTTGGCTCGTATTGTTCTAAGGGATGCCCCGTGGCCAAATTACTTTCAATTTATTTCTGGAGTAGGGCAACTCAAGTTTTGGCACTACAAAATATATCTGTAAATGAATACAATATTCCTAGGCACACTTGGCTGGACACCCCCACTACTTTAAAAAGAAAGCCCCTAGGTTATGAAAGTTTACTATCATAACCATGTTAACACATATAATATTTAAGGTTCATACACACACAAATGCTAAACACTTAGAAAGGTGAAATAGAGACACCTAAGTCAGCCATGAAAATGAATGCATGTAATCAATACAATATTTACATATAATAGTGAAGTAGACTCCAGATCTCAGTGGATGGATCCCAGAATACAATGACCAGACACACCAGAAATCTAAACAACCAGAAAGTCCTGGAGGTAACACTGTCTCATCCTTGGAATCCATTGGAGCTGTGGGGAATATAGCATGATATAGAAATAAACTAGAACTTATCCTAGTCCTATTGTTGATGCTTCCCTCAGCTCCTGGTGATTCGACTGTCTTTGACTCTGGGAATTCTGCTTCAAGTGGATCAGGTAGTAGAGGAGTACCTCACTATAGAGGACACAGAAACTGTATAGGTACTCAGCAAGTCTCTCCCACCGGTCAAGTCACAATTCTGTCTCTGAGCTCCACCAAGCTCCTGAAGACTGGTCTGCTCGAGTATGGATATACTCTCTGCAATTGTCCACCTGCTCTGGAGTTCACTCACATGCTCTGGCACTGTTAAGATGTTGGTGTATATGGCACACCATGTTGATGCCAGGTACCTTCACTGATGTTAGCTGGTGGATAGTTGGTTGAAAGTTGCTTGGTAGTTGGTTGGTAGTTGGTTGGTGGATGTTTGTAGGACTGTGATTATTCTGCCAGCTCTTCACAGAGGTTTCATCCTGTCAGGAAAGAACTCAGAATTAGTCATCACCAAGAGGGTTTCATCTTGACAGGAAAGACTCAGAATAAGCATCAGTTACCATCCCACATCAGCCTACTCCACCCCTGCTCCTCTTGTTTCATTCCTCAGAGTGTACTCTCAAGACTAGGAGACAATGTCTCCTATCATTTATCTGTCTGTTTAGTGCAAGAGATGGAAAGTCAAATATATATACAGTGGAGACAGATAGCCACTATCACACGTATCTCAATTACTCTCCTTCTTCCCATCTGCACACAGACACTAATGTTTAACGTCTGTACCCCTATCCCCTGTGACTCTCAAGCCATTCCCAGACATCCATTGATCTGTGTCAAACACACTCAACGCAACGCTCTGGCTGCCCAAGTACTGACCTAAATTCTCCGTCCCCATTCGTATGCACAAACTTCTGTTGTTAGTTTAAATGGTACACACTTGTAGGGTCATTATCTTTACCAATATGTGTGGGTTATTTAGGGCATAGGCTATTTAGTCTGTACAGAAGAAGGTCTAAGTTCGAATCCGCTTCTATGGAGATCAGAAACGGTCGAACTATGTGTGATCTCATAGCCGAGGCCGGTATATTTACAGCAGCGACCTTTTTAACCAGACATAATTTAAGGTACTCGTAAACTATAATTAACTTACCCAAGCATAGGAAAAGTCCTAGATACTACAGGCCGCCTTCTTAAAGTGAAATTTACTGAGGCGTCGATGAAGACATCTGATTTCTAGGAATGCCGGCAGAAACAATGCCCGCACAAATCAAGCTAGGCGTCGGTAAGAAGAAGTTCCTTGTATACATGAGCAAGGAGTAAACCGGTTTCCAAGAATATTCAAATAACTCCAGCATTAATTATCATACAGTTGCAAATTTGAAAATGACGCTAAGTCAAAGCAACTAGAAGATGTAGACATTATAATTTTATCCGATAAAGGCATATATCGATATAAGGGACTATATACCTTTCCGGACGAGTCCAAGTTTGAAAGTTTTGTCGAGCACAGGTAATACAGGTCCCGACTCTTTTACGGTAATGTGTAGTGGCGTGTCATTCCTTGACACATGTTAGGGTTTATACAGCTCTAAAGAATGTTCTTTCTCGTCTTAATTGACAAAGAAAGATTGCATACAATATTCTTCGTTTTGTAAAACACTGCCTTTGCTTGAGCTATTCTACATTTAACTTCTTCAAAGCTTCTTTCTTCTTATTTCTTCTTTGCGTTCACCAGCTGTAAACTCTGGTGGAAAGTTCTGGTTGTTCGTCCACTTCTGAATCCTGTTCCATAAACTGAGTGTTGCGTGCGCATCCGTTTGACAGATCTGACACATTTATGTGCAGACTGTTGGTCCCTTGCCTCTCAGACAGATGCACTTCGACTTCAAAGGAGGCTCCTAATTAGTCGACTCTTACGATATGCTTTTGGGAAGGCAGTGGGTCTATTCTTGTTTTCCCTATAATATGGCCCCGCAACCAACACGGAGGAACTTCTTTAAAGCATTTTCCATCTGATGTTATCAAGGTATCCAAGTATGTAAACATATCAACTTCCTTGAGGTTTGTCCTATTCAATTTCATGTTGTATTTCAAAGGGTCAAGTTACTGAGCAATTTTCAAAGCTTCTGTTTATCTGCTGTTGAGGAAGAAACTACAGCCTACTTGTCTGTACACCTATCGTTCAACGCAAACGCTAAGGGGAATCATGAACGGGCTCGTCCAGTAACTACCTGAATGTGCAGTACACAGCGACTTGAATTACTCTTTTACTACACGCATAGTGATAGCCAAAAACGTGGGATTATCCAGTCAAGAATTGACCCGCCACCCCCATCCCCTTCCAAAGGTTACAGAGTACTGACCCACTACTATTACTAGAGCCCACTAAAGATATTTGGTGTAATCAACATGTTTGTCCTCATCATCCTGTTGTGCCATGATATGTCATCTAAGGCTTGCAGTTTATTCATCCACGCCGTTTTATTCTGTGCAAACATTTCCGCAACTGCGTAAACATTCTGCAGTATAGCAGTTGGTGCAACAGTCTTTACAATAGGGAAATAACAATTATTTACTAAGCCGTCATAAACTTTTTTCATATTATATTATTTTTTTTTTTAGCGAAAACCCTTTCTAAAAGCTTTATAATAAAGGGAGGAAAAAAAGCATTAACAGCTGTGGGAGAATTAAACAATCATTCATTTTGACTGAAATAAATTGTGCACTATGAACTGGTCAGAAAATGTCGCCGCTGGTATTCAGGCAAGCATCCAATTTCTTAGGTAGGCTGCGAGTGCCATCTAAAAAGAAAAAAAAATTAAATATATTGTAGTTGCGCAATGAACCACGTTCATTAGGTTTGCAAATCTGCCTGAAATCGTTGCCCTGTGAAAGTTTTTTCTTTTTTTTAGTGATCAGAACCAATAAAAACCGAATTGTAACAAATCAGGATTAGAGGTTGAATGTTGCAGAAAAATGTCTTCTAATTCCGTGCTATCGCTTCTTACACAGTCCTGGAAACGTGTGGGTGAGCATTATCGTGCAACAAAATCACACCGCGAGAATACGTGCTGGGACGGTTATATTTGGTGGCGTTATACAGCTTGTCTAGTGTTTTCAAGTAGTGGGTAAAAAATGTTGATACCATATTCTGTAATGTCTGCCAACAATTGCCCTTCATGGCCCAAAATATTAAAAAAAAAAAAAATAAAATTCACTCAGCATAACTTGACCATAGAAAAATCTGTAACGTGCTGGTGGTCCAGTATGCGTTCCTCCATTTGGTGGTAGGTCAATATCCGTGCTACCCACTGTGAACACAAATTCAGTAATGAGAATTTTTTGTACAACACAAAAGAAAGTAGAGAAATAAATGTTAGCCTGTGTAAAACTACAGTGGTGATTTTCAGAAAATAAAAAAAACAGAAAATCCAAAAATGATGAAAAGTTTAGAGTTTAATTCTGAAGAAAATGAAGCCAGGAGACTGGGTTCTGGGCATTGTTGTTGTTAGTTGCGAATTCTTTACAGGACGTTGCAGAACCAACCCCAACAGACCCTGCTGTTGTGTGGATTTTCTAGGCAAATTTATGTCCAGTAGTTTGCCATTTCTTTTCTTGACGGTCGGCTTTTTTGAAACCACTGTCGAAACCAAAGCAAGGTGCATGGCCTGCAGCTGGGATAAAATCCGGCATCCCGGCATTACGAAGCGTTCGCATCGACTTAGCCAGAGAGCCGACTCTGGGCATTATTATACGCAAATAGCCATGATGTGTCAGACTGGAAGTTGAACAGTTATTTAAAAAGCGAGGCGGCAAATTTACCTTACATGGACACCAGACTATTTGTGATTGTTTTATTCTTGGTGTTTAGTTTGAGCTAGCATGTCAGTTCCAGTTTGACAAAGTTTTCGTGAACGTTTGTTTTGAAATTAGCTTGTGATTATTGATCAACTTCATATACAACTTAGAAGAATAATCCAGCACAGCAATTGACCATCAAGCCGAAAGTCTACTGGGCAAACCTTTTTTTTTTTTTTTTTTTTACAAATTGACACGTGCTGTTTGTTTTCTCTTTGTCTATTGGAAATTCTATTTAAAGATCAATGATATGCAGATTTAAAAAAAAAAAAAACTATCCTCCGAATAACAGGCACAAAAGATGGCGGCCAATCGCAGCCAAAAAGAGGGCCTCAGTCACGTGTCAACTGTGCACTTTCGGCGACTTAATTTGCAGTTTTTCGGCGACTACCCCCACCGCCAGGAGTCCCCAACGCTGCTCACGCGGCGTGGATTGGTGCTAAACTAGATGGCTCAGACTCACGAGCAAAGCTGCAGGAGATGCGGAAGCTGCTGCTCGTGAGTCCTAGCCATATAGTTTAGCCCCAATCCACGCCGCGTGAGCGGCGTCGGGACTCTGGTGGTGGCGGTAGTCGCCAGAAAACCGCAAATTAATTCGCCTGAAGTGCGCAGTTGACACGTGATTGAGGCTCTGTTAGGATGTTTTTTGCGGCAGCCATCTTTTTTGCCTGTTATTCGGAGGATAGCCAGAAAAAATAATTTTGGTCAATACATTCTTAAAAGTACTTATTAAAATAAACAATGTCCATAGCCCAGTTTCTTACCAACAGCCTTTTAACTGTCCCAATAATCACATCACATTCTTTCGCTAGGGAACGTATGCTTCTACAACGGTTCAACTGTATTGCTACTCCAAGACTGGGGATGATTTTTTTTGTTTTCCTGTTGCAACAATATGCGCTTGACACGACCGTGAAATATCAGTCGTGAACTTATGTCCTTTCCAAAATATTCACATTCAGTCTGTCACTGTTGTTTTGGACACACATTTGTTACCTCATGCTGCCTGTGCTCTTCGATGAATGTTCACAGATAAACATCATCTTTTAGCTTATTTGGACGGAGTTAGGATCTACTCACTCATTTTCTCAACAGTCAGAAACAGAATCTGTGTATTAAAGAACGATAAGCATTCGTTATTTTCTTCAGTAGTCAGTACCTAACACAGGACCGTGGCTTAGGCGTTGCGAGTCCGACTCGTAATTCCAACGTACCGCGATCGAAACCCACTGCTGGCTGCGTGGATTTTTGTCATGGTATGGGGCGTCACAGATCTACCCAGCCTAAAAAATGGATAACAGGATGTGTCCCAGGGACGTGAAGACGATCCGCAACTGCAGTCAGCATTCTGCAGTATAGCAGTTGGTGCAACAGTCCTTACAATAGAGAACTAGCAATTATTTACAAAGCGGTCTTAAACCTTTGGCCTAACACAGGAATATAACATAATTATGTTTAGCGCACACATTAAGTTTTAGATGAATGCGCCGTACACACACACACACACACACACACACACACACACACACATACACACACATACACACACACACACATACACACACACGCACGCACACACACACGCACTCACACTCACACACACACACCCACACATATGGAGATGAAATAATACCCTAAAGAAAACCCTAAGAGTTTACTGACATCACACATCGAAGAAGCAAAAAACATATTTTTGTGACAAACAATGCCAGGTTAGCAAAACTTAGTGCAACTTCTTTTAACTGCCTAATTGAACTATAGATTCATGGCAGTTTGATGCAGAAATGCAAGCCATTCGTTAACTGGTAATTTCAAGCAAAGTACATCAGAGATTGCGTTTAGGCAAAAAATAATAGGCATATTAAGCTAATGGGAATTTTTTTTATAGCAAACCCATTGTTGTTTATAGCGAATCACAAGTTGCTTGTTTAAAACTAATGTGAAGCAGTAATGCAACTACGAGAAGCAAACTTGACAAAGTGTGTCTAATTTTGTCAGAGATTCTAAATCTGGAGAAAACTATGCCAGTCTTTACTGATAACTAATGCCAAGCAAAGTACATCGGGCAGACTGACTAGCGTTCTACCCCACTGGACCGCACGACGAGTCATAAAATACTCGGTGGCACAAAGTGCCAGTACTCTGATGAGAATTACAAGAGGGCAAGTCCCATAAACACGGTTCAACCATCAGGTTGTATTCTGGGCCCCCGACAAGAGCCAGGGTGGGGCTTTGACAAAAAAAAAAAAAAAAAAAAAAAAAAAAAAATTAGGGACGTATATTATATTAGGTATATCGAATTCAGAGGCACTGACGCATATAAAACAGTAAAAAAAGTTCGCTATGGCGGGTAAGTGATGAGGGGTGCTGACAGTGGAGAGAAGCTTAGGTTATATAAGCCTTGTCTAAGGGCGTAATAATATAATATTGGGTTAATATAATAATATATTTATCTATATATATATATATATATAAATCAATGTTTGTGTGTCTGTTTATGAGCTATAGACTCGGAAACTACTGAACCGATTTAGCTGAAATTTTCAGGATATGTTTGTTTTGATACCGGATGTTCACCCATCATGGTTTAAAATTCTACCTTTCATTGTTAGAGATAGTGTGCGATAATTTTTGGAAAAATCTTCGAAACTAATATTTCCATTTTTAGTGACAGTTAATTATAGTCACTTTAGTAAATGCGCATGCGCCGTAGTCAGAACGCAAGACTTCCACCATTCGCCGACGAGATACGCCTTCTCTAATACATAGAGTAGGTCGTGGTACAACAAACAAGAATATCTCTAGATTTGTGTAGGCAATGATTGCAACAATAACCATATTAAACACGATTTCTATTTTCTTTTTTTTTCAAACAACCTTTGATGAGTTGGAAAGTAGCCGATGGACTGGAAGGCAAAAAAGGGGGTGGGGGGCATCAAGGACTATCTCGACGTTGGCGCAGACAATGACTGCGACATTAACCGTGTTAGACATGTACGATTTCTATTGTTTTGCCGTTTAAATAATATATCTGGAATATGTGTCTGTGGGAAAACAATTGCCTGCTGTTTTGAGTTGTATTATAATCGGGACACTGTAGTAGGGACACACATCTCAAATAGTTTTGTTCTCTTTTTGTTGCTCCAATGAAGTGGCTGCTTGGTCGAAGTGTTAGAACACTGGGCTCCTGTGCGGGAGACCAGGGTTCGAATCCGCTGTAGTTTTTTAAAATCCTCACCTGCACTGTCGTGGCGACAGCTCTAGCCATGTTGCCCTTAATAAAAAAAAAAAAAAAAAAAAAAAAAAAAAAAAAGGACAGGTATGTGGGTAAACCAGTTGATAATTAAATTTGACCATTTCAAATACTTATGATTTCACTTTTAAACTTTCCGATTGCATGGTTACGCTGAAATTTCATAGCTTTCCATTTATTTTCATTGAGATTTAATTATTTCATCTGCGCTGGAATTTTAAGCTGTGCTGTTTACCATAGCGTTCATTTCCTAATTATGGTGTATTTTTCCTGTTTTTATTTGCTTTTGAAATGCTTTTTTTTTCTATTAACTGCTTCAATGAAGGAAAGAGTAGTCGGTGAATTTGGGGGGGGGGGGGGGAACTGTTTACTGAGAGAGCTTTAAGTCACAGTAACTGCTTTACCAACTCAAAGTAGCAGCAGCAGTAGTAGTTGTGTTTGGACTGCTCCACCGTAGTGTTCTCACGTGAAGACCGCCGGTAAGGTTATGGCGTTCTTCTATCGGGAAGCGAAATTATACATCATAACCTGACCAGTCCGGGGCGACAGCACTAGCCATGCGGCACCAAATCTTCTGGCTCACGACTCCCTGTCTACTCCGATGGTAAAACAGATAGCAGTGACATTATTTTAGCTACTGTGGTGGTGGTCGTGGTAGCAGTTTTACTGGTACTTGAAGGATGATGTGGTAAATATTACACTAGCCCCATTCACTACCTAATACAATTCCTGCTCCCCATTTTAGTCCGGATGGACAGGGACGTCAATATCAGTTACAACAACAACCAAATATCGCCAGGTGATAATTTTCAAATCATTCGAAGAGGGAGAGAGCAGTAGTCGGTGGAAGAGGGGAGGGGAGGGGGTAATGACTTAAATTTAAGAGAACCTAAAGATTTTTACACGTGATTTTCAAGTTCTCATTACTTAATTTGTTTATATTTTACTAACGCTACCTCCGCTATTCCATTTTTTTACGACTTACTTTGTTATTTACAAGTATAGTTGTAGCATTACTTCCATCTCCTATAAAAATACAAACAGCTTTAGCATGTGATAACCAACAACCATTTTTGTTACTGTGCTAATAACCCCATTTAAACGACCACTATTATAAAGATACAATTATATGGTGCGTGTTCTTAAGTTGAAAAACCAGACTATCTCTATATCTGTGCAGAGAAGGATTGCGACATTAACTATATTAGACACGTGCGATTTCTATTGTCTTTCTTTTCCAAAAACCATTGATGAGGAAGAGAGTAGTAGGTGGATTTAGTTGTGGTGGGGGGGGGGGGGAGACTATCTCTATATCTGAGCAGACAATGATTGTATTAGAGACGTGCGATTTCTATTTTCTTTCATTTCCATTTAGCCAAACTATGCCACAGCAACGCGTGGCCGGGTACAGCTAGTAATAAAATACAAATCTATTAAGTATTGAAACAAGTAATAGAAAAGAGAACATGTTCCAGAGAAGAGCTTAGCTTCCTTTCACATTCTCTTTGGGGTGTACTGATCAAGTAGCCAAAGCACCTGAGTTCCAGCGCCACAAACTGGAATAAACTGGAGGGAAAGGTCGAAGGCAAGAGAGAGCAAGAGGTGGGCAACGATACAATTGGGAGAACAAAATCAAGAGGTGGATGGGCAGCAGGCTGAGAGGGTGTACAACCATGACAAGAAACGGGGCACGTTGGAGATCCATTGCAGCTAACCTTCACTATGGAGACGGCACCTGGTTAATTTTTTTAACTGGAATATGTTTAGCTGAATACCTAGCAGTCATGCTGAGCGACTGGGTAGCTTGTTTGAGAAGACAAAAATGTGGCTGCGTTCAGCCAGCTCTGTTAGAGGAGCTTTCGGTTATAATGGTGGGCTAATTTGTGTGTGCCACGTTTAATGGCTGGAGGTGGGTTTTTTGTGCAATGGTTGATGGCTTAGTGTCCTTCTCTGTTTATTCTGGTGGTCATTCCTACATGCCTGAATCTTTTACGTTGGCCCGGCTGAGGCGTTCTTCATGTCCTTTCACCTCACTGTGTTTGCTGTTTGATCGTAAATGTTTTATTTACATGCGAGGTCTTTTTTCGTTTCATATCTAGTTGAAAGAACTGGTTTTATTGATGGTTTTTCCGGTGTGTTTTCACAAGTCCTTGTTTTATGTCTTGCTCGGAAACCTTTTTGGAAAATCCTGACAGGTTGACCGAACGGGAAGTTAACAATAAAAATCATGTTGTTTCGCTTAATAATGATACAAATACTGCTGCGCAGACCTTGACTGATGTCATCTAATTATTTCAGCCACCCCAGCTTGATATTTCATGTCAGATGTCACTAGAAAAACTTGTAACTCACTGACAAAATGAGAGTGCATTATAATAAGCACTCCTCCAGCAAACTGATCGATTTCCCGAAAACACCGATCATTGGTTATTACTGGTGAAGTCAAGATTCTATGGTTTTACTTGTAAACACAGTTTTACATAGTAGATAATCTTGCCAAACAAAACAAATCACATGTTTACGTTTATCAAAATTTGGTTCGGGCAGCGCCGATAGGCTACTCTTTTCTGATTTCCAACTGCTAAGGTATTTATTACGAGCGCACCAATACACACGGGCGACCGGTCTTACTACCCAAAGACCAGGGGGAATTACTAGAAGTCCACGTGGAAAAAATCCCAGCCTTCACCGGGGTTTGAACTCGGGACCTCCAGCACTCGAGGCGGATGCCATACCTCGAGACCACTCAGCCCCCCCCCCCTCCCACCCAAACCACATGCAGACGTACACAACCGCACACACACACACACACAGACACAGACAACACACAATCACACACGCACACAAACACGCACACACACTGAAAAAAAACGCACAATGTTCTGTAACATGGAAGCTCACCATGTTGATTCCAGGTTAAAATTTTGCGAGGAATAAAAACAGACCAACTAGATCTTAACACGTGTGCGTTTTAAGATCTAAATCTCCGTGCGGGTTCCGGGGCCCTATTATCTGGAAACAAAGAATAGAACTACTGCCTACACGAAAGCATGTCGTAAGAGTCGAC
>CAJHNH020008469.1:362500-366066 GCA_905116865.2 Candidula unifasciata
ATCGAAGTAAAGAAAGGCCAAAAAACACACGCAACAAGCAACTGGAGAATGTAGCTAGAAAGATGGGAAGGACAAGAGGAGAGCTGCATACGATAGCTTAGGATAGAACGACTTGGCGTGAGTTGGTTGAGGGCCTATGCTCTGCTGGAGGCTAGAAAGGCAGAAGAAGAAGAAGAAGAAGAGGTGAACGGTGGTTCCGGAATTGAAAGTTGTTTGATTCTGATCCGGTAAACCAATCGTAAGCTTGTCGCTCGGTCGTCCAGGTACGCTGACTGTTCTTATTAGGCTGCCACGAGGACTTCGTATCTCACAGTACCTTCTGCAAATCACCAAGTCGTCTTGTTCCTATCCGAAAGAAAAACACCATCCGGTAATTTCGTGCAGCAGGGTACCAGCTCTGAGCTTCATGAACTCAGGTGGGCCAACCTCCGAAAGTGTCTAGGAGAATCGTGGGCCGAAACACTTGTCGACGAGCATAACTTCTACTGATGACTGGTAGATCCCTGCTGTACTTGCTTTCTGTGAGTTTATTCCTAATGATTCTTGAGATATTTATCTTACAGACTGAAATCCTAAATGTGAAAACAACAACAACAACAAAATTGACAGCACTAGGAGACAGCGGAAAGGAATGCTGCTAGTGCTTTGGAAAAACATTAGCTAACAGTATTTATTGCCTGTTATTCAAATGCGACAGTGAGGGACATGTTATTCGATTTTCACTGGCACAGGAACTCAGCAAGTATAAGGAAACCCGATTACGGTGATGTTAAAAACTCGACAAAGACTAAGATTGCCTATGAAAACTGTATATGCCAAGTGTGCTAAAACCTAAGAGACGAGGAGGGATGGTGATGGGGAGGAGAATTGGATGAGGATGGAGAACCTTGAGCTCCCTCACCCACACATTATTTAAATAAAAAAAAAAAATAAAAAAAAAACATTCACAAAGGGCTAAGTACTTTTTCTCCTCGAAAACAGTGCACAGCATAGAGTACACTGGGAAACAGACAAACCTTTAAATATTAGGACACAAGACAAAAAAAAACTAGATTAAAAACTAGACAAATGTCTTAGACGATGGGTTGAAAAAACATCACCAATATAACTGATCTAGATTAACGAGGACCAAAATCAGAGCATAAAGATAACAGACCACATTAAATCATGTGATATACCCACGACACACGTCGAAATAGTGATTCTTCGTGTTCATTTACGATCAACTTGTAATTGCAATATAGTTCTCATATCTATTGTAACTGGACACCTGAAATTATGTGGCTCTGCATTCCTGTAAGGATGTGTATTATTTATGTCTGTCTGTGTATTTAATCTCACCGACTAACTTATTGACCCCACCATTCACTGACCTCACCACACACTGATTCCCTCACTCACTGACTCCCTGACTCATTGACTTCCTCACTCACTAACTCAGTCACTCATTGGCTTTCTCACTCACTGAAACTCTCACCCAGTGACTCCCAGACTCACTGACTGGCTTACAGAGTGACTGTTTCACTCAATCACTTACTGGCTCACTCATTCGTTGGCTCACTCGTCACTCACTCGCTCACTCACTCATTCACCCTTTCACTCACTCAGTCACACACTAACTCACTCACTCATTCACCCCTCACGCAATCACTCACTAACTCATTCTCTCACTCACACACTCACTCACTTACGCACACACACACACTCACTCACTCACTCCCTCACCCTCTAACCTACCCACTCACTCACTCACAACCGAACTTACTCACCTAGTCACTCACTTTCCGACTCACTCAGTCACTCACTCTTTGGCTTACACTCGGAATATTGATATTGTAACTTCAGTTAACAAAAACTTTCAAGTGCTACTGAATACGAGAAGTGCCATCACAGTCTAGGATCGATGAAAGCGGAATTCCAAACTGCATTGATAAGTCTCAGAGGGCGGGTAAGTCACACATCTGGGGCAAATGAAGTTAGGAAGTCAAGAATGTCTCCCGTAATAGTCAATGACTCGGAGTCTGAGCTAAGCAGATACGGGAATTTAGGCGTTTGGAGAAAACGTAATTGTCAGAGTTCAAAGACCACAAACGTGCAATTTAAAATGAGATGAACACAACTAAATTGTTAGCTATGTTGAATTTGAATTAACAATCAACATAATAGCATTCAAGACACTCAAAAAAGTTCCAATTTCAATGGTTTAAGTAGCTGTCTAATTGTACATCCGCTGGCCTTTCCCCCAGAGTGTTGAGCGTCGGCCAGATCCCCTGGTAATTCCCCGCAGCACCGTTCTCCTCAGCCCCTAATTATTTTTTTGTACCTCGCACTGTTCACTCGCTCCCAAAAGGCCGTCACAATCTAGCGTGTCATACACCAGTTCAATAACAAGTGGTGCAGAGAACCGGCCAGTCTATCTCACTGCTCTTTTCCCAACACACCAGCACAACCTGGAGAAATATTCGAAGGAAGCTTACTAACCGGGGCTTCTGAAGTGATCTTCTCTCTACGCGTAACATGCCTGTCTCCACCTTTCTCAACATATTCTGTGAGTCACTTACAGTTACGCCATTTGTGAACAGATGATTCTCAGCCCAGCGAAAGGCAATAGTGTCTACCTCCACGTCCAATCTCAAAATAGACGTTGTGATATCATATGGCAGGCTTTGCTGCACTAAGTGACGTCCATTCGCTTTTGCTATAAATCCCCTGTACTTCGTCTAGCTCTTTAACACAGAGCCATATGTATAGATAATCTCATCGTTGGGCGTGAATTGTCATGGATCATTTGTTAAACTTCTGATTCTGCAGCACCAGCTGGCCAGTCCGTCCCTACACTCACGTCCCAAAGTGATTAGAACCCTACACAAGTGTGATTCTTGCTTGAACGTTTTGACCCACCCAACTCCTCGCCCAAATGTATCAATGCTGCAAACATGTCTATTTGTGTCTTCTGCTTACGCTATCCAAGACTTTTATCTTTCCCCTCTGTGACCCTTAGCTCTTCTTATGTCTTCAATATGGGGCGCTTCTTGTCGGCAGCTTCTATGAGATATTACTTCGCCTGCAGAACTGTGAGCCTATCTGTAGTAGGCAGGGCATACATATATCGCGTACATGCTACTGGTGTGTCTCTTGTACATCCCAGACGCAACAAATTGTTAGCTGCAACTGGTTAGTGTTCCAGTTAGCTAAGACCTGCGAAACTGAGACTATTATGGAGTCAGCTAAAGGTATGTCAAGAGAACAGGTAAAAGTAACGCTAGGAAAAACAGTAATAAATGTGAGAAATATACAATTACTGGCTTTAGACCGCACACAACCATGATCATCCAGCATGTGACGCTTTTAACACCAATACACTAAAAGGGGGTGTCAATAAGAAATTTTCTTAGACCAGGTGCATGGGATGCTGCAGTAGAAATGAATACTAATGAGGAACTAGCGAGAACAATTTAATTAAGTAAGAGATATAAAACTCAGATACCGCCATAGAAATTGAAACCACCATTCTTGTATGTAAACGTGAGCATGCAAAACAGATTTCACCAAACACTGAACCGCTA
>CAJHNH020008470.1:0-191185 GCA_905116865.2 Candidula unifasciata
TGACGATTTGCTGTTGTCGATTTCTCTTGTTGGCAGAATTATGGTGCAGCGCATTCCTAGTGAACCCCGATCGCCCTCATTTTAAATCAACAGGGTCAGAATCAGGAAAAAATTCACCTAAGTTGCAGGAAAGGAGATTGGAAAAAAAAAAGGGGGGGGGGGGGGGCGGGTTGTCCCGTAAATCCTACAGGGCGAAAAAAGCGCACCCCAAAAAACGGAAGGGGGCGGTGGTGGAAATGGTCCCTTACTTGACTTGGACAGATGTAGATTCGAATCTTGCAGATCTCAGAAGAAGGAAGCAGGGACCATATCATAATACAGAGACCAGGGATAAGGGATGGATCTGGAGGGCGGGGGGAGGGGTGGAGGGAGAGAGCGACAAGAACCATCATAATCAATCTGTATACTGTCTGGTCAGGACAGGAAAGGGACCCCTAACATCAGAATGGGAAGTGTTCTTTATGATCATAAAAACTTTAAATAAACTGGCAAACTGTAAACGGGTCCGACTGAGGGAAAATTGCCAGTTGGGGCGGAACTTCTCGTGACTGGCCATGATAAATAATTGTATTTGGCAAAGGGTGTATTCATGGAGGCTGGGTGCGACCGGGTGAGACAGAACAAACGTGAGCTAAGCGAGGGACTGATCCTCGTCCTGCATAATCAACGGAGACCAGCAGCGGAGAAGGATAGCCATAACAAACTCACTTCCGGGCCCCCCAACATTCTAGTATTGTTATACTCTATATTTTTGTGTTTTGTGTAGATCTACCTCTACATTCTTGTGTTTCTTGCAGATCTACCTCTACATTCTAGTGTTGTTGTTGTTTTTTTTTTTTTTTTTGTAGATATTCCTCTATATTCTTGGTTTTCTTGTAGATCTACTTCTACATTCTAGTGTTTTTGTAGATATTCCTCTATATTCTTGTTTTTCTTGTAGATCTACCTCTACATTCTAGTGTTGTTGTTGTTTTTTTTTTTTTTTATGTTCTCTCTCAGTTGGTAGAACGTTGCCTTGCCCTGTAATGTTCTCTCTCAGTTGGTAGAACATTGCCTTGCCCTGTAATGTTCTCTCTCAGTTGGTAGAACGTTGGCTTGCCCTGTAATGTTCTCTCTCAGTTGGTAGAACGTTGCCTTGCCCTGTAATTATTTCTCTCAGTTGGTAGTTAAACGTTGGCTTGTCCCCTGTAATGTTCTCTCTCAGTTGGTAGATGGTTGGCTTGCTCTGTAATGTTCTCTCTCAGTTGGTAGAACGTTGCCTTGCCCTGTAATTATTTCTCTCAGTTGGTAGAACGTTGGCTTGTCCTGTAATGTTCTCTCTCAGTTGGTAGATGGTTGCCTTGCTCTGTAATGTTCTCTCTCAGTTGGTAGAACGTTGCCTTGCCCTGTAATTATTTCTCTCAGTTGGTAGAACGTTGGCTTGCCCTGTAATGTTCTCTCTCAGTTAATAGAACGTTGCCTTGCCCTGTGATGTTCTCTCCCAGTTGGTAGAACGTTGCCTTGCCCTGTGATGTTCTCTCTCAGTTGGTATAACGTTGCCTAGCCCTGTAATGTTCTCTCTCAGTTGGTATAACGTTGCCTTGCCATGTGATGTTCTCTCTCAGTTGGTAGAACGTAGCCTTGTCCTGTGATGTTCTCTCTCAGTTAGTAGACGTTGGCTTGTCCTGTGATGTTCTCTCTCAGTTGGTAGAACGTAGCCTTGTCCTGTGATGTTCTCTCTCAGTTGGTAGAACGTGGCCTTGCCCTGTAATGTTCTCTCTCAGTTGGTAGAACGTAGCCTTGTCCTGTGATGTTCTCTCTCAGTTGGTAGAACGTTGCCTTGCCCTGTAATGTTCTCTATCAGTTGGGGGGGGGGGGGGGGGAGAGCATAAGAAGGCTAACATTATACATGTAAAAGTAATACAACTTCCCGATCACATATTGGCATCGTATTGTGATATTCCATGCCTTCAAATCCTCTGTACAATGTATAAAGCAGTCAGCAGGCAATCTCCCTTCTACGACATATATATCTCTGAAAACACCTAGCAACCAGCCTGAGATGCAAGCTCCACTTAGTCATACTGCTAGCACAAAATAATACCACCACCTCAACGCGTCGAACCGGCACTTTAGATTAGTCCGACAAGAGCACTAACAACTGTGTCAAGGAACCTGCATATTACCCACTCTATCATGTGGTTTCCGCTGCAGCCACCAAGTGGCGACTGGCCATTAAAGTTCCAGCTCTTGCCAGGTCTGGCTTTCACATCATGATGCTACCATTTCCGGCTTTCCTGTCCAACAGATCACGTTACCCGCCTTTAAGGCGCCCCACCTCCCACAATGCAACACTTGCAGGGGCGGGTAATGGAACAAGGCGCAGCAACCATCTAAAAAAAAGAGAGTTTTTAATGAACGTTTTTTGTGCCAATGATTTTCCGGTGTCACCCGGTCTTGTCTGTCCTGGAGGCTTTCCCACGTCCATGGAACATTCACAGGGGATCACGGACATGGGAACAAACAGTCGATGAAAGACTCACTGTTGCTGTCAATAACTGGTTGTACTCCACATTAATTGATACACACAGTTTATAATGATGATGGCGATAATATTATTTCTACACTCACAGACACAGCTACTACAAACAGGCGCTTCACATACATAGGATATAAATACACAATGCATGTAAAGAAATAACAACACACAGATACCACACACGAAACACAACACTCAAACATACACAACATTCACACACACACACACACACACACACAAACATCCATAACACTCACAGACACACACAGGCACAACGATCCCCCACACAGCACTAACACAGATACAACACTCACAGATACAACACACATAGATAAAACATCCACAGATACAAGACACACAGACACAACACTCACAGATACATCAACCACAGATACAATACCCACAGATACAAGACACAAAACTTCTACAGACACAACGCGCACACAGACATAACTAACAGACACATCTCTTGTAGACACAAAACTAACACAGGCACAACGCTTACACAGACATAACTAACAGACACATCACTTGTAGACACAAAACTCCCACAGACGCAACGCTTACACAGACATAACACACAGACACAGCACTCATAGACACAATACTCCCACAGACACAACATTTACACAAACATAACTCACAGACACATCACTTGTAGACACAAAACTAACACAGACGCAACGCATACACAGACATAACACACAGACACAGCACTCATAGACACAATACTCCCACAGACACAACGCTTACACAAACATAACTCACAGACACAGCACTCGTAGACACAAAACTTAAACAACCTCAGCACTCACCGTCAAGAAATTATACACAGACATTGACACTCAGAAACAGAAGCTAAACAGACACACCATACACACACGCACACAAGCGGATACACACACGCACAGACAAGCGCATACGCACACACTAGCGGATCATCATCATCATTATCAGGTGCCTTGCCGACTGGCGTTGGCGATCATGCCTCTCCATAATCTGCGATCTCGTGTATCAGTTCGTGTGCCGACACACCTCCATGCCATGCAATAAGACTGTCAAGAATCTTCTCTCGTTGTCTTCCCCTATCTCCCCTTCCACAGATCTTTCCAGTGGTCACAACATGTTCTATTTTCCCTCTTCTCATAACATGGCCGAAAAATGATGACTGTCTCCTTCTGATGTCTGTGATCAGTTGTCTTCGGGCTCCCACCTCTTTCAAAACCTCTTGGTTGCTCTTTTTGGCTGTCCAAGGTATTCTAAGCATTCTTCTGTAAAACCACATCTCCGAGGCCTCCAGAAATTGTTTGACCTGCCTACCGATTGTCCAGGATTCACAGCCATATGTTAAAACTGGATGCATGTAGCAAGCAAGAATTATTTTTCTAACTCTCAATGACAAGGATTTATTGCACAAGATGTTTTTCATTTTATAAAATGCAGTTTTTTGCCTTTCCAATTCTGTTTCTTATCTCAGTTATGCATCTTCACATCTGATGTTATCCATGTGCCCAGATACTTAAATTTCTGTACTTGTCCTAAAATAACACCATCAACTTTTATTACACACTTAGGAATAATTCGTTTCTTTGATACCACCATTACTTCTGTCTTCCCATTATTCAAACTGAGGCCCATTCTTCCACTTTCTAACACCACAATGTCTATCATTTCCTGTAATTCTTTCTGACTTGTTGCTATCAAGACTGTGTCATCAGCATAACGTAAATTGTTTATATTGTGCCCACCAACCACAATTCCAGGCATACCAATTAAAGCTCTCATTATATATTCACTGTATATTGAAAACAAATCAGGTGACAGTATACATCCTTGTCGTACGCCCCTCTTTTTGCTTTGAAATATACCTAAACAGTTGTTAGTTTGTATAGCTGCTGTTTGCTGCCAATGCATATTCTTTATTATTCGTAGATCTTTCCCATCAATGTTTAACAAGCGGATACACACACTCAGTATTGGTAATGAATTATAATTTTGTGATGGTACAACTGAATTCATGTTGGCAAGTAATCATTATGAAGCAAATATTGATAAAAACGTGCTGATAAATAAGAAAGAACTCATTGTATATTTTATATCCACTAGAAAGGGATTCCATAACCGGGCAGCAGAGAATGCTTGTTTACATAGATCGATCCTAGGTTTAGGCAGATGTACCAAACCTAGTAGCTTGCTCTTTATAATATGAAACTGAATCGGCAAGATAAGATAATTTGGAGAATTTTCTAACATAATTTTACAAACATATTTCGCTGTGTTAAAAGCAAAGCGCTTGCCACGTGACAGGGGCACTAAATTGCTACATAATTGAATGCCTTCGGTGTATTTTCTGGTAAAAACTAGACGTAGAGCCCGCTTTTGAAGAGTGCTTGCTTAATATTCGATTCAGAGTAACCGTCCCAAACTGTGGAGCAATAATCAAGGTGTGTTCAGATGTGAGATACTTCAAACAGTGTCCAGGTGTCCCTGTCTACAAAATGCTTTTTTTTTTTTCTGCAAGTTGAAAAACTGTTTAGGCTTGTTTCCCGGTTACGACACGAACATGAGAGCTCTAAATTAAATTATTGTCAATTGTAAGGTTTAATGTTTTGTGTTCGGTGACATTACTTTAGGTAATTTGTCATTATTGCCTTCTAGCATTAGAGAAATAGAGGGGGAGGGGGGGGGGAAGTGAGGGAAAGGACACAGAGAAGTCAGAGAGAGAGGAGAGGCATGGGAGAGAAAGAGGAGAGAGAACGGACACGCATATACACAGAATTAAAGAGAGGGACAGAGAAGGAGAGAGAGAAGGAGAAGGAGAGACACAGAGAGCATTATGGGGCAGTGGACGATAAAGAGAAAAAGAGTAACAAGCGGTTGGGGACGACAAAGAGACTTACCACCAACCCTATTATTTGACACAGCCTGTCACGTTTGTGAGCCTTGTTTGGGCCTACTACCTACTGTTGCAGAGTTAAGAATTCTTACACTAAAACTGTCCTCTGTATGCAATCGCATGAGAACGTAATAAGTTGCGACAATAAACAGTCCTTCACCTTTAACCCAGCGCTGTAGAAGTTTTCAAAAGTCGACCAATGGTCAACAGTGTGCTTTCTTGTTGAGGCAGCTCTCGGTCCTTCTACGCCTTGAGCTGCAATTACCAGGCGATCTAAATGTAGGATCTTTGCCTGATCGTTGACAACATCTTGCGGCTTAATTGAATATACGAATTAGTTAAATAAGCAGTTAAAGGTTGTAGCGCTGGATATAAAGCATAAACGAAAGTAAAGAACCACTCTGACATACTGGTGATCACGTCAAATGGCCTAATATAACTGCTTATCTTGTCAATACTGTGTACATAACGCTGAGTATAATGAGGGTGATGACATTCCGAGAGTAGTGTCACATACCGTAGCCTTGACCTAAATACTTTTTTCTATTTAATGTCGTGGTACGTCAGAAATCATGCCTGTTCATAACCTTGTGACTCGTGTACATTTCTGTAATCATTTTTTGTTAGAGATTTTTTCCACGCTATGATTCCAGACTGTTCATTTTCTTCTCTGTTGGTCTAATTATGCCTCAGTTTGCCCTTAAACTGAAGAACTTTTCGCTGACGATTGACAGTTGTCGATTTCTCTTGTTGCAGGATGATGTGCAGCGCTTCCTAGTGAACACATCGCCCCGACTGTGACAGCAAGTAAAGTTTGGGCATCGACTTTTCCAAGGTGTGACTCTTGTTGTTTACCTGGGAATTCAGCCAGAATGTCCCCGCGACGGTTAGTATGGATGTCCATGGTGGTCCTGCTGGTTGTCCTCCACGGTAGCAAATCTCTGCCGGAGCGACTGCGAGTTGGTGAGTTGTTTGTATGTATAGTTCTACCCGCTAATATACGCCTCAACCAGGAATGCTGAACTGAGTAGGTGGGTGAGTGGGAGGGGGTGAGCAATATATACGTGTGTGTATGGATTTGTTTGTTTTGATACCTTTTCAACCATACACACCAATACACACACACAAACACACAAACACACACACACACATATATATATATATATATATATATATATATATATATATATATATATATATATATATATATTGCTCACCCGCTCCATACATACATACGTACATAAAAACAAACAGACAAACAAACAAACACACACACACAGACGCACACAAACACACATACATAAAGTTTTCCCGTCTATGCTTTTATGCTCAGTTCTGTATATTATTGAGTCCATTCTGCAGATAAGTTATTATTGGTTTCATAACAAGAAACAAATCAACCCGTATCATGGACACAATTATACACAGTTTTTCAACATGGAGTAAGTATTACATCTTTTGATAAACATTACACGCTACAGAAAAGAAAGGAAAACGATACGAATGTGTCAAGAGACAGTTGTCCTGCTTACAGGCACTCGACTTTAGCGAAAAGTCGCAATGCAGTGAATACCGTCTGATTGTGGAGTACCTGGCAATGAGAAAGCTGATCAACTGGCAGGGTAAGGTGTGACAAAAGTGCAGCCTGATGTACCAGTCACATACCACCAAAAGAAAAGAATCATTAAATCGATCAGGAAACCACCAGCCCTAGCACAATACGACTATTTTATTATGGACAGATCCAAACAAATTACTATCCTCTGCCTCAGAACAGGGCACAACCGATTACCTAACTACATGTAGACAAAATTCAAGATAGGCGTATCAGCCATGTGCACCTGCGGAAAGGTTCACCAGACAGCATGGCGTGTACTCCAGGACTGCACCGAATTTGACACATTAAGGCAAACCTTTTGGCCAGAAAGAATAACAGTGGAACGTAAATTCTATGGACCACTGAAGGAACTAACAACGACAGTAAAGTTTATACAAGAGACAAAATTGCTCATATAGACAACTTATTTCAGGGGAATGAAAGAAAAAGAGGAAGGCGCTGGACTCTGCATTCCAACAAGTTCATCTTGCTGCAAATGATTTGAGGTAACTGCAGCTTGGAAGCAGGACATCACATGATCACCAGTAATTAGCCTTCTCTCCTTTCAACATACCGCATTCTTTGTAGCTGATATACTTTTCGTTCGGTTTTTTATCTTTCCTAGCATTCTTTGTAGACTGATTGACATGGAAAATTAGAACCAACGATTGCTGCCATAGAAAACTAAACCTGTTGAAACTTAGGACAGGATTCTTCTGACAGTTCTGTCCGGAACTCTGGAATGCTGTTGTCTGTCAATAGCTCTGGATGGTAGTTACGTGACACAGTGCAGATTTACTCTTTCTTCTTTTACTATGTTGGGGTCTTCTTTTGATAATTCTGATACTTGAGAACATAATTGCTCCACGCAATCAGTTTTTGGGAAATCCCATGAAAGTTGTTGTTTTCTAACTTGAAAAACTGCATAAATCTTCTTATAAATTCCGTGAGCAAATTATCTTAGTTGCGCGGAAAAACACTCAAAGCTGGAAAGTGTTTTATCCATGTTTTCGTCTTCCATCCTCCCTAGGATGAACTGAAAATGTCGTAATCCCTTCCTTGAAAGGCTTAAACTCGCTCATTACCTCTGTCGGAGATTTGTAACATTTTCTCTATCTAACATTTTTGGTAATATCACAACACAATCACAGTTTCAGTAATCATCATGGGTCTTCTAAATCTAGATAACTGTCTCTTCTGGCTTCCAAATGTTCTCTAATTTATAGGGAAAAACGCTCTCGCTTGGCTAGTTATCATCATCATCATCATCCCTTAGCATTGCGTGTAGTCTTGTCACCAATTGCAAACTTTTTGAAGAGATCCCTGCACTTTTGGCGGGCTGATGCGATGGACTTCCTGGTTGCATGCCACAGGCCTGGCCAGTCAGTCCAGTTCTCTATCAAAAGTCTTTGTTGTTCAACCTTTTTTTCATCTTTCCCTCTACAGCGCCATATAGTATTGTTTTTGAGAGATCGTTAGATCTGATTACATGTCCGTGCCATTGCGTTGTCTGTCTTGTAACTGTAGTTGGAAGAGATTCATAGTTGCCAATGTGTACCATGTAAATGTAGTTACATCTTTCATCCTTGAGTTATAAAACCACATTAATTCCTATGGTTATAATGATCTCTAGTTAGTCTCTCAACTTATCTGTCTTTGTAATATAATCATTGAAAGCATTAGTAATATCTTGACCTCTCGTTTGACCCTTGAAGGTTCTAATGGTTAACATTGTTTCTCGTGATACAAAATCAGGAAAGAACTGTTCTTACAAAATTACAAAACTGTACTGTGTTCGTTAAAGCAGTGAACTCATCTAACCATGGAGACAGGAAGTTGCGATCACATAGATCTGCATCCAGCTGCACCTGCATAGTTTTCTAAATGTTGCCCTGGCAGCGCCGTTAGGCTACTCTTTTCGATTTCCAGCTGCCACGGGATTTTTTTTTTAACGTGCGCAACAATACACACGGGTGTCCGATTTTACAACCCAGAGACCAGGGGAGATTACTAGAAGTGCCAGCCTTCACCGGGGTCTGAACCCTGGACCTCCAGTAATCCTACATGAGCTCGATAGCCCAACATCTGGGCATGTCGTAGTCTATGACTGACAACAGTGACAATTATGGAGGTTAGGTCCGGAGTATCCCAACATAAGGTACAGTTCGCAAACCATGCGTTGATCGAATCAAAACAAGGACTTGTTAAACATCAAGCAAAATGAGTATTCAACATAAAGAAACCATAGATCAGTGGAATTGAAACGACGGGTTAGGAGCATCTCAACAACCACAAAACTACACACGCAGTTGCAGACAACAGTGAGGCACTTTCTAGTAGCAGACAACAGTGGGGCACTTTCTAGTAGCAGACAACAGTGGGGCACTTTCTAGTAGCAGACAACAGTGGGGCACTTTCTAGTAGCAGACAACAGTGGGGCACTTTCTAGTAGCAGACAACAGTGGGGCACTTTCTAGTAGCAGACAACAGTGGGGCACTTTCTAGTAGCAGACAACAGTGAAGCACTTTCTAGTAGCAGACAACAATGAGGCACTTTCTAGTAGCAGACAACAGTGGGGCACTTTCTAGTAGCAGACAACAGTGGGGCACTTTCTAGTAGCAGACAACAGTGGGGCACTTTCTAGTAGCAGACAACAGTGGGGCACTTTCTAGTAGCAGACAACAGTGGGGCACTTTCTAGTAGCAGACAACAGTGGGGCACTTTCTAGTAGCAGACAACAGTGGAGCACTTTCTAGTAGCAGACAACAGTGGGGCACTTTCTAGTAGCAGACAACAGTGGGGCACTTTCTAGTAGCAGACAACAGTGAGGCACTTTCTAGTAGCAGACAACAGTGGGGGCACTTTCTAGTAGCAGACAACAGTGGGGCACTTTCTAGTAGCAGACAAACAGTGGGGCACTTTCTAGTAGCAGACAACAGTGGGGCACTTTCTAGTAGCAGACAACAGTGGGGCACTTTCTAGTAGCAGACAACAGTGGGGCACTTTCTAGTAGCAGACAACAGTGGGGCACTTTCTAGTAGCAGACAACAGTGGGGCACTTTCTAGTAGCAGACAACAGTGGGGCACTTTCTAGTAGCAGACAACAGTGGGGCCCTTTCTAGTAGCAGACAACAGTGAGGCACTTTCTAGTAGCAGACAACAGTGAGGCACTTTCTAGTAGCAGACAACAGTGAGGCACTTTCTAGTAGCAGACAACAGTGAGGCACTTTCTAGTAGCAGACAACAGTGAGGCACTTTCTAGTAGCAGACAACAGTGGGGCACTTTCAAGTAGCAGACAACAGTGAGGCACTTTCAAGTAGCAGACAACAGTGAGGCACTTTCTAGTAGCAGACAACAGTGAGGCACTTTCTAGTAGCAGACAACAGTGAGGCACTTTCTAGTAGCAGACAACAGTGAGGCACTTTCTAGTAGCAGACAACAGTGGGGCACTTTCTAGTAGCAGACAACAGTGAGGCACTTTCTAGTAGCAGACAACAGTGAGGCACTTTCTAGTAGCAGACAACAGTGAGGCACTTTCTAGTAGCAGACAACAGTGAGGCACTTTCTAGTAGCAGACAACAGTGGGGCACTTTCAAGTAGCAGACAACAGTGAGGCACTTTCAAGTAGCAGACAACAGTGAGGCACTTTCTAGTAGCAGACAACAGTGAGGCACTTTCTAGTAGCAGACAACAGTGAGGCACTTTCAAGTAGCAAACAACAGTGAGGCACTTTCTAGTAGCAGACAACAGTGAGGCACTTTCTAGTAGCAGACAACAGTGAGGCACTTTCTAGTAGCAGACAACAGTGAGGCACTTTCTAGTAGCAGACAACAGTGAGGTACTTTCTAGTAGCAGACAACAGTGAGGCACTTTCTAGTAGCAGACAACAGTGAGGCACTTTCTAGTAGCAGACAACAGTGAGGCACTTTCTAGTAGCAGACAACAGTGAGGCACTTTCTAGTAGCAGACAACAGTGGGGCACTTTCTAGTAGCAGACAACAGTGAGGCACTTTCTAGTAGCAGACAACAGTGAGGCACTTTCTAGTAGCAGACAACAGTGGGGCACTTTCTAGTAGCAGACAACAGTGGGGCACTTTCTAGTAGCAGACAACAGTGAAGCACTTTCACGTAGCAGAAAGCTGTCAGACTAGATGTGCTGCAGAATATCGCAATCCTTTATTGTTGGCTGGATTAGGGCGCGAGAACAACAACAACAACAACAATATAACAAGGGATCTAGCGCAATCGTCTAAAGACGTCGAGGACACGCTGAGAACAGTCACACATAATGACACGTCACAGCGACGAGCAAATCTGGACAACAAATTCAGGGAAAGAAAATGTGCATCTAATAAAATTTGATATCATCGATTTTTGCAAGACAACTGGGCACAGATAAAACAATCAAGGGTTAGTTTGAAGTTGCCTCCCCATTAACACACTCCTACACACTAGCTCACTTCTGACTGGTCGACCTTCAGCCTAACTCACTTCTGATTTGTCGACCTTGAGCCACATATCTTGGCACAAGGTTACGGGAGTTTTTCTTCAATGCCGTTGAAATCGCGTGTTGTATTTTTCAGCACGCCAGCGCTTTTAACACTCGAAAAACATCGTAAAACTGGGTATAACACAAAAACCCTTTACAGAGTGATGAAACCTTTGTCCCGGGCATTCTCTTTCTTGGAATAAAAACGTAAATGCAAGATAATCAAGAAAGCAAACAAAAGAGCGGCACACCCGTAACCTGCAGTGAAGTAGACCAGCCCAAAATATCTGTCATAGGAACGTGACCTACTTTGTTTGGGGAGACTAACGTCAAACTAGATCAGTCAAAAATACATTATGTAAAAACAACTGGGCGAGGCTGCTGAGAGAGCCTCGAGTTGGCTTTGGACACAACGGAACGTCGTGGGGGACGGGCCTCAGTGAGCTGGTCCAGGTATCTAGTGGAAAAGAAGTCTTATCCCTTAAAAGTCCGTAGTGTCCGAATTGTCTGCCAGTGTCCCTCTGCCATTTGCCAACAAGTCTAAATGTGTGTGATAAACCAACCGTAAGCTTGCCACTTGGTCGTCAAAGTAGGCTGACAGCTCTAATAAGCTCCCGCAGCGACTATAAATAAACTTTGAATCTCACAGTACCTGTTGCATAGTCACCATTTTCTTCTTGTCCCTGTCTGAGAACATCCGGTAATACTTGCAGCAGGAGCAGATCAAGCATGAGCTTCATGAACTCAGGTGGGCCCACCCTCAGAGATTGTCTAGGAGCTCGTGGGCCAAAATATTTGTCGACGAGAGATCACTTCTGCTGATGATTGGTAGACTCCTACTGTACATGCTCCACTGTGGAGTTTCTTCTTATCTTATTGTTAACAAGGGATGTGAAATTCAAGTCTTCTTCCCCAAGCTTTACACATTTTCTAGGCAAGGGCGTGAGATGGCCGCACGGAGTTTGACACTAGTTTAGGATCACAATAACAAAAAATTGTTGATGATGATTTTGACAATGCGCTAAATGGCAAATAAATATTATAATAAATGTAAAGAAATTAGTTACACAATTCTCCTAAAGAGCATTTCTCTATATCGGAGAAAAAAGCCACAATTTAGCCTCGTTAGCAATTTTCAGGCGTGTGGGGGTTTAGTCAACACACCCCCCCCCCCCCCCAATTAATCAACTTTTGCTGGAAAATAGGGGTTTGGGGTGTGTGTGTGTGTGTGTGTGTGTGTGCGTGCGTGAGTGCGTGGGTGGGTGGGTGGGTGGGTGTGTGTGTGTGTGTGTGTGCGTGAGTGCGTGGGTGGGTGTGTGTGTGTGTGTGTGCTCAGAAGCCCTGAATCGCCAGGTTCCAGAGTCTGTGCCCTCCCATCTTTCCCCAGCCCACTTGATGTTTGTATGGGACCCCAGATTTCGTCGATTATGGTACGTGAATCGATCAACTTGTCTCTACTTATGCACCATTCTTTTTAGGGCAGTGTGTGGGGGGGTGGGGGGGGGGGGTAGATTATCAGGGCGAGATCTTTACTTGGTAACCATGCACTGTAAGGGTTAGCAATGTCTTTGTGCACTAAACAGACAACATGCCGATCTGTCTGGCGTCGCCCTTCTGTCTACTGAATCACCATATATCTACTTTTTGTCATTTTGGTAACTAGTTCGTGTATTAGTTGACTGCATTCATTTCTGCCAGCGTGTTCCTTTCCACCAGATTAAATGTGAACATCATTGGGACCCACGACACGTTTCCAAGTGGTTCATTGTCCAACCTGGCTTGTCAAGATGATTGACAGCTAGCTCGGGCCCGCTCAGTCTGAGATTTATTCATCTGGCATTCAGTCTATGTGTATGTGTGTGTTTGTATATGCGTGTCTGAGAGTGAGTGAGAGAGAGAGAGAGAGAGAGAGAGAGAGAGAGAGAGAGAGAGAGAGAGGGGGGGGGAGGGAGATGCTAGAAGCCATGATTATAAATGCATTCCACAAACATTAAATCTTCCCCGATTTCCATAAATGACCGGAATTGAAGCCGTTAAAAACGTTAAGATTAGAAAAAAAATCAGATTTCAAAAGTCACTTTTAAGCAATCGATAATCCAGGTCAGAGGTCAAGTCTCTAATTCAAATCATTGCTGGAATATTCCAGGCATGAACGAATGGACTGTTCAAGTTGCAACAATCGTTCCTGCGGCAGTCACAGATAGCACTTGTCCCTGCAGGTCAAGACATTCTTAGTACATACCACATAGCCATCATCATCAGAGCCGTGCCGTGCTGTGGTACAGAGAGAAGGCCGCATCAGAGGTACCGTAAAGGAGGAGGGGGGGGGGGCGGCATAAACAGCGGTCATGTTGAAGAAAAAACATTTCAAAGGCTTTATACTGAGAAACCACTGGCTGCATAACGGTATGAATGATACAAAAGAGATGCGTCCCAGAATGCAGCACAGAAAAAAATAGACACATGTAGACTTGCATGACTTGTTGAACGTTTTCATGACACTCGGAATTGGGAGGGGAGGGGGGGGGGGCTGGGAGAGGGGGGTTCTGCAGGAGTCAGATACCTGCCACCGTCTACGCTGATATTAGGGCACTGATTGATCAGCACTCACGCCCAGGAGACGCCGATATTAGGGCACTGATTGATCAGCACTCACGCCCAGGAGACGCCGATATTAGGGCACTGATTGATCAGCACTCACGCCCAGGAGACACCGATATTAGGGCACTGATTGATCAGCACTCACGCCCATGAGACGCCGATATTAGGGCACTGATTGATCAGCACTCACGCCCAGGAGACGTCGATATTAGGGCACTGATTGATCAGCACTCACGCCCAGGAGACGCCGATATTAGGGCACTGATTGATCAGCACCCACGCCCAGGAGACGTCGATATTAGGGCACTGATTGATCAGCACTCACGCCCAGGAGACGCCGATATTAGGGCACTGATTGATCAGCACTCACGCCCATGAGACGTGCTCATTTACACAGATAGGTTCTTGAAGCGCGGGACAAGATCAGCACTCACGCCCAGGAGACGTGCTCATTTACACAGATAGGTTCTTGAAGCGCGGGACAAGATCAGCACTCACGCCCAGGAGACGTCGCCATTTGCACAGATAGGTTCTTGAAGCCCGGGACAAAATCAGCACTCACGCCCAGGAGACGTGGTCATTTACACAGATAGGTTCTTGAAGCGCGGGACAAGATCAGCACTCACTCCCAGGAGACGTGGCCATTTACACAGATAGGTTCTTGAAGCAAGGGACAAGATCAGCACTCACTCCCAGGAGACGTCGCCATTTACACAGATAGGTTCTTGAAGCGCGGGACAAGATCAGCACTCACGCCCAGGAGACGTGGTCATTTACACAGATAGGTTCTTGAAGCGCGGGACAAGATCAGCATGGGCATACACAGCGCAAAGAACGGAAACAGAAAAGCAAAAAAAAAAAAAAAAAAGGTTACCAAACAAGCACTTTAAGCACTACCATAGATATATTTTCTGCTCCTAGTGCACAAGACAAGAGTCTAGAGCACTTGCATAAGTTACTAGACAAGCGCATAAAGCACTCGCATAAGTTACAAGATAAGAGCCTAGAGCACTCGCATAAGTTACAAGACAAGAGCCTTGAGCACTCGCATAAGTTACAAGACAAGAGCCTAGAGCACTCGCATAAGTTACAAGACAAGAGCCTAGAGCACTCGCATAAGTTACAAGACAAGAGCCTAGAGCACTTGCATAAGTTACAAGATAAGAGCCTAGAGCACTCGCATAAGTTACAAGACAAGAGCCTAGAGCACTCGCATAAGTTACAAGACAAGAGCCTTGAGCACTCGCATAAGTTACAAGACAAGAGCCTAGAGCACTCGCATAAGTTACAAGACAAGAGCCTAGAGCACTCGCATAAGTTACAAGACAAGAGCCTAGAGCACTCGCATAAGTTACAAGATAAGAGCCTAGAGCACTCGCATAAGTTACAAGACAAGAGCCTAGAGCACTCGCATAAGTTACAAGATAAGAGCCTAGAGCACTCGCATAAGTTACAAGACAAGAGCCTAGATCACTCGCATAAGTTACAAGACAAGCGCCTTGAGCACTCGCATAAGTTACAAGACAAGAGCCTTGAGCACTTGCATAAGTTACAAGACAAGCGCATAAAGCACTCGCATAAGTTACAAGACAAAAGCCTAGAGCACTCGCATAAGTTACAAGACAAGAGCCTAGAGCACTCGCATAAGTTACAAGACAAAAGCCTAGAGCACTCGCATAAGTTACAAGATAAGAGCCTAGAGCACTCGCATAATTTACAAGACAAGAGCCTAGAGCACTCGCATAAGTTACAAGACAAGAGCCTAGAGCACTCGCATAAGTTACAAGACAAGAGCCTAGAGCACTCGCATAAGTTACAAGACAAGAGCCTTGAGCACTTGCATAAGTTACAAGACAAAAGCCTTGAGCACTCGCATAAGTTACAAGACAAGAGCCTAGAGCACTCGCATAAGTTACAAGACAAGAGCCTAGAGCACTTGCATAAGTTACAAGATAAGAGCCTAGAGCACTCGCATAAGTTACAAGACAAGAGCCTAGAGCACTCGCATAAGTTACAAGACAAGAGCCTAGAGCACTCGCATAAGTTACAAGACAAGAGCCTAGAGCACTCGCATAAGTTACAAGATAAGAGCCTAGAGCACTCGCATAAGTTACAAGACAAGAGCCTAGAGCACTTGCATAAGTTACAAGATAAGAGCCTAGAGCACTTGCATAAGTTACAAGACAAGAGCCTAGAGCACTTGCATAAGTTACAAGATAAGAGCCTAGAGCACTTGCATAAGTTACAAGACAAGAGCCTAGAGCACTTGCATAAGTTACAAGATAAGAGCCTAGAGCACTTGCATAAGTTACAAGACAGACAAGAGCCTAGAGCACTTGCATAAGTTACAAGATAAGAGCCTAGAGCACTTGCATAAGTTACAAGACAAGAGCCTAGAGCACTTGCATAAGTTACAAGATAAGAGCCTAGAGCACTTGCATAAGTTACAAGATAAGAGCCTAGAGCACTTGCATAAGTTACAAGACAAGAGCCTAGAGCACTTGCATAAGTTACAAGATAAGAGCCTAGAGCACTCGCATAAGTTACAAGATAAGAGCCTAGAGCACTCGCATAAGTTACAAGACAAGAGCCTAGAGCACTTGCATAAGTTACAAGACAAGAGCCTAGAGCACTCGCATAAGTTACAAGACAAGAGCCTAGAGCACTCGCATAAGTTACAAGACAAGAGCCTAGAGCACTTGCATAAGTTACAAGACAAGAGCCTAGAGCACTCACATAAGTTACAAGACAAGAGCCTAGAGCACTCGCATAAGTTACAAGACAAGAGCCTAGAGCACTCGCATAAGTTACAAGACAAGAGCCTAGAGCACTCGCATAAGTTACAAGACAAGAGCCTAGAGCACTTGCATAAGTTACAAGACAAGAGCCTGGAGCACTCGCATAAGTTACAAGATAAGAGCCTAGAGCACTCGCATAAGTTACAAGACAAGAGCCTAGAGCACTTGCATAAGTTACAAGACAAGAGCCTAGAGCACTCGCATAAGTTACAAGACAAGAGCCTAGAGCACTTGCATAAGTTACAAGACAAGAGCCTAGAGCACTCGCATAAGTTACAAGACAAGAGCCTAGAGCACTCGCATAAGTTACAAGACAAGAGCCTAGAGCACTCGCATAAGTTACAAGACAAGAGCCTAGAGCACTCGCATAAGTTACAAGACAAGAGCCTTAAGCACTTGCATAAGTTACAAGATAAGAGCCTAGAGCACTCGCTTGAGTTGCAAGACAAGAGCCTAGAGCACTCGCATAAGTTACAAGACAAGAGCCTAGAGCACTCGCATAAGTTACAAGACAAGAGCCTAGAGCACTCGCATAAGTTACAAGATAAGAGCCTAGAGCACTCGCATAAGTTACAAGACAAGAGCCTAGAGCACTCGCATAAGTTACAAGATAAGAGCCTAGAGCACTCGCATAAGTTACAAGACAAGAGCCTAGATCACTCGCATAAGTTACAAGACAAGCGCCTTGAGCACTCGCATAAGTTACAAGACAAGAGCCTTGAGCACTTGCATAAGTTACAAGACAAGCGCATAAAGCACTCGCATAAGTTACAAGACAAAAGCCTAGAGCACTCGCATAAGTTACAAGATAAGAGCCTAGAGCACTCGCATAAGTTACAAGACAAGAGCCTAGATCACTCGCATAAGTTACAAGACAAGAGCCTTGAGCACTCGCATAAGTTTCAAGACAAGAGCCTAGAGCATTCGCATAAGTTACAAGATAAGAGCCTAGAGCATTCGCATAAGTTACAAGATAAGAGCCTAGAGCACTCGCATAAGTTACAAGACAAGAGCCTAGAGCATTCGCATAAGTTACAAGATAAGAGCCTAGAGCATTCGCATAAGTTACAAGATAAGAACCTAGAGCACTCGCATAAGTTACAAGACAAGAGCCTAGAGCACTCGCATAAGTTACAAGATAAGAGCCTAGAGCACTCGCATAAGTTACAAGACAACAGGCCTAGAGCATTCGCATAAGTTACAAGATAAGAGCCTAGAGCACTCGCATAAGTTACAAGACAAGAGCCTAGAGCACTCGCATAAGTTACAAGACAAAAGCCTAGAGCACTCGCATAAGTTACAAGACAAGAGCCTAGAGCACTCGCATAAGTTACAAGATAAGAGCCTAGAGCACTCGCATAAGTTACAAGATAAGAGCCTAGAGCACTCGCATAAGTTACAAGATAAGAGCCTAGAGCACTCGCATAAGTTACAAGATAAGAGCCTAGAGCACTCGCATAAGTTACAAGACAAGAGCCTAGAGCACTCGCATAAGTTACAAGACAAGAGCCTAGAGCACTCGCATAAGTTACAAGACAAGAGCCTAGAGCACTCGCATAAGTTACAAGACAACAGGCCTAGAGCATTCGCATAAGTTACAAGACAAGAGCCTAGAGCATTCGCATAAGTTACAAGACAAGAGCCTAGAGCACTCGCATAAGTTACAAGACAAGAGCCTAGAGCATTCGCATAAGTTACAAGATAAGAGCCTAGAGCACTCGCATAAGTTACAAGACAAGAGCCTAGAGCACTCGCATAAGTTACAAGATAAGAGCCTAGAGCACTCGCATAAGTTACAAGATAAGAGCCTAGAGCACTCGCATAAGTTACAAGACAAGAGCCTAGAGCACTCGCATAAGTTACAAGACAAGAGCCTAGAGCACTCGCTTGAGTTGCAAGACAAGCGCACACATGCGGTACACGTTTCACTCATGAACATACTTCAGAAAATCGCTACAGGTAGTTTCCGCTGTGTCCTTTCCTAGAGTTGTGTAGTAGTCTCCTTTAGACTAGAGTTGTGTGGGCGTTGTCTCCTTTAGACTAGAGTTGTGTGGGCGTTGTCTCCTTTAGACTAGAGTTGTGTGGGCGTTGTCTCCTTTAGACTAGAGTTGTGTGGGCGTTGTCTCCTTTAGACTAGAGTTGTAGACTAGAGTTGTGTGGGCGTTGTCTCCTTTAGACTAGAGTTGTGTATGTGTAGTCTCCTTTAGACTAGAGTTGTGTATGTGTAGTCTCCTTTAGACTAGAGTTGTGTATGTGTAGTCTCCTTTAGACTAGAGTTGTGTATGTGTAGTCTCCTTTAGACTAGAGTTGTGTATGTGTAGTCTCCTTTAGACTAGAGTTGTGTATGTGTAGTCTCCTTTAGACCAGAGACTTTAGAGTTGTGTGTCTCCTTTATGTGTAGAGTCTCCTTTAGACTAGAGTTTGTAAATGTGTTGTCTCCTTTAGACCAGAGTTGTGTGTGTAGTCTCCTTTAGACCAGAGTTGTGTATGTGTAGTCTCCTTTAGACCAGAGTTGTGTATGTGTAGAGTTGTGTATGTGTAGTCTCCTTTAGACTAGAGTTGTGTATGTGTAGTCTCCTTTAGACTAGAGTTGTGTATGTGTAGTCTCCTTTAGACTAGAGTTGTGTATGTGTAGTCTCCTTTAGACTAGAGTTGTGTATGTGTAGTCTCCTTTAGACCAGAGTTGTGTATGTGTAGTCTCCTTTAGACTAGAGTTGTGTATGTGTAGTCTCCTTTAGACTAGAGTTGTGTGGGTGTTGTCTCCTTTAGACTAGAGTTGTGTGGGCGTTGTCTCCTTTAGACTAGAGTTGTGTGGGCGTTGTCTCCTTTAGACTAGAGTTGTGTATGTGTAGTCTCCTTTAGACTAGAGTTGTGTATGTGTAGTCTCCTTTAGACTAGAGTTGTTGTGTCTCCTTTAGACTAGAGTTGTGTATGTGTAGTCTCCTTTTAGACTAGAGTTGTGTATGTGTATGTGTCTCCTTTAGACTAGAGTTGTGTATGTGTAGTCTCCTTTAGACCAGAGTTGTGTATGTGTAGTCTCCTTTAGACCAGAGTTGTGAATGTGTAGTCTCCTTTAGACCAGAGTTGTGTATGTGTAGTCTCCTTTAGACCAGAGTTGTGTATGTGTAGTCTCCTTTAGACTAGAGTTGTGTATGTGTAGTCTCCTTTAGACCAGAGTTGTGTGTGTAGTCTCCTTTAGACCAGAGTTGTGTATGTGTAGTCTCCTTTAGACTAGAGTTGTGTATGTGTAGTCTCCTTTAGACTAGAGTTGTGTGGGTGTAGTCTCCTTTAGACCAGAGTTGTGTGGGCGTTGTCTCCTTTAGACTAGAGTTGTGTGGGTGTAGTCTCCTTTAGACTAGAGTTGTGTGTGTGTAGTCTCCTTTAGACTAGAGTTGTGTATGTGTAGTCTCCTTTAGACTAGAGTTGTGTATGTGTAGTCTCCTTTAGACTAGAGTTGTGTATGTGTAGTCTCCTTTAGACCAAAGTTGTGTGAGTGTTGTCTCCTTTAGACCAGAGTTGTGTGGGCGAAGTTTCCTTTAGACCAGAGTTGTGTGGGCGTTGTCTCCTTTAGACTAGAGTTGTGTGGGCGAAGTTTCCTTTAGACTTTATTTGTGTGGGCTACTGTTCAGTAGGCCAATCATTATTAATGCAGTGGCTATATGGACACAGCTTTACATTATATGGGCTACTGTTCAGTAGGCCAATCATTATTAATGCAGTCTATATGGAAGATGTGTGTGTGTGTGTGTGATGTGTAAGTGGGAGAGAGAGACAGAGGGAGAGAGTTGATGTGGGCGTGTGTAAGGGCGATGCGGTGTTAGAAAAATATTAGGATAACAATTTTTTTTTTTACGTATCCGGAAACCATGAATTGTAAACTCTTTGCCTCGGTACTATGGATATCTCAACCCTTCGGCATTGATTCCATTATAGGTACCGTTAATCTGGGAGAAATGTGGCTTTTCTGCCTACCCCCGGGAGTGAACCCGGACCACAAGGAGTTCGTCACCCGGCCGCCGCGACAATAAAACCTTCACAAGAAAATCATGGCCGGAAATTTTTAGTAATTAGCTTGCGTCGGTGGTAAATAATCCAGCCAGGAATGTATTTATGATCCTTTGATGGACAGATTTCTACGGATGGACAAGGACTACTGTGTCTATTTTACAGACTGTAAATCTTTCAAAAAACTGAATCATTGAGACTTTGTCAGCAGCTTCTGTAAACG
Source organism: Candidula unifasciata (assembly GCA_905116865.2). Taxonomy (NCBI): domain Eukaryota; kingdom Metazoa; phylum Mollusca; class Gastropoda; order Stylommatophora; family Geomitridae; genus Candidula; species Candidula unifasciata. Next base: position 21,130 of record CAJHNH020008470.1, read on the forward strand.
TCAGACATCTCAGTTGGGTAAGGACACATCTCATCACTGGATGACGTCTGCAGACACAAGGAGTTAACATGAAACATTCAACTGGTGTCAAATGGCTAACAAGAACTGTCAACACAGCATGAATAAAAAGTTAAAACTGACTGTCAGCAATTTGGACAAACAATAAAGGTAATACAAGAGTATGTGAATCGTACAGAGGTGTGTGACTCACACTGGGATTTGTATGCAGGCTTATTAGGAAAGAGACGTAGGAGATTTGTTTTTTAAAAGTATATCTATGGTGGTTGTACAGCAAGCACACGTTTAATTATGCTTGATATGAAGTGCAGACCTGAATATCTAAAGGGGGAAGGGCATTCAATATACATGCCATACATCGCCATCTGGCGGCTGGAACAACAGAGATAAATGGTGATCTTCAATTGTGTGACAAGAATGAACACAGTGACAGAAGATGTACCATGACAACTATTGTTCTCTGACAGTAGTTATGTTCTCCTTGCTCTTCTTGATAAACGCCCTTGTACGACAGCTAGTACCAAAGCGGTGAATTAGTTTGAAGAACATTCAGGAGGAGTTTGTGAAAAGAAAACGCATTTGTGAACTGAGAGCTGCACTCTGAAGACAGGGGGAGGAGCAGATCTGAGCACTTAACTAATTCTGTCCTTTAATACAGTCCATTATGATAAGTTTGTATGGAAATTGTATATATGTAATACTTTCGCCTGTCTCGTGTTTTTCGTTTCTCTCACTTGTCGATACGTCCATGGACGCGCCTTGGACCACCCACTATGAGTGTTCTCCCGTGGTCACATGTTTGTTTACCGTTGCTATAGTATTGTAAGGTTGCCGATGTTGGCGGTTGACTATCTTCACTTGACAGGCTTGATCTTTCCTGTAAAGATGGTTCACGTGATTCTCTCCATAGTTAAGCTTGGACAGTCACTGTTAGATCTTCTGGCAGTCAAGTGTGTCAGCAACAGGCGCCTTAGAAACAACACCCCTGCAGCATTCGGTCATAACCTGGCTTGTTAACACTCCAAGAATCGGGACCACTTAGCACAATCACAAGTTGTTCGACCTGCCACTTCAGTACTCACTGTTCTGGGGTTAAGGATCCTCCGTGGTCTAGCGGCTAGACGCTCGTCTGTGCATCGGAAGATCAGAGATTCAGGTCCTAATGGAGCCGGAGTCCTAAAAAACATGACTGTGACTCCTGTGTCGAGCAAGCTTTAAATGAGTACCTAAGTACAGTGCTGGGAAGTAAAGGCGGCTGAAATGTTGAGACCACACCACCCACTGACTGCTGATTGATCTAACAAAGAAGAGGTCTAGCCATATTTGTGCAACACACCTCAAGGCGTTTACAAGGGTCCTTTACTTTTACTTTCTGAGGTTCAGCACAGTGGCTGGAACATAGGTCACTTGTCATTTTCTAAACTGCTTCTTTTTCCTGTCACTTGTCATCTTCTAAACTGCTTCTTGTTCCTGTCACTTGTCATCTTCTAAACTGTTTCTTGTTCCTGTCACTTGTCATCTTCTAAACTGCTTCTTGTTCCTAGCATGTACTACTTTTCGTCCCCGACATTCACATATGACTATCACTATCATGATATCGTTCCGCCGCAAAATATCGCCCTACAGCACGCGCGAAAACCAAGCGGTCCTGTGTTTACTGTGATTTTAGTTGAATTGACTGGTATTGTAAAGAATTGTCAGGAGTAATTTCACACTTGTGGTGTTATCTTCTTTCCATTTAATTAAATACTGCACTAGTTTTCCTGATGTTTAAGAACTGTCTAACGTTTCACTCTTAAAAACCATGTTTTATTATGTGAATCAGATCGCGTGAGTAGTTAGCTAGCAGAACCTTGCCATTGCCTTAACACAGATGCTATCGCAGTGTGAACGCTAGTGGTTAACTTGACCATTCATTGTGTTTTGGTGTCATTGTAGAAATCTGACTGTACAGTGTGTTTGTGTAGTTGACTGTCTAATCGCTCATCTCATATTAAAGTCTGTGATTGATTTCAGCTTAACTTAGTGATTGATCACATGTTAGTGTTTGCCATTGATCCGTTTCTAAAGTCTGTGATTGATTTCAGCTTAACTTAGTGATTGATCACATGTTAGTGTTTGCCACTGATCGTTTTCTAAAGTTGGTGATTGAATTCAGTTTGACTGACCCCTGGTCTTGTTCTGGTCCAGGAGCTCTGTTTGAACCAGAGTATGAAGGTCAGTGGCGTGCTCTGGAATGGGCGGTAGAAGACTTGAACCTCAATAACGACCTGATCCGGGAGACACTGGTGTTGGTGGACCGAGAAACGGTCCCGCCTCATGACAGTTTCACGGCACAGAGGAAGGGTAAGTGTTGACTGGTCTATCTGCTTTCTTTAATGTACACCATAGAGCATCATTAGCAAACCATTCACCTGCTGGCTTCCATGTACAACATAGTGCATCGTTAGCAAACCATTGACCTTCAGGCTTCCATGTACAACATAGAGCATCATTAGCTAACCATTGACCTTCAGGCTTCCATGTACAACATAGTGCATCGTTAGCAAACCATTGACCTTCAGACTTCCATGTACAAAATAGTGCATCATTAGCAAACCATTGACCTGCTGGCTTCCATGTACAACATAGTGCATCATTAGCAAACCATTGACCTTCAGGTTTCCATGTACAACATAGTGCATCGTTAGCAAACCATTGACCTCCAGACTTCCATGTACAACATAGTGCATCATTAGCAAACCATTGACCTGCTGGCGTCCATGTACAACATAGAGCATCATTAGCTAATCATTGACCTTCATGCTTCCATGTACAACATAGAGCATCATTAGCAAACCACTGACCTGCTGGCTTCCATGTACAACATAGTGCATCATTAGCAAACCATTGACCTTCAGACTTTCATGTACAACATAGTGCATCATTAGCAAACCATTGACCTTCAGGCTTCCATGTACAACATAGAGCATCATTAGCAAACCATTGACCTTCAGGCTTCCATGTACAACATAGTGCATCATTAGCAAACCATTGACCTTCAGACTTCCATGTACAACATAGTGCATCATTAGCAAACCATTGACCTTCAGACTTACCATGTACAAACATAGTGGCATCATTAGCAAACCATTGACCTTCAGGCTTCCATGTACAACATAGTGCATAATAGAGCCAGGGAATCTTTAAATTATGGACAAAGTTGTGTGGTTTGTTATCCTATTCTAAAGTTTGTTAATCCAAACTGTCATGCAGATCTGTTTTACTGGGAACTCCCCAATTAATCACCTTTTACGATATGCATGTTAGGGATCTGTTTTATGTTCTCTCCCATAATAGAGCCCAGGAAACCTCCGGAGCAGTTCCCAAAATCAAAGCTTAGGTGTTCAGCAACATTTATCCTTCGTCTGTTGAACTTCTCTTCGGTGTTGGAAAAATGTGAGTTAACAGTTGTTTAACCTGTGGCCATCTTGTCTTTGCCAGTGTGCCGTATGACACAGATTGGTATAGCAGCCATGTTTGGCCCAGTGTCCTCCCTGGCAGCCGGGCATGTCCAGTCCATGTGCACGGCATTTGAGATCCCACACTTGCAGTGGCGCTGGGACCCGCGTGATTCCAGGGACTACTTCTCTATCAGCTTGTACCCGCACTATTTGACATTGAGTACAGCTTACAGAGATGTGATTCGGCACTGGCAGTGGAGACGGTTCACAATCCTCTATGAGAACAACGATGGTAAGTTCCAGAGTTTGTTTACCGTGTACATGATGAGTCAATCATAGAAGTGGAGAGCCTTGGGACACCCTTGAGTTCAATGTAATTATTAAAAAAAAACAAAAAACAATGGAGCCGCCGTCGTGTAGTGGCTAGCCACCGTGGTGTAGTGGCTAGCCGCCATGGTGTAGTGGCTAGCCACTGTGGTGTGGTGGCTAGCCTGTGGATCAGAGGGTCGTGGGTTCAGGTCCTACTGGAGCTGGACTGTATTCAAAAATGACCTTGGCCCCCAGGTCGATTTAGTCTTGAATGGCTACCAGATAAGTCCTGGGAAGTAAAGGTGGCTGGCTGATGCTGTCCACATCCACCACATGACAGTTGGTGAATACAATTTAGGTCTAGCCCTATATGCCCAAGGTGTAGGAAAAGTGCCTTCACTTACTATGCTAAAATACATTAAGGCAACTGATGCCCATTATGTCAATGCACAGCCGAAAAGGTAGATGACAGAAAGCTGATATTAGTGGACATACTTGAGAATACAAACAGTGAATTCCAAGGGAGTGGAGAGATTTGTTTTAACTTGTCACCAGCTGGTCATACTCAACATTCTATTAGCAGCAGCTAAAGTTTCAAGCTTGTGTTGCCACGGTGACTGTTGCCACACACAAACAAGCACTGCTCCAGTGAGGCTATCTGAAATCTCTGTTCATAGTTAGAGACTGTGATCTGATCTTGCTTCTGAAACTGATGACACGGTGTCATTCTGCATGTGGCCCCTTTCCCAGTGTTGTCCTGCAGCAAGTTCTTAAACAAGTCTCTGCTATTCTTAGCAGCCAACCTGGCTGATCATTCTCTGCCTGGTATGTTCTGGTGTCCACTGGATGGTGCACCAAACAAAACTGGTAGTAATTTACAAAGGAAAGAATCACTGTCATATATGTTCTGGTATCCATTAGAGGATGTCCTAAATACAGCTGCTGGTTATTTACAAGGGAGAGAATCACTCATACATGTTCTAGTATCCATTGCATGATGATGCTCTAAATAAAACTGCTGGTTATTTACAAGGGAGAGAATCACTGTCATATATGTTCTGGTATCCATTGGATGGTGCACCAAACAAAACTGGTGGTAATTTACAAGGAAGATAAACTTTTTTTTGTATTTAAATATGTGTATTTCTATTCAAAATTCAGTTACATTTGTAAAAGTTACATGATCTAATGAATGATAAATCAGTAGTATTCTGTTTACAGTGCATGCAGAATATACATCCATCCTGACTGTCTTTCTTTGTATCTCTCCTCTGCCTGTCTTTCTTTGTATCTCTCCTCTCCCTGTCTTTCTTTGTATCTCTCCTCTGCCTGTCTTTCTTTGTATTTCTCCTCTCCCTGTCTTTCTTTGTATCTCTCCTCTGCCTGTCTTTCTTTGTATCTCTCCTCTGCCTGTTTTTCTTTGTATCTCTCCTCTGCCTGTGACACTCTCACAGGTGTAACCTGCATGTTCCCAACAATCAATTCCAGTTTACAAGTGCTACATAAAGTACTCAATACAACACAATTTTTCATTGTCCTGCAGCCCCATCTTGGGTGTAAAGAAAAAAAAAAACAAATGCATCCATTCTTCAAGAACTGAATATTGAAGGATGGCTATTAAACACAGAAAATTGAAATATTTTGGTCACTTGAAACGTCACAAAAGTTAAGTATGAACAATAATGGAGGGGCATATGCCTGGGAAGAGAGGAAGAGAAAGGCCAAAGAGAAGTTGGGGGCTGGATGTCGTGGATGTTCTCCAAAACGGACATCTGGCTTGTGATTGAGAAGTTTCCCGGAATGTTGTAATGGGAGCAATGTTCTGCAAAGGACTGGTTACTGACTTGACTGACTGACCCCAGCTGTAGGTGCCCTATTATTTCCTAACGGTTGAACGGGGTTTCTGGGACATCTCCCAGGGTGATCCTCATCCGCATGGTGGCACTTTGTGTCACCGTGTGTTTATAGCTTGGTGGATGTCCTGGTGGGGTAGAATCTCACTTAGTTACTGATATAACCCCATCCCCATGTGGGACGAATTTTTCGTTATTCTGAAGTCCCAGCCTGGTTGTTGCCGGTGGCCCTAATATAACCAAGTGGTTGAACAGGTTTTTGGGACCTGTCCCGCGGGTAATGCTCATCTAAAAAGTGGTGCTTTGGGTCACTGGGTGTTTATCGCTCAGTTTGATTTCCTGGTGGGATACAAAAAGTCAGTGAGCACTTAAACTTACCTATGAACAAAGAGAAGGAAAAAATTATATATATAGTACATGGAAAACACAGTTTGTCTCTTTTGTTCACTAAAGGGTGCACTAAAGAAAATGTGCGGTCATTTAAAAGAGAGGAAAATACAAGAGAGAATCTTTATCATGTATGTTCAAGTATGGATTGAATGGTGCACTAAACAAAAGCTGTGTTCATTTACAAAAGAGAATATTACTACTTTGTATATTCTGGTATCCATTTCCTCTCTGAACTCAGGGAACCCTTTATTATGTCAGGGGGAGATAACCATATCATTGAATTCCCTGATGTAGTGTTGTTCGGGGATGCTATTATCCAGAGTGCATCAGCAAAAATCACTATTCTTGTGTCTGTTGTTCATCTCAGAACTTCTGCCTCAGCAGTCAAGTTATTACAAAATTTGCCTGTGGCCACAGTTGTACAGGAGAGAAACAAGACTTGAGTTTTATAAGGGAGGCCACTCTCATAATTTCTTGCTGCATTATCTCAGAGGATGCGTAATGTCAGCTACTGCCAGTCATCTCCCTTGATGGAACATACAACAGTGACAAATATGGGGGGGAGTTTTCAGACATAATAATTATGTTCAGTGATGCATTTCATTAATAGCTTGTCTATTCTAATGCTTTCACAACTTGTTGTTTTACCTGATGTGTTCCAGTTGTAGCTTGTATGTTCTAATGCTATCACAACTTGTTGTTTTACCTGATGTGTTCCAGTTGTAGCTTGTATGTTCTAATGCTATCACAACTTATTGTTTTACCTGATGTGTTCCAGTTGTAGCTTGTATGTTCTAATGCTGTCACAACTTATTGTTTTACCTGATGTGTTCCAGTTGTAGCTTGTATGTTCTAATGCTATCACAACTTGTTGTTTTACCTGATGTGTTCCAGTTGTAGCTTGTATGTTCTAATTCTATCACAACTTGTTGTTTTACCTGATGTGTTCCAGTTGTAGCTTGTATGTTCTAATGCTATCACAACTTATTGGTTTACCTCATGTGTTCCAGTTGTAGATTGTGTGTTCTAATTCTATCACAACTTGTTGTTTTACCTGATGTGTTCCAGTTGTAGCTTGTATGTTCTAATGCTGTCACAACTTATTGTTTTCCCTGATGTGTTCCAGTTTTAGCTTGTGTTCTTATGCTCTCACAACTTGTTGTTTTACCTGATGTGTTCCAGTTGTAGCTTGTATGTTCTAATGCTGTCACAACTTGTTCTTTTACCTGATGTGTTCCAGTTGTAGCTTGTGTTCTTATGCTCTCACAACTTGTTGTTTTACCTGATGTGTTCCAGTTGTAGCTTGTATGTTCTAATGCTGTCGCAACTTGTTCTTTTACCTGATGTGTTCCAGTTGTAGCTTGTATGTTCTAATGCTGTCACAACTTGTTCTTTTACCTGATGGGTTTCAGTTTTAGCTTGTGTTCTTATGCTCTCACAACTTGTTGTTTTATCTGACATGTTCCAATTGTAGCTTGTCTGTTCTAATGCTATCACAACTTGTTTTACCTGATGTGTTATAGTTGTAACTTGTCTGTTGCATTTCCCCAGGTCTGACTCGTGTACAGGAGGTTCTGAAGGCATCCAATGAGCCACCGGCCCAGATAACAATACGCAAGCTGGAACTGGTCAACAACGACTACCTAGTGCTGCTTAAGGACCTCAAGGACAGGGGAGAGGGCAAGTTTATCATCGACTGCAACATCAAAACTATCAAACCATTTCTTCATGCTGTAAGTGGCTTTTCTCCTAGCTGGGCTGTCATTCTTCTATGATTGGATATACGTTGGTTTTTATTGTTGACTTTTTTTTGTCCTGTTCTCCATGATTAATAGGGGAAGCCTGTAATACAGGTAACTTGAGGTATAGAAGTAATGGCACAAGGTAACTGGAATTGGGGTAACCGGGAATATGGGTAACAAGACAATATAGGTAATCAGAGAGGCTTTGTGGGTGACTGGGGAATACGGACAACAGCTCATGTAAGTGGGGAGTTGGAGTAACAGGGAATGTAACAAGACAACATAGGTAATCAAAGAGGCTTGGTGGGTGATTGGTGAATACAGGTAACAGCTTGGGGAACTCAGGTATCTAGGAATTAGAGGTAACTGGGGAATTGTGGTGACTGGTGAATACAGGTAAGAGAGACATGACACCAGCTTAGCAATAAAGTGTGCTAGCACCTCACCACCCTAGCTATGTTATTATTGTTTTTGTTAAAAACTTTAGGTGGTTATCACTTTAAAATTGAGTTTTATGACTAAGTTATTCAGTTGATTGGAAGTCCAGTCAGATTTTAATAACATTGTTTTGTTACTTTCTGTTCTCAGGCACTGAAGCTGAAGATGATTTCTGAAATGTATCACTATTTTTTCACAACATTGGTAAGTAACGACTTATAACCTTTGCTATACTTAAAACTATTGCTATATATACTTATAACTTTTGCTTTATTTACAATATTCACTATTTTTAAGCTTTTGCTGTACTTAAACAATTGGTATACTTACAACTTCTGCTTTACTTACAACTTCTGCTAAACTTACAACTTTTGCTATACTTACAACTTTTGCAAATGCTTTGTTTCATAATATTAAAACTTTTATAAATTATTCATTTACATACAAGGGTATACTTAATTATTTTGTTAAAGATTTACATTCATACAGCTTGGTGATACTTCTTCTTCTTTTGCGATCTCACTGATACCAGGTTGTAGTCCAGTGTTGTGGTTTTGTGAACTCACTGATACCAGGTTGTAGTCCAGTGTTGTGGTTTTGTGATCTCACTGAAACCAGGTTGTAGTCCAGTGTTGTGGTTTTGTGATCTCACTGAAACCAGGTTGTAGTCCAGTGTTGTGGTTTTATGATCTCACTGAAACCAGGTTGTAGTCCAGTGTTGTGGTTTTGTGATCTCACTGAAACCAGGTTGTAGTCCAGGTGTAGTTTGTGGTTTTGTGATCTCACTGAAACCAGGTTGTAGTCCAGTGTTGTGGTTTTATGATCTCACTGAAACCAGGTTGTAGTCCAGTGTTGTGGTTTTGTGATCTCACTGAAACCAGGTTGTAGTCCAGTGTTGTGGTTTTCTGTGTTTTGGGCTTTTCGGATCGCTTAGATGATGGATCTGTACATCCTATTGCAGATTTTTATAACAACATTTATCCGGCTCTTTTTTGGTCTTTCCCTCGCCTTCCCTCCAGATGTTCGGCTGTAAAATAAATTTCATTAACAGTTTGGTCTGGCTGCATTCTCTCAAATGTGTGAGCCCTTTCATTCTTTGTTCCATGATGTTACTAGTTTTTAAAAAAAATACTTACCTTTATACACTTGTACACTTAAAAGATTTCTAAATAAAAGCTTCAATGTACAGATGCACTTGCTCTGTTCATATATAATTTACGTCTACTTGTTCATGGAGGTTTTCTATTCAACATTGATCTGTGAGACTTTACAATACACGTAAAGACAGTTTCAGTACGTCCTACAGATGTATACCTTTGAAGATGTGATACAAGTTTTCAACATTCCTGTATGCTTATACATATTTTCATCATATGTGTTTGTTTACATCATGATGATACGTGTATGTTCTACTACTTACTGCAGGACCTGGGACTGATCGACCTGGGAGACTACATGTACGGCGGTGCCAACATCACCGCCCTGAGGTTAATCGACCCAGACAGGAAGAAGGTGGTCAATGTGAAATCTGATTGGTTGTTACGAGCCAATGCAGGCTACGACTCTCCGCTGATGAAGTACAAGGAGATTGAGGTGAGTAGTCCTCTGTATGTTCAGTGCTGGTTGTCTCCGGATTTATAACATGAGGCAGTGAGGCTGGTTTTCTTAGCATACATACTGTGAGAGAGCCAAGCATGGACAATTGTCAGTGCATGAACAATGGATGGCTGCGGCTCATGAGAAATGATTGCCATCACTAACAAGATGAGCATGATCAGCAGAAACATCCGGAGTAGTAGGAGAAGCAACAGCAGCTGTAGTAGTAGTAGTAGTAGTAGTAGTAGTAGTAGTAGTAGTAGTAGTAGAAGTAGTAGTAGTAGTAGTAGCAGCAGCAGCAGCAGCAACAGCAGCAGCTGTAGTAGTAGTAGTACTAGTAGCAGCAGCTGCAGCAGCAGCTGTAGTAGTAGTAGTAGTCGTAGTAGTAGTAGTAGTAGTAGTAGTAGTAGTAGTAGTAGTAGTAGCAGCAGCAACAGCAGCAGCTGTAGCAGTAGTAGTAGTAGTAGTACTAGTAGCAGCAGCAGCAGGACAGAATAAAGACAAAGATAGATGTAAGCGAATGCGCAATAGTTTGATTTAATCTGACAAGAACTTGAGGTGGAGCACTCAGTGCCATGATAAAAACATGAGAAACACATTCACTTTTATTCTAATCTGAAACTGTGAGATATTCAATGAATCAACTCAGTTCTGGACCCAGTTTGGAATGTCACATCCAGTTGATTGTTTGCTGACTAACATTTCAAGCGTTGATGTTTATGTCGTGCTTGATCCTGTTTAGTCATCGACACTGAAGGGGGGACGCTGTCAGTATTATGCCAGAGATTGTGGATGCTGTCAGTATTATGTCAGAGGTTGGTGTTGCTGTCAGTATTACAACAAAGGTTGATGATGACGTCAGTATTATGTCAGAGGTTGGTGCTGTCAGTATTATGTCAGATGATGATGTCAGTATTACATCAAAGGTTGATGATGCCCATGCCGTCAGTATTATGTCAGAGGTTAGTGTTGCTGTCAGTATTATGTCAGAGGTTGGTGTTGCTGTCAGTATTATGTCAGAGGTTGGTGTTGCCATCACTATTATGTCAGAGGTTGGTGTTGCTGTCAGTATTACAACAAAGGTTGATGATGACGTCAGTATTATGTCAGAGGTTGGTGCTGTCAGTATTATGTCAGATGATGATGTCAGTATTACATCAAAGGTTGATGATGCCCATGCCGTCAGTATTATGTCAGAGGTTAGTGTTGCTGTCAGTATTATGTCAGAGGTTGGTGTTGCTGTCAGTATTATGTCAGAGGTTGGTGTTGCCATCACTATTATGTCAGAGGTTGGTGTTGCTGTCAGTATTATGTCAGAAGTTGGTGTTGCCGTTAGTATTATGTCAGAGGTTGGTGTTGACGTTAGTATTATGTCAGAGGTTGGTGTTGCCGTCAGTATTATGTCAGAGGTTGGTGTTGCCATCAGTATTATGTCAGAGGTTGGTGTTGACGTCAGTATTAGGTCAGAGGTTGGTGTTGCCATCAGTATTATGTTAGATGTTGGTGTTGCCGTCAGTATTATGTCAGAGGTTGGTGTTGCTATCATGGCAGCCAGTTTCACTTACTGTTTATCTTCCTAGTATCCCCTTGTTGCTGGGTTGACCTGGAAGACGCAGGCACTGGGTCAAGGGTCAGAAAGCTGCCTGTCTGGCGCCTGACCTCTTGATAATGACAACAGTTGAGGACACCAGGTGTTGATTGTGCAAGTTATGACAGTGATACTGCCCTGTAAATACTATGTAGTGAGGTCCCATCTCTTCCACGGCGGTGTTAACAGTTAGTATAGTGCTAGTTATGTTAATATTCAGTGAAATCATCACATGACACAGACGTGTCCGTAGACCTGATAAAGACTAGCTTGTGTAGAGATTTAATGTTTGTTGCTTCCTCATCCCTTCCCTACAATGGCTGCTTGGCCCAAATCTGATGGCAGGGCTTTGACAATGCCACCCAAGACATCATGGTAATTTTCTCCTAAAATGTTCTATAAATGGCTTCCTTCTTCATTTTCTCAATGTCTTAGACATTTTTTGTTGCAGCAGTTTCTGTGTAGATATCTTTAGGTTTATATTCTTTTGTTCATATTTAATTTCATTTCTATAAATGTAGTTTCATTTCTACAGTTGTACAATTTTATTTCAATAATGTTTTTGATATTTACATATATTTTTGTTTTTGTTTCAAAGCTTTTGTTTTAGTAATGTTTTACAAGAACTTTTGTCTTAGGCAACACTGTCATGTGCCCCTTGCCATAGGGAGCAGACATCATATTCATGTATAATGCCGCCGGTTCACATCTCCCGACTTTACTTTTAGACATCAAATTTGCTCGACACCATGAATACAGGATGAGACAGTCCATAATACCAGGATTCTCTGACACAGAAGAGGGCGGGCTTGTTACGACTTGAGATATAACAACACTCACCAGGAGAATACCAGAAACTCAAGGTAATCTGGGCAGTTGAAGACCGCAGGGGTAGAGAGGCAAGATGAAGCAAAAATATGGTTTCTCCACAGCCAGAGGATAGGAAGAAAGACACAAAACTAACAACAGTGGCCCAAGGTTCTTCTTTCACTGACAACATAAAACAGAGGACTCAAGAAGTTTCTGGCTTCTAAACTTATGTGTACATGTGTGTGCCTGTGAGTGTGTGTAATTGTAAACATGTGTGTGTGCACAAGTGTGTGTGTGTATGTGTGTGTGTGTATATGTGTATAACTATATGATTTTATTGCATTGTTTACTTTCAAGGTACTCCAGTTTTCTGTGTTTGTCTTGAGGATTGATATTATGAGAGCCTTAGGGAGAATCACCATTACAGTTCATTATGCTTTTGTTTTGTGTTTGTTTGGACAAATGGACATAAATCTCATTATTTCATGTGACATGACAGATGCCAGAAGACATCTTTTTTTGTGTTTGGTATGGAGAACCAGTTTTGATTTAGTCAGATAACTGGGTTTTTTTTTTCAGTTTACAGTCAGTTTTGACCTTGTACTAGTAGACAAGATACCACAATAAAACTCATAATTTGTTACATCTCTCCCTGGCACTCTCAGCTTCTCCCTGGCACTCTCAACTTCTCCCTGGCACTCTCAACTTTGCAAATATTCTGTGATAAATGTAGACACCTTGCCTGCAACAACAACAAAACTATTTGGCTTTCAATGTTGTTCTCACAATGGACTATTTTCATGAAAGATTTGTGCTTCATTGTTGCCCTCTTGTCTGCTTCAATGTACTGCAGTGTTTGAGACATAAAGCACTTAGTTGTGACTGCTTGTGATGTTGTTACAGTAACTAATTTTTTTTTTGCTTTTTATTAGAGTAATTAATTATGTGTGGCTACTTGTTACAGTAACTGATTGTTGTGTGGCTACTTGTTACAGTAACTGATTATCTGTGGAAATGTTACAGTAATAGATTATCTGTGGAAATGTTACAGTAGTTGATTATCTGTGGAAATGTTGTTACAGTAATAGATTATCTGTGGAAATGTTGTTACAGTAATAGATTATCTGTGGAAAAGTTACAGTAGTTGTTTATCTGTGGAAATGTTATTACAGTAATTGATTCTGCATGGCTACTAATTACAGTAATTGATTATGTGTGGAAATGTTGTTGCAGTAACTGATTTTGCTTGGCTACTTGTTAGAGTAATTGATTCTGTGTAGAAATGTTGTTGCAGTAGCTGATTTTGTGTGGCTACTAGTTACAGTAATTGATTATGTGTGGAAATGTTGTTACAGTAATTGATTCTGTGTGACTACTAGTTACAGTAATTGATTATGTGTGGAAATATTGTTACAGTAATTGATTCTGTGTGGCTAATAGTTACAGTAATTGATTATGTGTGGAAATGTTGTTACAGTAATTGATTCTGTGTGGCTAATAGTTACAGTAATTGATTATGTGGGAAGTTCTTGTTACAGGAACTTATTCTGTGTGATGTTGTTACAGTGACTAATTATTTGTGGCTTTTTATTAGAATAATTGATTTTGTGTGGTTACTTGTTGCAGTAATTGATTCTGTGTGGCTACTTGTTACAATAATTGATTCTGTGTGGCTACTTGTTACAGCAACTGATTTTGTGTGGCTACTTGTTACAGCAACTGATTTTGTGTGGCTACTTGTTGCAGTAATTGATTTTGTGTAGCTACTTGTTACAGTAATTGATTCTGTATGGCTACTTGTTACAGTAATTTATTCTGTTTGGCTACTTTTTACAGCAACTGATTTTTTGTTTTGTGGCTACTTGTTACAGAAACTGATTGTGTGTGGCTACTTGTTACAGTAATTGATTCTGTGTAGCTACTTGTTACAGCAACTGATTTTGTGTGGCTACTTGTTACAGTAATTGATTCTGTGTGGCTACTTGTTAACAGTGTCTGATTTTGTTTGGCTACTTGTTACAGTAAGTGATTATGGTGGGGATGTTGTTACAGTAACTGATTTTGTGTAGAAAAGATGTTACAGTCAAGATGAGCCAGGGTTATGTTTGTATAATTCATAAATGTGTATCTATGTCTAGGAGTGTCAGTGTAGTCTATATGTGAATGTTTATTTGTATGTAGCTGTGTTTTTGTGTTCCATGTGATAATGCTTATTTATGTCTAAACATATTATTATTTTCTGTATGTGAACATGCATTTTTGTCTAAATGTGTTTATATGTTTTATGTGTGAAATGTATTTTTGTCTAAATGTGTTAATATGTTCTATGTGTAAATATGTATTTTTGTCTAAATGTGTTAATATGTTCTATGTGTGAATATGTATTTTTGTCTAAATGTGTTAATATGTTCTATGTGTGAATATGTATTTTTGTCTAAATGTGTTAATATTTTCTGTGTGTGAATATGTATTTTTGTCTAAATGTGTTAATATATTCTATGTGTGAATATGTATTTTTGCTAGATGTGTTAATACGTTCTATTTGTAAACATGCATTTTGTGTGTGTAAATGTGTACTATGTGTGAACACAGATTTATCTGCTTGAGTGTGTTGTTTGCTTGAGTGTGTTGTCTGCTTGAGTGTGTTATCTACTTGAGTGTGTTGTCTGCTTGAGTGTGTTATCTGCTTGAGTGTGTTGTCTGCTTGAGTGTGTTATCTGCTTAAGTGTGTTGTCTGCTTGAGTGTGTTGTCTGCTTGAGTATGTTTGTCTGCTTGAGTGTGTTTGTCTGCTTGAGTATGTTTGTCTGCTTGAGTATGTTTGTCTGCTTGAGTATGTTTGTCTGCTTGAGTGTGTTATCTGCTTGAGTGTGTTGTCTGCTTGAGTATGTTTGTCTGCTTGAGTATGTTTGTCTGCTTGAGTGTGTTATCTGCTTGAGTGTGTTTGTCTGCTTGAGTATGTTATCTGCTTGAGTATGTTTGTCTGCTTCAGTGTGTTATCTGCTTGAGTGTGTTGTCTGCTTGAGTGTGTTGTCTGCTTGGGTATGTTTGTCTGCTTGAGTATGTTTGTCTGCTTGAGTATGTTTGTCTGCTTGAGTATGTTTGTCTGCTTGAGTATGTTTGTCTGCTTGAGTGTGTTGTCTGCTTGAGTATGTTTGTCTGCTTGAGTATGTTTGTCTGCTTGAGTATGTTTGTCTGCTTGAGTATGTTTATCTGCTTGAGTGTGTTATCTGCTTGAGTATGTTTGTCTGCTTGAGTATGTTTGTCTGCTTGAGCATGTTTGTCTGCTTGAGCATGTTTGTCTGCTTAAGTGTGTTTGTCTGCTTGAGTATGTTTGTCTGCTTGAGTATGTTTGTCTGCTTGAGTATGTTTGTCTGCTTGAGTATGTTTGTCTGCTTAAGTGTGTTTGTCTGCTTGAGTATGTTTGTCTGCTTGAGTATGTTTGTCTGCTTGAGTATGTTTGTCTGCTTGAATGTGTTGTCTGCTTGAGTGTGTTTGTCTGCTTGAATGTGTTGTCTGCTTGAGTATGTTTGTCTGCTTGAATGTGTTGTCTGCTTGAGTATGTTTGTCTGCTTGAATGTGTTGTCTGCTTGAGTATGTTTGTCTGCTTGAGTGTGGTGTCTGCTTAAGTGTGTTGTCTGCTTGAGTATGTTGTCTGCTTGAGTATGTTGTCTGCTTGAGTGTGTTGTCTGCTTGAGTGTGTTGTCTGCTTGAGTGTGTTGTCTGCTTGAGTGTGTTGTCTGCTTGAGTATGTTTGTCTGCTTGAGTGTGTTGTCTGCTTGAGTGTGTTGTCTGCTTGAGTATGTTGTCTGCTTGAGTGTGTTGTCTGCTTGAGTATGTTGTCTGCTTGAGTGTGTTGTCTGCTTGAGTGTGTTGTCTGCTTGAGTATGTTTGTCTGCTTGAGTATGTTTGTCTGCTTGAATGTGTTGTCTGCTTGAGTGTGTTTGTCTGCTTGAATGTGTTGTCTGCTTGAGTATGTTTGTCTGCTTGAGTGTGTTGTCTGCTTGAGTATGTTGTCTGCTTGAATGTGTTGTCTGCTTGAGTATGTTTGTCTGCTTGAGTGTATTTTCTGCTTGAGTGTGTTGTCTGCTTGAGTGTGTTGTCTGCTTGAGTATGTTTGTCTGCTTGAGTATGTTTGTCTGCTTGAGTGTGTTATCTGCTTGAGTGTGTTTGTCTGCTTGAGTGTATTTTCTGCTTGAGTGTGTTGTCCCTGCTTTTGATGTTACTCCAACTGACATGTTTAGTCTTTTTCTGCCAACTTTGACATGCACATGTAACTTGCGACCTTGTGATCCATATCCGAGTCCACCTGATCTAAACCTACTCCGACAGGTAGTTATGCCTACATTGCTGTAGAGAGTATAAATGGTTTGGTCATTGATCCTCCACTAAGGGGTATAGACTACTGTATAGCAGCGGTTCCCAACTATCTTGACTCATGAAACTGTTTTTAGAATCCGTTTCTTGGGCAGAGTTCCTGAGGTCAACCATACCCTAGATATAACAAGTGATGTTTGGAGTAACTGAAGGAGCAAGAAGGGCAAGATAGTAATAGAATTAACGATAACAAGAGATATTCAAAACATGGGGTTTTTTTATTTTGTAATTTGACACAAACAATACATTGTACAATTTATTGCCAGGCATATATCGCTGCATCTCGTCGGGTGCGTTACTGTAGAGTTGAAACAACATAAAATAAAGCACAAAAACTAAATAAATCAAACTGAAATGGGAATGGTTTCTTTAGATGTATCACATTTGTTTTGTCTCCAGATGTTTACTTAGTTACATGATTTACCAGGGTAATTTCAGATTTACTATTTATTCCTTCTGTTTAAAAAGGAGGGGGTTGTTGATTGTAACTGTTAAAGCTTCGGCCTTTTTCTTCAGTCACCTATTTGCTACGTGGTAAACCACACGAAATACACTGTCCTTGTCAATTAATCATGTCTGCAATTAAACAAATGATGTCCTCTTGTTTGGTCTTGACACCCTTGAAAAGTCCCTGAGCTGTGTGTGTAGCCATTTGGGTATGTGCTCTCCCACTGTGTTTCCAAGCTGTCTTTCCGTTCAACCGATGTTAGTTACATGTACACGCCTGTCAACAAGTTGCTAATATTTGTGGCTGAAGATCTAACTCATGCATGTCTGGCAACATTTGCCAACATTTATGGTTGAATATTCACCTTGTCCATGTCTGTCAACAAGTTGCTAACATTTGTGGCTGAAGATCTTAACTCGTTCATGTCTGGCAACAAATTGGCAACATTTGTGGTTGAATATTCACCTTGTCCATGTCTGTCCACAGACAGAGACGGCCTTGGCCTATGATGCCTATGAACTATTTGCACGAGCCCTGCATGCCTTCTCTGAAGCCCAGGAAATCAACACCATCAGTCTGCCTTGTGACAAGGTGCACACCTGGAGGCATGGCAACAGTCTCCTCAACTATATGAAATCTGTAAGTAAACACTGATACCTGTAAAGAAATACATCTTTGACTGGGGACAGATTTTTTGGACAGCTCCTCTGCCCAACCTTCGAATGAAGTGATCGATTACATTTCCTTGATGAGCTGAATCTGATATCTTGATAAAATGTGATTACAGATTGCCAGTCAGGATGTGATTATAGGTTGTCAGTCAGACTGTGATTATAGGTTGTCAGTCAGACTGTGATTATAGGTTGCCAGTCAGGATGTGATTGCAGGTTGTCAGTCAGACTTTGATTATAGGTTATCAGTCAGGCTGTGATTATAGGTTGTCAGTCAGACTGTGATTACAAGTTGCCAGTCAGGATGTGATTATAGGTTGTCAGTCAGGCTGTGATTATAGATTGTCAGTCAGGCTGTGATTATAGGTTGCCAGTCAGGATGTGATTATAGGTTGTCAGTCAGACTGTGATTACAGGTTGCCAGTCAGGATGTGATTATAGGTTGTCAGTCAGGCTGTGATTACAGGTTGCCAGTCAGGATGTGATTACTGGTTGCCAGTCAGGCTGTGATTATAGGTTGCCAGTCAGGATGTGATTATAGGTTGCCAGCCAGGATGTGATTATAGGTTGTCAGTCAGGCTGTGATTACTGGTTGTCAGTCAGGCTGCTCATGAAATAAGGTTGTGATTAGGTGTGATTAAGTGCAGGTGATTAGGCAGACAGGTACACTTGTAGACAGGAAGGCAGATATACTAATACAGCTACAACAAATAGATCCGCAGATATACATGTGTACAGACAGACAGACTGGATAACCATATGGTTAGTGATAGTTAATAGATATTTGCACATACAGATACAGAGATATATTTCTAGAGAAGAGATCAGACTGACAAGACAGGAAAGTTAATGTGGAATGAAAGCAAGTCCCCTTATAATCAATTAAACTGTGTTCTAAAAGCCAATATTACAAAAGAAAGATTTTCAGCTTTGTACAAACATGCCCAGTCATACAGCTATTACAAACTTCACTTAGGGACAGGAGAGAGCATAGTTTCTAAGTAGTCCTGTTTTTCCTGGGAAGTTAAGAGAACTGATAGTTTTTAAGTGGCCCAGGCTAATGCAGAATGGAAGTCTATGTGTGCTGTGTCTGGCAACATGATACTGCATTATCTGCTTGTTTTTGAAAGGTTGGCCCATATGTTTTGACCCTGCTTTGGGAATAGCACTCTGAGTGCACTGTGGTGCTTGGGGAATGTTTGATGTGATTCAGTACAGATGAAAGTTTGAGATGAGATGGGGCGGGATGGGTCTGGGTCACAGAGAGAAAAGTAATGACAGTTTCAATGTGTTTCTTGGCTGTATGACAACAGACAAAGTGCATGTGTGCCCCACTGTTGTTTTAACAAAGTGTTAGCCTGCTGTCTAAGTGCCATGTCTCATCTACAACTCTCTCTTATCTGTCAACTGTTAATTTTTTTAAATCCATGCCATCTTTATGTTATTTTAATATATGGCTTCTCTCTCTATAAACTGTATGTATAAATGGTTTCTCTATCTATAGAGTGTATGCATAAATGGTTTCTTTGTCTATAGAGTGAATGCATAAATGGTTTCTCTTTCTATAGAGTGTATATATAAATGGTTTCTTTATCTATAGAGTGCATGTATAAATGACTTCTCTATCTTTAGAGTGTATGTATAAATGGTTTCTCTATCTATAGAGTGTATGCATAAATGGTTTCTCTATCTATAGAGTGTATGCATAAATGGTTTCTCTTTCTATAGAGTGTATATATAAATGGTTTCTCTTTCTATAGAGTGTATATATAAATGGTTTCTCTTTCTATAAAGTGTATATATAAATGGTTTCTCTTTCTATAGAGTGTATATATAAATGGTTTCTCTTTCTATAGAGTGTATATATAAATGGTTTCTTTATCTATAGAGTGCATGTATAAATGACTTCTCTATCTATAGAGTGTATGTAAAATGGTTTCTCTATCTATAGAGTGTATGCACAAATGGTTTCTCTATCTTTAGAGTGTATGTATAAATGGTTTCTCTATCTATAGAGTGTATGCATAAATGGTTTCTCTATCTATAGAGTGTATGCATAAATGGTTTCTCTATCTACAGAGTGTACGCATAAATGGTTTCTCTTTCTATAGAGTGTATATATAAATGGTTTCTTTATCTATAGAGTGTATGTAAAAATGGTTTCTCTATCTATAGAGTGTATGCATAAATGGTTTCTCTATCTATAGAGTGTATGTATAAATGGTTTCTCTATCTATAGAGTGTATGCATAAATGGTTTCTCTATCTATAGAGTGTATGCATAAATGGTTTCTTTTTCTATAGAGTGTATATATAAATGGTTTCTTTATCTATAGAGTGCATGTATAAATGACTTCTCTATCTATAGAGTGCATGTATAAATGGTTTCTCTATCTATAGAGTGTATGCATAAATGGTTTCTCTATCTATAGAGTGTATGCATAAATGGTTTCTCTATCTATAGAGTGTATGCATAAATGGTTTCTCTTTCTATAAACAATATGTGTAAATGGTTTCTATATCTGTAAACTGTATGTATAAATGGCTTGTCTATCGATAAACTATACATAAAAAGGATGAACAAATGAACAAACTTTATTTTCAAAACGTTACAAACTGGGCACGCAGGCTTGTCTGACATTCGGCCCTTCTAAGCACTCATTGTTCAGAATACCAATGCCTGTTATCAATAATGCATGATATGGATGTAATAAAGAAATATACATTATGGAATAATGCATGCACACATCATGTGTACACCATCTTATACGCTCAAACACACACGTATACATACTCTTACTTTCTCATACATGCACACTCGTATACAGACATACATAATACATACATACATGCATCTACATACATACACAAACATAAAACACACACACATACATACATAGACATAGATGCACACACACATTCCATACATACACACCTACACATGCATGATTGCATACACACACATACAATCACATATACAGACACCCACATACTTCTCTATAAGCTGTCTATCTATCTATCTATCTATCTATCTATCTATCTATCTATCTATCTCTCTCTCTCTCTCTGTCTGTCTGTCTGTCTGTCTGTCTGTCTGTCTGTCTGTCTGTCTGTCTGTCGGTCGGTCGGTCGGTCGGTCGGTCGGTCGGTCCGTCCGTCGGTCCGTCGGTCCGTCCGTCCGTCCGTCCGTCCTTCCGTCCGTCCTTCCGTCCGTCCGTCGGTTTGTCTGTCCGTCGGTTTGTCTGTCTGTCTGTCTGTCCGTCTGTCGGTCTGTCTGTCCGTCTGTCGGTCTATCTGTCCGTCTGTCGGTTTGTCTGTCCGTCTGTCGGTCTGTCTGTCCGTCTGTCGGTCGGTCTGTACGTCTGTCGGTCGGTCCGTCTGTCCGTCCGTCCGTCGGTCCGTCCGTCCGTCGGTCGGTCTGTCCGTCGGTCTGCCTGTCTGCCCGTCCGTCTGTCTGTCTGTCTGTCCATCCGTCTGTCTGTCCGTCCGTCCATCCGTCCGTCCATCTGTCTGTCTGTCTGTCTGTCTGTCTGTGTGTGTGTGTTTATTTAGGTATGTATGTATGTATGTAAAGATGTAGGTGTATGTATAGATGTGTGTATGCATGTGTATGTATGTATATGTATGCATGCATGTGAGTGTAAGTATGTGGGTGTATGTGTGTGTATTTAGATATGTATGCAAGTATGTATGTATGTGTGTAAAGATGTTGGTGTTTGTATAGATGTGTGTATGTATGCATGTGTGTGTGTATGTATATATGTATGTATGCATGTGAGTGTAAATGTGTGGTTGTGGGCGTATGTGGGTGTCTGTACATGTGATTTTATGTATGTGTGTGTATGCATGCATGCATGTGTAGGTGTGTATGGAATGAATGTGTGTGTGCATGTATGTCAATATGTGTATGTGTGTGTCTTTTCTGTTTGTGCATGTATGTAGATGCCTGTATGAATGTATTAGGTATGTCTGTATATAAATGTACATATATGAGAATGTAAGAGTATATATACGTATGTGTGAGTGTACGATTGTGTACACATGTTGTATGTATGTATTATTCTATAATGCATATTTCTTTTTTATATCCATAACATGCATTTTAGATAACAGGCATTGGTACTCTGAAAAACGAGTGCTTAGAAGGGCCGAATGTCAGACGGGCCTGCGTGCCCAATTTGTAACCCTTCGAAAATAAAGT
The DNA here is from genome assembly GCA_905116865.2 of Candidula unifasciata. Taxonomy (NCBI): domain Eukaryota; kingdom Metazoa; phylum Mollusca; class Gastropoda; order Stylommatophora; family Geomitridae; genus Candidula; species Candidula unifasciata. The sequence continues at coordinate 43,011 of CAJHNH020008470.1, forward strand.
TTGTTCGTTCATTCGTTCGTTCGTTCATTCTGTCTGTCTGTCTGTCTGTCTATCTATTTATGTATCTATCTGTCTATCTGTCTGTTGGTATTTGTTTGCTAGCACAGGCACCTCTTTAGAAACTCAGTGTACACTGTTGTGCCTGTTGGCGTCTACTCCGCCCATTTTTTAGACATACTGACCCCATTTTTCGCTGTATGTAATGGTTTCTCTGTAGCCTATGTGTAAATGGTTTCTCTATCTATAGACTATGTGTAGATGGTTTCTCTATCTATAGACTATGTGTAGATGGTTTCTCTATCTATAGACTATGTGCAAATAGTTTCTCTATCTGTAGACTATGTGTAAATGGTTTCTCTATCTAAAGTCTATGTGTAAATAGTTTCTCTATCTATAGACTATTTGTAAATAGTTTCTCTATCTATAGACTATGTGTAAATGGTTTCTCTATCTATAGACTATGTGTAAATGGTTTCTTTATCTGTAGACTATGTGTAAATGGTTTCTCTATCTGTAGACTATGTGTAGATGGTTTCTCTATCTATAGACTATGTGTAAATGGTTTCTCTATCTGTAGACTATGTGTAAATGGTTTCTCTATCTAAAGTCTATGTGTAAATAGTTTCTCTATCTATAGACTATTTGTAAATAGTTTCTCTATCTATAGACTATGTGTAAATGGTTTCTCTATCTATAAACTATGTGTAAATGGTTACTCTATCTGAAGTCTATGTGTAAATGGTTTCTCTATCTATAGACTTTATGTAAATGGTTTCTCTGTCTATAGACTATGTGTAAATGGTTTCTCTATCTATAGACTATGTGTAAATGGTTTTTTCATCTATAGACTATGTGCAAATGGTTTCTCTATCTGTAGACTATGTGTAAATGGTTTCTCTATCTTAAACTGTGTAAATGGTTTATCTATCTGTAGACTATGTGTAAATTGTTTCTCTATTTGTAGACTATGTGTAAATGGTTTCTGTATCTATAGACTATGTGTAAATGGTTTCTCTATCTATAGACTATGTGTAAATGGTTTCTCTATCTATAGACTATGTGTAAATGGTTTCTCTATCTATAGACTATGTGTAAATGGTTTCTCTATCTATAGACTATGTGTAAATGGTTTCTCTATCTATAGACTATGTGTAAATGGTTTCTCTATCTATAGACTATGTGTAAATGGTTTCTCTATCTGTAGACTATGTGTAAATGGTTTCTCCATCCAAAGTCTATGTGTAAATAGTTTCTCTATCTATAGACTATTTGTAAATAGTTTCTCTATCTATAGACTATGTGTGTAATGGGTTTCTCTATCTATAAGACTAGTTTTATCTACTATATGTGTAAATGGTTTCTTTATCTGTAGACTATGTGTAAATGGTTTCTCTATCTGTAGACTATGTGTAAATGGTTTCTCTATCTATAGACTATGTGTAAATGGTATTAGACTATGTGTAAATGGTTTCTCTATCTGTAGACTATGTGTAAATGGTTTCTCTATCTAAAGTCTATGTGTAAATGGTTTCTCTATCTATAGACTATGTGTAAATAGTTTCTCTATCTATAGACTATGTGTAAATGGTTTTCTCTATCTATAGACTATGTGTAAATGGTTTCTCTATCTGATAGACTATGTGTAAATGGTTTCTCTCTCTATCTATAGACTCTTATGTAACTATGTGTAAATGGTTTCTGTTCTCTGTAATGGTTTCTCTATCTATAGACTATGTGTAAATGGTTTCTCTATCTATAGACTATGTGTAAATGGTTTCTGTATCATATCTATGTGTAGACTATGTAGCAAATGGTAAATGGTTTCTCTATCTGTAGACTATGTGTAAATGGTTTCTCTATCTATAGACTATGTGTAAATGGTTTTTTATCTATCTATCTATGTAAATGGTTTCTTATCTATAGACTATGTGTAAATGGTTTCTATAGACTATGTGTAAATTTCTCTTCTATAGACTATTTGTAGACTATGTGTAAATGGTTTCTGTATCTATAGACTATGTGTAAATGGTTTCTGTATCTATAGACAATGTATTAATTTTCCATATGTATATTTCTGTTTGGTGCTCCCTCTGTCCAAATGTTGAGTCTGTTTAGTGTGCTTGATGTGCAAGTAGTTGTTTCTCTTCCAGTGCTGAGTTGTCCATTCCTTATGCAGAGATATCAAACCAAACAAGATAAAAAAAAAAAAACACAAATGACTGGTGAAGATTGCTGCCATAAAGCCCTCATCAGCATATGCCTTGAGTAACAATTACAAACAAATATATACAAAATCACTTAACTGAGGTCTCTTTGAGAAAATATCCATGTCTGGCCCGTAGAAGCTCTGAGACACATGTGATACATGATAAAAATACTATCTAAATAAATTAATGCTATAAACTGTATATGAAATGAATACAGTACAGAAGAGTTAGATGGACAGTAGCAATTAGGGGGGGGGGGGGGGGGGGGACTTGAGACACACAAGTGGTGTGAAATAAGTGAGTGGCAAAAAAGGTATCAAAATATAATGAAAAAATATCAGATCGAACAAAGAATAGATCTGTCCAGCTCCACATTATTGAAATCATGAACAACAAATGAAGGTTGTGACTAGATGGCTATTTGATGTTTCATTGTGCAATACACACAAGTGCTCTGACTGGAAAGTTCACCTATTTGATGTTTCATTGTGCAATACACACAAGTGCTCTGACTGGAAAGTTCACCTATTTGATGTTTCATTGTGCAATACACACAAGTGCTCTGACTGGAAAGTTCACCTATTTGATGTTTCATTGTACAATACACAAGTGCTCTGACTGGAAAGTTCACCTATTTGATGTTTCATTGTACAATACACAAGTGCTCTGACTGGAAAGTTCACCTATTTGATGTTTCATTGTACAATACACACAAGTGCTCTGACTGGAAAGTTCACCTATTTGATGTTTCATTGTACAATACACACAAGTGCTCTGACTGGAAAGTTCACCTATTTGATGTTTCATTGTACAAATACACACAAGTGCTCTGACTGGAAAGTTCACCTATTTGATGTTTCATTGTACAATACACACAAGTGCTCTGACTGGAAAGTTCACCTATTTGATGTTTCATTGTACAATACACACAAGTGCTCTGACTGGAAAGTTCACCTATTTGATGTTTCATTGTACAATACACACAAGTGCTCTGACTGGAAAGTTCACCTATTTGATGTTTCATTGTACAATACACACAAGTGCTCTGACTGGAAAGTTCACCTATTTGATGTTTCATTGTACAATACACACAAGTGCTCTGACTGGAAAGTTCACCTATTTGATGTTTCATTGTACAATACACACAAGTGCTCTGACTGGAAAGTTCACCTATTTGATGTGTCATTGTACAATACACACAAGTGCTCTGACTGGAAAGTTCACCTATTTGATGTGTCATTGTACAATACACACAAGTGCTCTGACTGGAAAGTTCACCTATTTGATGTTTCATTGTACAATACACACAAGTGCTCTGACTGGAAAGTTCACCTATTTGATGTTTCATTGTACAATACACACAAGTGCTCTGACTGGAAAGTTCACCTATTTGATGTTTCATTGTACAATACACACAAGTGCTCTGACTGGAAAGTTTCACCTATTTGATGTTTCATTGTACAATACACACAAGTGCTCTGACTGGAAAGTTCACCTATTTGATGTTTCATTGTACAATACACACAAGTGCTCTGACTGGAAAGTTCACCTATTTGATGTTTCATTGTACAATACACACAAGTGCTCTGACTGGAAAGTTTCACCTATTTGATGTTTCATTGTACAATACACACAAGTGCTCTGACTGGAAAGTTCACCTATTTGATGTTTCATTGTACAATACACACAAGTGCTCTGACTGGAAAGTTCACCTATTTGATGTTTCATTGTACAATACACACAAGTGCTCTGACTGGAAAGTTCACCTATTTGATGTTTCATTGTACAATACACACAAGTGCTCTGACTGGAAAGTTCACCTATTTGATGTTTCATTGTACAATACACACAAGTGCTCTGACTGGAAAGTTCACCTATTTGATGTTTCATTGTACAATACACACAAGTGCTCTGACTGGAAAGTTCACCTATTTGATGTTTCATTGTACAATACACACAAGTGCTCTGACTGGAAAGTTCACCTATTTGATGTTTCATTGTACAATACACACAAGTGCTCTGACTGGAAAGTTCACCTATTTGATGTTTCATTGTACAATACACACAAGTGCTCTGACTGGAAAGTTCACCTATTTGATGTTTTCATTGTACAATACACACAAGTGCTCTGACTGGAAAGTTCACCTATTTGATGTTTCATTGTACAATACACACAAGTGCTCTGACTGGAAAGTTCACCTATTTGATGGTTCATTGTACAATACACACAAGTGCTCTGACTGGAAAGTTCACCTATTTGATGGTTCATTGTACAATACACACAAGTGCTCTGACTGGAAAGTTCACCTATTTTGATGGTTCATTGTACAATACACACAAGTGCTCTGACTGGAAAGTTCACCTATTTGATGGTTCATTGTACAATACACACAAGTGCTCTGACTGGAAAGTTCACCTATTTGATGGTTCATTGTACAATACACACAAAGTGCTCTGACTGGAAAGTTCACCTATTTGATGGTTCATTGTACAATACACACAAGTGCTCTGACTGGAAAGTTCACCTATTTGATGGTTCATTGTACAATACACACAAGTGCTCTGACTGGAAAGTTCACCTATTTGATGGTTCATTGTACAATACACACAAGTGCTCTGACTGGAAAGTTCACCTATTTGATGGTTCATTGTACAATACACACAAGTGCTCTGACTGGAAAGTTCACCTATTTGATGGTTCATTGTACAATACACACAAGTGCTCTGACTGGAAAGTTTCACCCTATTTTGATGGTTCATTGTACAATACACACAAGTGCTCTGACTGGAAAGTTCACCTATTTGATGGTTCATTGTACATACGCATACACAAAGTGCTCTGACTGGTAAAAGTTCACACTATATTGATGGTTCATTGTACAATACACACAAGTGCTCTGACTGGAAAGTTCACCTATTTGATGGTTCATTGTACAATACACACAAGTGCTCTGACTGGAAAGTTCACCTATTTGATGGTTCATTGTACAATACACACAAGTGCTCTGACTGGAAAGTTCCTTATTTGATGGTTCATTGTACAATACACACAAGTGCTCTGACTGTAAAAGTTCACCTATTTGATGGTTCATTGTACAATACACACAAGTGCTCTGACTGGAAAGTTTCACCCTATTTGATGGTTCATTGTACAATACACACAAGTGCTCTGACTGGAAAGTTCACCTATTTGATGGTTCATTGTACAATACACACAAGTGCTCTGACTGGAAAGTTCACCTGTTTGATGGTTCATTGTACAATACACACAAGTGCTCTGACTGGAAAGTTCACCTGTTTGATGGTTCATGTGTACAATACACACAAGTGCTCTGACTGGAAAGTTCACCTATTTGATGGTTCATTGTACAATACACACAAGTGCTCTGACTGGAAAGTTCACCTATTTGATGGTTCATTGTACAATACACACAAGTGCTCTGACTGGAAAGTTCACCTATTTGATGTTTCATTGTACAATACACACAAGTGCTCTGACTGGAAAGTTCACCTATTTGATGTTTCATTGTACAATACACACAAGTGCTCTGACTGGAAAGTTCACCTATTTGATGTTTCATTATACAATACACACAAGTGCTCTGACTGGAAAGTTCACCTATTTGATGTTTCATTGTACAATACACACAAGTGCTCTGACTGGAAAGTTCACCTATTTGATGTTTCATTGTACAATACACACAAGTGCTCTGACTGGAAAGTTCACCTCTCGATGTTTCATTGTACAATACACACAAGTGCTCTGACTGGAAAGTTCACCTATTTGATGTTTCATTGTACAATACACACAAGTGCTCTGACTGGAAAGTTCACCTATTTGATGTTTCATTGTACAATACACACAAGTGCTCTGACTGGAAAGTTCACCTATTTGATGGGTATGTTGGTCAGTCTGTGACACCTGTGTGGGTAGTTTCTGGACATGGGCTTGTCCGAACAAACATGAGCTGTGTCCACTTAGAGACTGCTGGCTGTTTCAGATCAAGTTTGAGGGCCTCTCTGGGACAGTCAAGTATGAGAACGGGGAGAGATATGACTTCAATCTGGATCTTCTCTACCTCACGCAGAATGGACTTAAGAAGGTCAGCCGGATATATGTGACTTTATGTGTTTACATGTGTGTCCGTGTTTGTGTACATGAATCTAATAAAAGTATATGCTTAATTTTAAATATTAATTGTGAAATAAATAAAACCTCTCTAGTGGTAGAAGAATGTTATCAGATGGGATCTTTGCTCTTCTTAATAGGGATCTTTGCTCTTCTGGATAGGGATCTTTGCTCTTCTGGATATTTCTAGATTCAATATTTGACACTTACCACCTAAGCTGTGGCTGAAATCATTGGTCACTGTTACAGCATAGGCTCTGGCTGAGTCTCAACAATCAATCAGGTGCTCCTAGATTTCTTACAGTGGACTGGGACTCAGGTGCTCCTAGATTTCTGACAGTGGACTGAGACTCAATCAGTCAGATGCTCCTAGATTTCTGACAGTGAACCAAGACTCAATCAATCAGGTGCTCCTAGATTTATGACAGTGGACCAAGACTCAATCAATCAGGTGTCATCTCCCCAATGAAGGATGTCTGCAATTAATCTCCAACATGTTCTATGAGAGTTGCACTGTGGAAAAGATTAGCACCAGATCAGGGCCAACTTTCATCACCGAGGGTGCTAAGATGCTGTTGTGGCTGGGCACTTGCCTGCATATCAGAAGGTCTTGGGTTCAGGCCCTCATGGAGCCAAACGTTTTTTTTTGTTTTGTTAAATGACCTTGGCTCCTAGGTCGACCCAGCCTTAAATTGGTATGAGGTAAGGTTCTGGGAAGTAAAGGTGGATGGTATGATGCTGACCATATCACTCTGCAAATAGTGATTGGTCTGTAAAATATAGGTCTAGCCCTATGTGCCCCATGCAAGTGAAGGAGGGATAAAGGGTCATTTATTTTAACTTGACTCCATCGTGGAGATGGGATAGACTTTTTGTGTATGTGGAAACTCAATGAGCCTTTCTCGAGCATTTCCTCTCTTTCATGTGACCACTGTCCACTACTAGGATCTGGACTTTCTCAAGCATTTCCTCTCTTTCATGTGTCCACTGTACTCTGCTAGGATCTGGACTTTCTCAAGCATTTCCTCTCTTTCATGTGTCCACTGTACTCTGCTAGGATCTGGACTTTCTCAAGCATTTCCTCTCTTTCATGTGTCCACTGTACTCTGCTAGGATCTGGACTTTCTCAAGCATTTCCTCTCTTTCATGTGTCCACTGTACTCTACTAGGATCTGGACTTTCTCAAGCATTTCCTCTCTTTCATGTGTCCACTGTACGCTGCTAGGATCTGGACTTTCTCAAGCATTTCCTCTCTTTCATGCCACCACTGTTCTCTACTAGAATCTGGACTTTCTCAAGCATTTCCTCTCTTTCATGCGACCACTGTCCACTACTAGGATCTGGACTTGGAGTCTGACACTGACAGCACATTTTTTAGAAAGACAAAGACAGTTATTATTGCCATTTTGTGAGGAAAAAATATCTAGATGCTTATTATCTTATTATTACCACAAAATCTAAATATAGTAGTAAAGCAAGGCAATTAAATTTTTAAATACCAGTATCATGGGATATAACGTCTGCCTCAAGGTGTTAGCTATAAAATGGAAAATAATTTCTTAAATGGCATAAAGCAAAGTAATTCTGTGATTGATGATCATGTGTCCATGTTTGACCTGATGATCGTGGGTCCATGTTTGACCTGATGATCGTGGGTCCATGTTTGACCTGATGATCATGTGTCCATGTTTGACCTGATGATCGTGGGTCCATATTTGACCTGATGATTGTGTGTCCATGCTTGACCTGATGATTGTGGGTCCATGTTTGACCTGATGATTGTGTGTCCATGTTTGGCCTGGTGATTGTGGGTCCATGTTTGACCTGATGATCGTGTGTCCATGATTGACCTGATGATGGTGTGTAATTGTTTGATCTGATGATCCTTTGCCCATGTTTGACCTGATGATTGTGTGTCCATGTTTGACCTGATGATCCTTTGTCCATGTTTGACCTGATGATCCTTTGTCCATGTTTGACCTGATGATTGTGTGTCCATGTTTGACCTGATGATCCTTTGTCCATGTTTGACCTGATGATTGTGTGTCCATGTTTCACCTGATGATCATGTGTCCATGTTTGACCTGATGATCGTGGGTCCATGTTTGACCTGATGATTGTGTGTCCATGTTTGACCTGGTGATTGTGGATCCATGTTTGACCTGATGATTGTGTGTCCATGTTTGACCTGATGATTGTGGGTCCTTGTTTGACCTGATGATCGTGTATCCATGTTTGACCTGATGATGGTGTGTAATTGTTTGACCTGATGATCCTTTGCCCATGTTTGACCTGATGATTGTGTGTCCATGTCTGACCTGATAATTGTGTGTCCATGTTTGACCTGATGATCGTGGGTCCATGTTTGACCTGATGATTGTGTGTCCATGTTTGACCTGATGATTGTGTGTCTATGTTTGACCTGATGATTGTGTGTTCATGTTTGACCTGATGATTGTGTGTCCATGTTTGACCTGATGATTGTGGGTCCATGTTTGACCTGATGATTGTGTGTCCATGTTTGACCTGATGATTGTGGGTCCATGTTTGACCTGATGATCGTGTGTCCATGTTTGACCTGATGATGGTGTGTAATTGTTTGATCTGATGATCCTTTGCCCATGTTTGACCTGATGATTGTGTGTCCATGTTTGACCTGATGATCCTTTGTCCATGTTTGACCTGATGATTGTGTGTCCATGTTTGACCTGATGATTGTGTGTCCATGTTTGACCTGATGATCCTTTGTCCATGTTTGACCTGATGATCCTTTGTCCATGTTTGACCTGATGATTGTGTGTCCATGTTTGACCTGATGATTGTGTGTCCATGTTTGACCTGATTATTTTGTGTCTATGTTTGACCTGATTATTGTGTGTCTATGTTTGACCTGGCTGTTGTCCTCCTCCTGCAGGCTGGCACATGGGACAGAAAGACAGGTCTTAACTTTACCCTAGAGGCTCCAGTCATCCACACAAACGTTTCTGGTCAAAAGTACATTATTACTACATACCTGGTGAGACAGACTTACCTGTCCTGTCTATGTACTTTTTTGTTGTTGTAAAAAGATGTTGTTTCTTTTTTTTTCTTTTTTTTTTAGAAGTGTCTTATTCTTTTCTCTACTGCTGGAATGCCTAACAGCTTTGGAGCAGGAAGAGATTTCTGGTACATGCCTGTCTGTGCACATCATGATAGTACTTTTCAGTGTCTTCCATACTTTTATGGTCCATATTCTGTGAGGTCGACCTCTGGCTCTGTTACGGCTGTATCTGTATAACAGTGCTCTCTGTGCCCTGTCTGTTGCCAATGTTGTTATGTTGGCAAACTATAAGATCTGTAGTCTTATCTGTATAACAGTGCTCTCTGTGCCCTGTCTGTTGCCAATGTTGTTGTGTTGGAAAACTATTAGATCTGTAGTCTTATCTGTATAACAGTGCTCTCTGTACCCTATTTGTTGCCAATTTTGTTGTGTTGGCAAACTATAAGATCTGTAGTCTAATGATCAAGATCAGTATTGGTTTTGTACCGACTCACCTCCTGACATCATTGTTCCTAAGTTGGTCTTTCATAGTTGGTAAGAATATTGTATTGAACTGTGCTGTTTTAGTGTTCATACTGATATGTGTGCATTTCAGTATTGTTGCCATATGTCCTCAGATTTGATTAGCTTTATTGCATCTTTATGCCACTCTAGGATGCCCAAAACCTTCTTCTTCAGGTTTATAGCAACCGTTGGTGGTGATATGTCTGCCTGTCAGTCTGTCTGTGTGCTTTGTTTGTGTGTATCATTGTCAGCATCACCAGCAACTGTTGGTGGTGATATGTCTGCCTGTCAGTCTGTCTGTGTGCTTTGTTTGTGTGTATCATTGTCAGCATCACCAGCAACTGTTGGTGGTGATATGTCTGCCTGTCAGTCTGTCTGTGTGATTTGTTTGTGTGTATCATTATCAGCATCACCAGCAATTGTAGCATATCTGTGTATCAAATAACAATATATTACATTTGCATTGTGATAAGTGATGTAACATAAAGATGTGTTATACGAGATATCACATGTATGATATAAGGTATATGGTGTATGATACAAGATGTATGATGTGTGATTCTAGATGAACATTGTATGATACAAGATGTATGATGTGTGATTCTAGATGAACATTGTATGATACAAGATGTATGATGTGTGATTCTAGATGAACATTGTATGATATAAGATGTATGATGTGTGATTCTAGATGAATGTTGTATGATACAAGGAGTATGAGGCATGGTACATGATATGTGAGAGAAGATATATGATAAATAATGTGTGATTTATTACACTGCATGTAAGGTGATAAATATCCGTTATGTAAGAAACAAGATGAGCGATTATTATGTGATGTATGATACTCAGTAAAAAAAATATAATTTATGTTGCATATTGTATTGTGTATAAAATATTAATTCACATTTCACTAAAACTATATGACAAATGTTTTATTTGATGTATGCACAGACTGACCCCTATGTTTTATTTGATGTATGCACAGACTGACCCCTATGTTTTATTTGATGTATGCACAGACTGACCCCTATGTTTTATTTGATGTATGCACAGACTGACCCCTATATTTTATTTGATGTATGCACAGACTGACCCCTATGTTTTATTTGATGTATGCATAGACTGACCCCTATGTGTATAATATTATTTCACATTTCACTAAAACTTTATGACAATTGTTTTATTTGATGTATGCATAGACTGACCCCTATGTTTTATTTGATGTATGCACAGACTGACCCATATATTTTATTTGATGTATGCACAGACTGACCCCTATATTTTATTTGATGTATGCACAGACTGACCCCTATGTTTTATTTGATGTATGCACAGACTGACCCCTATATTTTATTTGATGTATGCACAGACTGACCCCTATGTTTTATTTGATGTATGCATAGACTGACCCCTATGTTTTATTTGATGTATGCACAGACTGACCCCTATGTTTTATTTGATGTATGCACAGACTGACCCCTATGTTTTATTTGATGTATGCACAGACTGACCCCTATATTTTATTTGACATGCACAGACTGACCCCTATGATTTTATTTGATGTATGCACAGACTGACCCCTATGTTTTATTTGATGTATGCACAGACTCACCCTATATTTTATTTGATGTATCCACAGACTGACCCCTATATTTTTTTTGATATATGCACAGACTGACCCCTATGTTTTATTTGATGTATGCACAGACTGACCCCTATGTTTTATTCGATGTATGCATAGACTGACCCCTATGTTTTATTTGATGTATGCATAGACTGACCCCAATTTTTATTTGATGTATGCACAGACTGACCCCTATGTGATCAGAAATGCTTCAGCACCTTCTGGCTTCTCTGGATTCTGCGTGGAACTGCTGGATCACATAGCCAAGGCTCGCAACTTTACCTGGGAGATCCAACTACAGGATACGGTCGGCAAACCTCAACCCAATGGCTCATGGAATGGAGTCATGGGCGCTCTCATTAATCGGGTTTGTCATCTGGCTTATTGCACTTCTCTTCCTCAGGGCAGATAACACTAGCATGTGTCATAGAGAAATAGAATGTCATGACACACTTTCAAGATGTAGTTGCACAATCTACTGATCTAATGACAGTGTCTCCATTCCTTGCCATGGAGAAACGGACATGACATAGAGCACATTCAGGCCCTGTAGTGTCACAGTCTGGCCCGTAGTGTCACAAGTCTGGCCCGTAGTGTCAGTCTGGCCCGTAGTGTCACAGTCTGGTCCTGTAGTGTCACAGTCTGGCCCTTAGTGTCACAGTCTGGCCCTTAGTGTCACAGTCTGGCCCTTAGTGTCACAGTCTGGCCCTTAGTGTCACAGTCTGGCCCTTAGTGTCACAGTCTGGCCCTTAGTGTCACAGTCTGGCCCGTAGTGTCACAGTCTGGCCCGTAGTGTCACAGTCTGGCCCGTAGTGTCACAGTCTGGCCCGTAGTGTCACAGTCTGGCCCTTAGTGTCACAGTCTGGCCCGTAGTGTTACAGTCTGGCCCCATAGTGTCATAGTCTGGTCCCATAGTGTCACAGTCTGGCCCTAGTGTCAACAGTCTGGCCCTAGTGTTAACAGTCTGGCCCTAGTGTCAACAGTCTGGCCCTAGTGTCACAGTCTGGCCCTAGTGTCACAGTCTGGCCCTAGTGTCAACAGTCTGGCCCTAGTGTCAACAGTCTGGCCCTAGTGTCACAGTCTGGCCCTAGTGTCAACAGTCTGGCCCTAGTGTCAACAGTCTGGCCCTAGTGTCACAGTCTGGCCCTAGTGTCAACAGTCTGGCCCTAGTGTCAACAGTCTGGCCCTAGTGTCAACAGTCTGGCCCTAGTGTCACAGTCTGGTCCTTTAGTGCCACAGTCTAGTGATATAGTAACACAGTTTATTGTATAAGAAGCTGCTAAAAGAATCAGTAACCAAATATGAATTTCTCTACCCACATCATACAAGCTATTAGGGCACTGTAACTTAACTGGAACTGTTCAATGTGTACACAAAAACAATAATGAGATCCATACAGGACAAGCCAGGAATAATGTTGGCTGAAGTCATACGCCTGCTCATCACTTTCATGGCAACATTTCTTTGGCAGCTTTATGAGAATGATATCTATCCTAAACACAACCCAACTCAACACAGTTAGAACACACATATTGTCCATAATGTATTTACAGAAGACTGCATATAGTTTGCCCCAGAGATGATCTGAGTTACAATCCTACCCCAACCGACAGAAGTGCTTTAAAGTTGCAGCTCATATTTTTATTTTCCAGTTTTTCCAGGCATTAGCCGGGTCCAAATAGAATCAGGTGTAACTGAAATTCAAAAGGAAGTTAAGAACGTGGAAAAATGTGGTAGTGGCTGTTATGTCTGTTTACAACCTTCTGTCTTGGGTCAGATGTTCACCTTCTGTCTTAGGTCAAGGATTTATCTTATGTCTTGAGTCAAGGATTCACCTTCTGTCTTGATTCAAGGATCCATTTCTCAGATCATACCCCCATCTTGATAAACTAACTGGCACATGATGATGATGTAGTCAGCATCATGTTAGCTGCCTTTACTTCCCTGGTCATTATTCTAGAGGCTGACTTGAAAACAGGCACATCAGAAAGTGTCTAACAAAAAATAAGTGGTTAATGGCCACAAAGTATCTACTACAGCAGAGCTGGAAAACAACAATGCTCAAGAAAAATGCTGGTACTGCGTACCATTGCATACCACCAGAAAAAAGTCACACATTTGACACTTCTGATATTCCTGTAAGTGCTCCAGCTCCTTCAACAAATACTACAGTTTATGGATGCCTGCTAGCTCCATCACAGCCTTGTTGAATACACATCAAGCACTTTCTCACATGTGTCATTTACTTACTTTTTTTCCAGTTGTTTTATTTTTTTAACATCTCAGTGAAACATCAATCAGCTGACACCCTGCCACCCTGCCAGCCTGACTGATGTCGTCTGCTGCAGTTCACTTCTTACCCTTTCAGTATTATTTAATTTATTTAGTTGCTTCTTTTTTCTTTTCCTCATCTGTCTGTCTGCTCTCTTCTTCATGTGTTTTGGTGGCCATCTGTTCTCTTTTTCATGTTTTTTTAGTGTCCCTCTGTCTGTTCTCTTCATCATGTTTTTTTAGTGTCCCTCTGTCTGTTGTCTTCTTCATGTTTTTGGTGTCCCTGTATCTGTTGTGTCCTGCAAGAGTGCAAGAATTTTCTAGTTGTACTGTAATCAGCTTTTGTCAACAAGTGTCAAAGTCAGTGTCTTTCCTAGCTAAGGTTAACAGAGTTAGATCATAAATACCAGTCTGGCAACAAGTAACCCATGACCTGTTTTGCTTCTAGAAAGCTCAAATCGGCATTGGTGACCTGACCATTAACCTCAAGAGAGAACAAGTTGTTGACTTCACCAAACCTTTTCTAACAACTGGAATAACCATCCTTATCAAGAAGCCGACACCAAAGTCCCTGAACTTGTTCTCATTTCTGTCACCTTTATCAGCTGATGTGAGTATTTTGTTTTCAAGTCTGGAGAACACTTGTTTTGTAGAGTATTATTTGTCATCAGATTTTGGCTTTTTGTGTGTGTGCTGTATTCATATGATTATTTCATTGCATTAGATCAGAGAATTAAAAATAAATCTGGCTTCCCTTTGATTGATTATGTAGTATTTTTGTAGGTCATGAAACTAAGACATTGCTAAAAAGTAAAGATGAAAGAACAGACCCTTGCCTTACTCCTAATGTTTCTGGGAACCAGTCTGTGAGGCCAGCTCTTGTTCTGACAGCACTTTCACTTTCTCTATAAATAGCTTTTACACAGTCGAGCACTGTTCCATTTATACAACAGTTTTCAAGGACATCCCATAGAAAGTAAAACTCTGTTCACTCTGTCAAAAGCCTTTTCTTGATGTGTAAAAGTGATGTTTATTCAATGTCTGTGGTGTATTGTCAAAAAATTTTGAGAAATGGGCTAAAGAAATAAAGACTTTCCGGTTTGTGAAAAATGGGCTGAAGAAATTGAAACTTTCAGGCGCGTGCCATCGAGAGAGTGATATTCTGTAGAGTACTACTGATTGATTCAACATGACCATCTCCAGACTTGATTAAAATTGACAGATTGAGCCATGACCATCACCAGCCATGATTATAATTAACAGACTGAGCCATGACTATCACCAGCCATGATTATAATTAACAGATTGAGCCATGACTATCACCAGACTTGATTATAATTAACAGATTGAGCCATGACATCACCAGACTTGATTATAATTATAAGATTGAAATATGACCATCACCAGACTTGATTATAATTAACAGATTGAGCCATGACCATCACCAGACTTGGTTATAATTAACAGATTGAGCTATGACTATCACCAGACTTGATTATAATTAACAGATTGAACTATGACCATCAACAGACATGATTATAATTAACAGACCAGCCATGATTATAAATTAACAGATTGAAGCCATGACTTGATTATAATTATAAGATTGATATCACCAGACTTGATTATAATTAACAGATTGAGCCATGACTATCACCAGACTTGATTATAATTAACAGATTGAGCCATGACGATCACCAGACTTGATTATAATTAACAGATTGAGCCATGACTATCACCAGACATGATTATAATTAACAGATTGAACCATGACTATCACCAGACTTGATTATAATTAACAGATTGAGCCATGACTATCACCAGCCTTGATTATAATTAACAGATTGAGCCATGACTATCACAAGACTTGATTATAATTAACAGATTGAACCATAACCATGACCAGACTTCACTATAATTAACAGATTCAAGCTAACGTTGTTTCCTGCCATGATGCTTTGTTTGTATGTACACAGGTGTGGGTGTACATGATTGCTGCCTACTTGTGTGTCAGTTTCATGCTGTTTGTCATCGCCCGATTCAGTCCGTATGAATGGTGCAACCCACATCCTTGCAACCCAGACACAGACGAGGTTGAGAACCAGTTCACGGTGATGAACAGTCTCTGGTTTACTATTGGCTCCATCATGCAGCAAGGTCAGTCGATGCTTAGATTCCCATAGTTGAACAGCTTAGCATCAGTTTTCTATCAACCTTTCAACTTTTTGAGATTCTAATTGTTGATTAATTCTCAACATCAAGGGAAACTAACCTACCTTGAGTATCTAAATAATGAGTGGAGATATTTAATTTAATTGTTTATATTAAAAAAAAAAAAAAAAAAAGCAAAAAAAGCACACATTTGATACCAGCTCGTATTGTGCTTCACTCACGTTTTCATAGACAAGTCAGGATTTGATGGATTACACAGTAGACAAAATCATGGTCACCTTCTTTATCTCACAGCCCATTGGTCAACTTGGACACAAAGATCCCTTCTAAAATATAAACGGAGGAATATAGATTTTTGCTTTCATATTTATTGTTTATGTTAACCCTTTTGCTGCTATGGACGAGATTCCTCGTCTGCCCGGTAGACTGCTAAGGATGAGATAACTCGGCTTCTGTTTTCTATGCCCTCACTGCTAAGGACAAGATAGCTCGTCCTCGACTTTTCTTACAAATTGCTAAGGACCGTAATTCTCGGGGGTGAAATGGCAAAACACATTACCTTAATCTGATCAAACTGACCCATTTACATACAAATAAAACCCTTATCACGTGCGTTTTGGTGTATTTAGACGCTTTCCACATTATCCTTTTGCTTTGTTACCATAGAAGCATGGTCGGAGAACGGTATATTTTTTGCCCTGAAATATATTTCTGGTTTTGCGTTAGTCTACTTTTTTTTTAAATACAAAATAACAAGAAAATTGGTTAATTAAAGTTAATGAAGAATTAATGGAGTTTCTTTCAAGGAGTAATAGTAAGGATCACTTTAAAACGTGTGAGTTATATGAGCTGGGTTATCTTCGCGGCACGCCGGCGGACACGTGTACTTCTAAAGACTGACCATATGAACCAGCTATCTTCATCGACTAGATTTGAAATGAATCCCCAATAATCAAAATGATATTGTCATGTACTGACTTGATGATTAATATTAAAGTTTCTATTATACTATACAACTGAACATGAATGTGTCTGTCTATCAAAGTGTACAATACTGGTCCTATTTTCAGTTCTAACTTTCATATGAATTTCTAGTGAAGTTGGTATCACGTCTGCCTTACAAAAGAAAAGTCCTGCATTTAACCCCTACATGCTGTTTAAAAAAAAATTATTTTAAATGTAAATTCTAAATTTAAGCTCTTAGCACTTTCGGCAACAGATCACCGAAGTATTAATTAATTAAACATTCTGTCATGTGCGTTCAGGTGGATTTAGATGCATTTCCCTTCAATAATAGAGCCTGTAACATCACAAAAGAAATTTCCAACAAGAAAGTGTGGTATGTGCAAAAAACGACGGGAAACCAGATATCAAGGACTGTGATTTGGCATTGTGTGTTGCACCTTGTTTTGAAGTATTTCACACACAAAAATATTAATAATCATAAAAACCATGTATTTGCTTACTAAAGTGTTTTGTGTTTGCTTTGTAAGTTTGTAGGTTTGTAGTGTTTTCTTTTTGTTAATGAGTTTTCATGGCCATGCCATATCGTGTCTGATTTGTTAGCACAAAGGTCAACCATGCGCCTTCAAAGAGTTTTTATTTTAGGCATACAATTTTTACCCCGCGCCGCAAGCGCATCTTCTGCTTTTAGAGGAAAAAAAAGGTATTCAGCACAGGAGGAAAGATTAGCTCTCGCCTGGCTTAGCACAGTGGTTACGTTGACTGGCGGAGGGCGCAGCAGCAAAAGGGTTAAATTATAGGAACATACAAAAAACAAAAGTATTATAATTTTATTTCACCACGCTTGTTTCTCTGGCAGGATGTGAGATTGCCCGAGAGCGCTGTCTACTCGAATGGTGGCCGGCATGTGGTGGTTCTTTACGCTCATCATGATCTCATCCTACACGGCCAATCTGGCAGCTTTCCTCACAGTGGAGCGCATGGTTTCTGACATCAACAGTGCCGATGACCTGGCCAAACAGTCCAGGATCAAATACGGAACATTTGAAGGAGGGGCTACCATGGAATTCTTTAAGGTCAGTTCACTATTTTATAATGTTTCCAGATTCAGTCCGTTTGAATTATTTCTAACAGATAATTATGTAAAACTGAAGGCCTTGATAACACACTCCTACCCAGTAATCATACATAAGGATTTCTAATAGACATTATGTAAATATAAGGCCTATATATATATATATATATATATATATATATATATATATATATATATATATATATATATATATATATATATATAAGAAAACAATAGGTTTTTTTTTTTTAATGAAAGCAATTCACACAATTTTTCACAATATTTTGAATCACAAAGAGCAATAATGGCATTCTACAATATCTATTCATAGAATGAAACCAGTTGATAAACAGATGTCTGAGAAACTGAGATTGTTTGGCCATGTCTGACATCTTGGTGGTTTAGGAAACAGACTAAACGTGATTCAGTATTGAGCACACTTTTGCCAGCAAAGTTGATCTTGATGAATATCTTGATGAATATCTTGTTGAATATCTTGATGAATATCTTGATGAATATCTTGATGAATATCTTGATGAATATCTTGATGAATATCTTGATGAATATCTTGATGAATATCTTGATGAATATCTTGATGAATATCTTGATGAATATCTTGATGAATATCTTGATGAATATCTTGATGAAAATCTTGATGAATATCTTGATGAATATCTTGATGAATATCTTGATGAATATCTTGATGAATATCTTGATGAATATCTTGATGAATATCTTGGTGAACCACCCCAGAATCAGTATTGGAACCCCTGCCTTAAACAATATTACTTTGTAAAAATGAGGTGCCGGATTCAATCCAAGATGTGGGCATTTTGAAAGCAGACCCCCTTGCTTTGGTTTTGACAAAAGTATTAGGAGCTGACAGTTTAGAAAAGCAATGGCAAACTACTCAGTGTAACAATTGCAGAGTGAAATCACAAACAGTCAGTGAAATTCTAGGGTTGGTTCTGTAGCATCATGCAAAGAAAGTGCAGCTAACTTGTTTTTTTTTTTAAATCACAGAATAATCGTATAGCCACATATGAAAAAATGTGGAAGTTCATGAATGCTACACCAGAATTGAGTTTTGTCAAGAATTTGACGCAGGCGGTTGAGCGGGTGAAAACTGGCCAGTACGCGTACATCACAGAGTCAACAACCGTAGAATATGTTATACACAGGTCAGTGTTGTTGTATGCGTTGTGTATGTATCATGTGTATTTTGTTTACTGTGTATGATACGTGTATCATATTACACTCACAACATGCCACATAAGCACACACATGTATAATCAATTTACACAAAACTAAAACTGTTATCATATGCACACTTCGTGTTAAACAAAACACAAGATACAGAAGCTCACTCACATACACATACAGACTCTCACGTACATACACACAAAGACTCACACACACTCACATACACATACAGACTCTCACATACATACACACAAAGACTCACTTACACCCACTCACACACACTCACATACACATACAGACTCTCACATACATACACACAAAGACTCACTCACACCCACTCACACACACTCAAACAGACACTCTCACATACATACACACAAAGACTCACTCACACACGCTTACACACACTCACACACTCTCACATACATACACACAAAGACTCACTAACCCGCTCACACACTCTCACATACATACACACAAAGACTCACTCACACCCACTCATACACACTCACATACACACACAGTTCTCATGCATACATACACACAGGGTTGTATCACAGACTCACACACACACCTGCTTATTACACACATGTGTACATTCACTGTAACATTGCCCACAAGTTTGAAGAAAAAACAAAAACAGTATGCTTGTCCTAACTTCTATTCAAACAGTCATGTAGTGTATCACAATCTGGTCACACACACACATTTCCCATCTTATATTCTTACAAGGAACATAACTATGTGTCATGAAACACATTGAAAACTTGTTAACTCTACAACTCATTGAATTCTTTAACAAATACAATCTTGAAAAGAAAAAAAAACAATCGTGGCTTAATGTTTGTTGTAACATACAACTCTTCTCTTCAAAATACATCTCATTCCTGAGAAATAGTGTTAACTCACTGATGTCAAGAAATATAACTCTTCTTGATAAATTCCTGTCAACAAATATTTCCCATCTTGGATAAATTCTTATCAAGGAACATAACTCATCCTGGATAAATTTTTGTCATGAAACATACCTCATCTTAGAAAATTCTTGTTAACAAATACAACTCATCTTGGAGAAATTCTTGTTAACAAATACAACTCATCTTGGAGAAATGTTTGTTAACAAATACAACTCATCTTGGAGAAATTTTTGTTAACAAATACAACTCATCTTGAAGAAATTCCTGTCAAGGATCACTACTCATCTTGGATAAATTTCTGTCAAGAAACATGACACATCTTCTCTTTTGATCAGCTGTGTCTGGTTTTTCTGAAATTTTAAATATCCCATAAAAATTATCATAAATCCAAAGTATTTAGATTAACTGTCTCAAATAGTTACAAGTTATAATTGAGTCATAATTGAATAGAGAAGGCACAAATACCCTTCAAAAGGAATAGCAGTGTTGCTGATGAAGTAAAAAAAAAAAAAAAAGTCAGACAAGTTTCTCTGTCTGTCAAAAATCTTCTTGTACGTCAAAAAGCCTTGAATGTGGTATCATTTGACTATTTTATTGTTGCAATATTTAACCTGACATGTGTCAGATGCATTTTATATTCATTTCTCTTTAATGTGATCAATTACATTTCCCGGAGAGTCACCATGGTGTAGTGGCTAGCCACCGTGGTGTAGTGGCTAGCCACCGTGGTGTAGTGGCTAGCCACCGTGGTGTAGTGGCTAGCCACCATGGTGTAGTGGCTAGATGCTTGCCTGTGGATCAGAAGGTCTTGGGTTCAGGTCCTGACAGAACAGTATTTTCTTTAAAAATGACCTTGGCTCCCAGGTGGACGCAACCTTGGGTGGGTACCAAAGCAGTCCTGGGAAGTCAAGGTGGCTGGCCTGATGTTGACCATATCACAGGCCAAGTGATGATTTGACTATAAAATAAAAAAGTCTAGCCTTATAGACTCCGTACGCCCGGAGACGTTGACAAGGGTCCTTATATGTCACTACAATTAAATTTTTCTCAAGGAAGGTTTTAACCTTTTCAAGTTGCCGTAAAAAATGTTCTTTTCATAATTCATTTTTCTCCACATCCGAGGGAAAATGCTGTCCTGAAAGAGTTAATAAAATTGTTATTGACAAGATAAACAAATTACTAACAATAATTAAATATTCGGTTTTAACAAACTGATGTTGAAATAATGAACAAAAGCCTAGATGGCTTAAACACATAGCAAAAGGGGAACAAGAACACAGACCATGGTCTCAGATTCTAGTGACAGCCTGTGATGTCAGCATGAATCATGGTTAAACATGTTTATCAACATGTCTTGTCAAAATGCAAAAAATATTACTGTGATAACAATATAATTCACTGTAAAAAGCAGCTGATGTGACAGTGATAACAATATAATTCACTGTGAAAAGCAGCTGATGTGACAGTGATAACAATATAATTCACTGTAAAAAAAAAGCTAATGTGACAGTGATAACAATATAATTCACTGTAAAAAGCAGCGGATGTGACAGTGATAACAATACAAATTTGATATGAAAACTGAAATTTCATCAACAGGAACTGTGATCTGATGAAGGTGGGAGGTCTGCTTGATTCCAAGGGATATGGCTTTGCAACTCCTCCAGGTAAAGCTCACAGAGTGGAGTGTTCCTTGTTTTCTATGCCCATTGATTCCACACTTAAGTGCACATGGAGTTTAGCTTGAAGTTAGATCATTTGTCATAAAAGTTTAGCTTGAAGTTAGATCTTTTGTCATAAACTTTTAGCTTGAAGTTAGATCTTTTGTCATGAACTTTTAGCTTGAAGTTAGATCTTTTGTCATGAACGTTTAGCTCATAAGCTGATCTTTTAAATTAGTTACTAAATCTGTTCTTGTCAGATTTAGCTTGTAATTAGATCATATCTCAGGATATTTACCTTGTAGCTAGATTTTGTCTCAGGAGATTTACCTTGTAATTAGATCTTGTCTCAGGAGATTTACCTTGTAATTAGATCTTGTCTCAGGATATTTAGCTTGTAGCTAGCTCTTGTCTCAGGATATTTGGCTTGTAGCTAGCTCTTGTCTCAGGATATTTAGCTTGTAATTAGATCATGTCTCAAGATATTTTGCTTGTAATTAAATCATGTCTCAGGATATTTACCTTGTAATTGGATCATGTCTCAGGATATTTAGCTTGTAATTAGATCATGTATCAGGATATTTAGCTTGTACATAGATCGTGTCTCAGGATATTTACCTTGTAATTAGATCATGTCTCAGGATATTTAGCTTGTAATTAGATCATGCCTCAGGATATTTACCTTGTAATTAGATCTTGTCTCAGGATATTTAGCTTGTAATTAGATCATATCTCAGAATATTTAGCTTGTAATTAGATCATGTCTCAGAATATTTAGCTTGTAATTAGATCATGTCTCAGGATATTTAGCTTGTAATTAGATCATGTCTCAGGATATTTAGCTTGTAATTAGATCATATCTCAAGATATTTACCTTGTAATTAGATCTTGTCTCAGGATATTTAGCTTGTAATTAGATCATATCTCAGAATATTTAGCTTGTAATTAGATCATGTCTCAGGATATTTAGCTTGTACATAGATCGTGTCTCAGGATATTTACATTGTAATTAGATCATGTCTCAGGATATTTGCCTTGTAATTAGATCATGTCTCAGGATATTTAGCTTGTACATAGATCGTGTCTCAAGATATTTAGACCTTGTAATTAGATCTTGTCTCAGGATATTTAGCTTGTAATTAGATCATGTCTCAGGATATTTAGCTTGTAATTAGATCATGTCTCAGGATATTTAGCTTGTACATAGATCGTGTCTCAGGATATTTGCCTTGTAATTAGATCATTTTTCAAGATATTTACCTTTTAGCTAGATCATGTCTCAGGATATTTACCTTGTAATTAGATCTTGTCTCAAGATATTTACCTTGTAATTAGATCTTTTCTTAGGATATTTACCTTTTAGCTAGATCATGTCTCAGGATATTTACCTTGTAATTAGATCTTGTCTCAAGATATTTACCTTGTAATTAGATCTTTTCTTAGGATATTTAGCTTGTAATTAGATCATGTTTAGTGAGTCTCATGGTGTTTACTTATAGTTATACATGGTGTTTACCTATAGTTATCCATGGTGTTTACTTATAGTTAGTTATACATGGTGTTGACTTATAGTTATACATGGTGTTTCCCTCTAGTTATACATGGTGTTTACTTATAGTTATACATGGTGTTTCTTCTTCTTCTTCACTTCCTCTTTTACCGCTGTGGGTGTCGAGGGAGATATAAGGTTCTGTTTCTAGCTCTTCTGGCTGCCTCGACCATAGGCACATCGTGCTGTTGTAGAGTTTCTCTGATGTTATCCTTCCATCTTGTTCTTGGTCTACCCCGTGCTCTACGTCCTTCTTCTCTTTCCATGTATGCTTTGTATGGTATGGTGTCACAAGGCATTCTCTCTTAGTGGGCAAACCATTTCACTTGCTGTCTTTGTATGTAATCCAGAATTATTTCTTTGCCGACTTGTTCTCTTATGATCTCATTCCTGATCTTTTCTCTTATGCTTACTCCTACAGCCCTTCTCAGACATCTCTTTTCCGTGGTTACTAATTTTCTTTTATGGTTTGTTGTGAGTGACCATGTCTGGCACTGGTAGCACAGAGTTGGAATAAATATGCTTTGAATAAGGTCTCTCTTTGTGCTGATTGAGATTGTCTTATGCTGTAAGAGGGGGGCTAGCTGTCCCAATACTTGGTTTGCTTTACTGCATCTAATGTCAATTTCTTTATCCAATTTCCCATCTTCGGTAAATGTAGTTCCCAGATATTTAAACTCAGATGCCTGTTTAATGCCTTTGTATTCTATTGCTATGTTTAGATCTGTCTTCTTTTTTCCTATTGACATTACTTCTGTCTTTTCAGTGTTGATTCTCATATTATTTGTTTTACATTCTTCATTCATGGATGTTAGATGTTGTTGCAATTTCATGGCTGTATCTGCTATCAAGGCCTGGTCATCTGCAAAGAGTAACTCGTTGATCTTACTAAGATCTTCATTCATGGGCTTGGCATTCTTGCATATACTGTCGATGTAGGTGATAAACAGCAATGGTGATAAGACACACCCCTGTCTTACTCGAGATGTCACTGTGAAAGGATGAGATGTTCTCTGATTTATTCTAACTACACTTCTACAATCCCTGTATAAACTTTTGCACACTTCGATGAGGTGTTCGCTTACTCATTATCTTGACATTATTTTCCATAATAATTGTCTGTCGACTCTGTTTTATTTCCCAGGCCAGCGTTTATACATGGTGTTTACTTATAGTTATACATGGTGTTTGTAAAGTCTCTCAACACTCTTAGCTCATAGCTAAATCTCTTCAAAAAAAGTTTAGCTTGTAGGTAGATCTTTACCTAATCTTTTAGTAATAATCTAGGTCAGCTGATGATAGTTTATGCTCATAGAAATTTTATTAGCACATGATTTATTTTAAACACTGTTTACCTGAACAAGCCAAATTTGCCAATATTTCTGATGACATTGTATGTTTGAATATGATGAACTGTTTATCTCTGCTAGTGCTGGGGCCCACCCATGAGTCTCTTCGGGAAGCTCTCACAGAAGAGATCTTGAGGCTGCAGGAGGAGCAGGTGATAGAAGAGCTCTACAACAAATGGTGGAAGAAGGAGCTTGGTGGGGGCAAGTGTGTAGAGGAGGAAGGCTCACCAGCAGGGAAGGCAGCAGAACTTGGGGTGGAGAATGTGGGCGGAGTATTTGTGGTGCTCATGGGGGGTGTGATCATCGGGTTCTTTGTCTCCCTCTGTGAGTTTATGTGGAAGGCCAGAAAAAATGCCAAAAAGGATAAGGTAGGTAACAACACATTGTCATATGTCGTAGTCTTCATTATGGTGCATTATGGTTAAGATACATCTAAATGACTGAGCGTTAGAGAGGAAATACATCAGATGCCTCAACTGGCGATGGTGACACTAAAACACTGGGCAGTTATTGTTAGTCATATTTAGGAAAAGCTAAGAGCTGGGACTCCCTTGTCTCCATGAAGGAGAGTGTAACACTATCAGTCTGCTTTGGGAAGAGTAATAGTTTCCAGCTATGTACATTGTATTTCTTCATTAGATTTGAAGCTGAGGAGGATAATGTCTGTTTCCTAGAGTTTAATTATAACTTTGCTCACAATGTAAAACAACTGCATCCCCTTCATTCTACAGATCCTCTGTATTGCAGCTAAGACTGTATCAGTTGTATATCTTAGATTGTTGATTGTATTTTCTCTGATGTAGGTTGTGTTTCTAAAGTGCACAGATTTCAGTTTGTAGAGTCAGAAATCAAGTAAAGGAACCTTTTCCTTGTCTTCAGGTGTATTGGGCATATAGGGCTAGACATATATTTGATACATTAGTCAGCACTTGGTGAGTGGTCTGGTGAACATAATGTCAACCATCTTTACTTCGCAGCACTTTTCCTGGTATCCATTGAAGGTTAGGCTGACCTGGCAGCCTAGGTCTTTGAACAAATATATTTTAGGCCTGTTCAAATCTGAACCCACAAACTTAGGATCTGCATGCAAAGCGCTAGCAACTATACCAGACTAGCTCCCGTAGAGGTTGAAAAGTATTGTAACTGTACACATCCATGTTATGGGGCTCTCTTGATTGCTAGGTATTGTTCTTCTTGTTTATCAGCATGCCTAGTTTGTGATCCTTTGAAAACAAAGTCTGTTTGTTCATGCAGTTTTCATGCCAGCATGATGTTTAAAATAAATATTCTTTTAAAATTGTAGGCCTTTCTCATAATAAGTAACATGAACTGGTTTTTGTGTATAACAACTGGCTATGACAAAACACTTAGCTATGACACACCACCTAGCTATGACAGACCACCTAGCTATTACACACAACCTAGCTATGACACACCACCAAGCTATGACAGACAACCTAGCTATGACACACCACCTAGCTGTGGCACACCACTTAGCTATGACACACCACCTAGCTGTGGCACACCACCTAGCTATGACAGACCACATAGCTATGACACACCACCTAGCTATGACACACTACCTAGCTATGACAGACCACCTAGCTGTGGCACACCACCTAGCTATGACAGACCACCTAGCTATGACACACCACCTAGCTATGACACACTACCTAGCTATGACACACAACCTAGCTATGACACACCACCTAGCTATGACAGACAACCCCGATATGACACACCACCTAGCTAAGGCAGACCAACTAGCTATGACAGACCACCTAGCTATGACACACCACCTAGCTATGACACACCACATAGCTATGACAGACAACCTAGCTATGACAGGCCACCTAGCTATGGCACACCACCTAGCTATGACACACCACCTAGCTATGACACACTACCTAGCAATGACACTCCACCTAGCTATGACACACCACTTAGCTATGACAGACCACCTAGCTATGACACATTACATAGCTATGTCACACCACCTAGCTATGACAGGCCACCTAGCTATGACAGACCACCTAGCTATGACACACCACCTTGCTATGACACACAACCTAGCCATGACAGACCACCTAGCTATGACACACTACCTAGCTATGACACACCACATAGCTATGACAGACCACCTAGCTATGACAGACCACCTAGCTATAACACACCACCTAGCTATGACACACCACCTAGCTAAGACACACCACCTAGCTATGACACACCACCTAGCTATGACACACCACCTAGCTATATGACACACCACCTACCTATGACAGACCACCTAGCTATGACACACCACCTAGCTATATGACACACCACCTACCTATGACAGACCACCTAGCTATGACACACCACCTAGCTATGACACACCACCTAGCTATGACACACGACCTAGCTATGACAGACCACCTAGCTATGACACATCACCTAGCTATGACACACCACCTAGCTATGACACATCACCTAGCTATGACAGACCACCTAGCTATGACAGACCACCTAGCTATGACAGACCACCTAGCTATGACACACAATTTAGCTATGAAACACCACCTAGCTATGACACACCACCTAGCTATGACAGACCACCTAGCTATGACACACCACCTAGCTATGACACACCACCTAGCTATGACACACCACCTAGCTATGACACACCACCTAGCTATGACACACCACCTAGCTATGACACACCACCTAGCTAAGACACACCACCTAGCTAAGACACACCAACTAGCTATGATACACCACCTAGCTATATGACACACCACCTAGCTATATGACACACCACCTAGCTATGACAGACCACCTAGCTATGACAGACGACCTAGCTATGACAGACCACTTAGCTATGACAGACCACCTAGCTATGACAGACCACCTAGCTATGACACACCACCTAGCTATGACACACCACCTAGCTATGACACACCACCTAGCTATGACACACCACCTAGCTATGACAGACCATTTAGCTATGAAACACCACCTAGCTATGAAACACCACCTAGCTATGACAGACCACCTAGCTATGACAGACCACCTAGCTATGACACACCACCTAGCTATGACACACCACCTAGCTATGACACACCACCTAGCTATGACACACCACCTAGCTATGACACACCACCTAGCTATGACACACCACCTAGCTATGACAGACCACCTAGCTATGACACAGCACCTAGCTATGACACAGCACCTAGCTATGACACACCACCTAGCTATGACACACCACCTAGCTATGACACACCACCTAGCTATGACACACCACCTAGCTATGACACAGCACCTAGCTATGACACACCACCTAGCTATCACACACCACCTAGCTATCACACACCACCTAGCTATGACACACTCACCATCATTACAGTGCAGGCAACTATAGTTCATCATTTTCTTTGAGACAAAGACATGGGAACTCTTTGAGTTTCCGGGGGTTTAGCATCAGAGGACCAAGGGCTGGTAATGTAATTTTGAAATGTCACAAGTGTTACACATTCAAACAGATCACACTAATTCACCTGCCATGCAACATACACATATTATTCATCAGTGTGACCAGGGATTGTTGAGGAATAAAATAATTATGTTAGTAGTTAAATATTAATAAGTAAACACAAGACCTGTTTAGATAAATTAGTAAAATAAAATATTAATTTGTCAGCTTACAGTCATTACACTCAAGAAAAAATATAAAATATATCTGAAATGAATCACAAATTAACATGAACCACTTAGTAACATATAAATAAAATATAAATATAATCTATACATTAGATTTAGTTTAAGAGAAACTTTGGAACACCAAAACGGAGCACCATTTTTAGGTAAAGAAAAATGACTTCTAAAAACGATTAGTATTTAACACTCAGTTTGCCCATGATTTTATAGCCTATGTTTCCAAGTAATAAGGGAATCACACTAGATCTAACTGACACTACAGACAATTAGATTTGTCACTAATATTTTTGTTGTTGTTGGTTATGCCAACTGGCTTTGTTATCACTGTACATTTGAACAAGGCACATTTTTTAGCTATCCTTCATGAAAGTTTGACTCTATCAATGACTGTAAAAAGTCTGCTTTGCAACTTTCTTTGTCTAGCTTTGGGTAAATCTGATAAATGTATGTTTCATTTAAATTTGTTGCTTCTGAAGCCATACATTTCATTGTGGAATCCATAAAGAAGTTTGCCAGAAGGCCATTTTGTTTTCAACATACAGTTACTCGGTAAAGCTCACAAACCTGCTACATTTTATGCTTTTAACCATGTTTCCGAATAAACCTAATGGTCAACACCTGTGCTATTGAACAAACAAAAAAACCCAGTAAAGACCATTCAGAACTGGCAGTTTGTGTCTCTATATTGGCCAGTGGTAAATTAAATACCTGTACGGTTGGTCGGGGTGCATAGGAACCAATTAGAGTGTGATGTGTTCCTTGGGACTCAACGAGTTTTTTTGTCATTAGTTATTTCAGTTTCAAGTTAAAAGTGTCATTGTGTCATTTACCAAGTAAGTAAAGCAGCCTTTTCCAGGCCATTGAGTCAAAGGGCCTATAGGGCATATAGGGCTAGACCTATATTTTATAAACCAATCGGCATGAGATTGGTGATGTGGTCAGCATCATGCTGGCCGCCTTTATTTCCCGGGACTGCACCCGGTACCCACTCAAGGTTGGGTCGACCTGGGTGCCAAAGTTGTTTTTGAAAAAAAGTCTGGCTCTATCAGGGAGCGAATCTAGGACCTTCAGATCCGTCTAGAGCATCTGACTGCTTTGCCATGGTGACTCCCTCATTTACCAAGACTTGCCATTTAAAACAGCTACATTTGAAATAAAAACAGGTGTGCGACAGGAATGTCTTTTGTCGCCTCTTATTTTTACTGGCTATAGATTGAATTATGACAACAGTAACTGCTAACACCAAGAATGGAATTCAGTGGACCCCTACAAAACAGCTTGATGATCTGGACTTCGCTGATGATATTTTTCTTCTGTCCCATTCATGGAATCAGATGCAAGATAAATTAAATATACTAGATGCGAGATCACAGCAGCTTGGTCTGAAAACCCATAAAGGAAAGACAAAGATAATGAGAATAAATCAGGCAAATAGTAATGTGGTTTCCCTTGATGGCACCCCACTCCAAGACGTGGAGTCGTACATCTATTTGTGCAATAATGTACATAAAAATGGATTAACTGATAGAGATATTAAAATAAGAAACAAAAAAGGCAAGAGGGGCTTTCATAGCACTAGGGAATTTGTGGAGGTCAAAACAAATTAAAAGAAATACTAAACTAAAAATTTGTAATTCTAATGTCAATTCAGTACTTTTGTATGGGCGGAAACATGAACAACCAAGGCAATTACTAATAAACGACAAACATTCATTAACTGGTGCCTGCGCAGAATAGAAGGAATTAAATGGTATGATAAAATAACTAATGTAGAGCTTTGGGAGAGAATTAAACAGGCTCCGGTGGACCAAGAGGTGAGGAAAAGACGCTGGCGTTGGATAGGACACAAACTACAAAAACAGGAGAACAGCATAACTAGAATGTCTTTGCAGTGGAACCACAGGGGCATAGGAATAAAGGAAGGCCAAAAACACATGGAGAAGAGAGCTGGAGAATGAAGTTAGAAAGATTGGGAGGACATGGGGAGAGCTCCATGCAATGGCGAAGGATAGAACGACTTGGCGTGAGTTGGTTGAGGGCCTATGCTCCATTGGGGGGAAAGGCAGAAGAAGAAGAAGAAGAAGAAGAGCCATTTAAAATGTGATCTGACATTTACCATTCATGTTATTATTTGCCACTCTATCTGTTGTTTGCTTGTACCTCTGTGACCTGGTCTCCTTCTCTTCTCAACAGCAAACCTTGTGTTCAGAGATGTCCGAGGAGATTCGTTTCGTTGTCCGTTGCCTGGGCTCCAAGAAGAAAAACAAGAAGAGAGAGGAGGAGATCACAGACAACGGACTCCAGTTTATGCCACTAACTGGCTACAACCAGAATTCATATGGAAAGGAAGTTTATGCATGAGAGCCTGCATGACAGGAGTTTTGTTTCTCTGTGTTGATTCCAAAGTGAAAGAAAACTGTACAGCAACAGCAAACTACAGTTGAAAGCTTTTCATAGCTGAGAACATTTCTTTCTGAAAGTGCCTTCCAATATGGGAGAAAATTTAAGTCTGCTGGAGTCGTAGCCATGATGTTTGTTGTTGTTTGTATAGCTATTGAGATAAATGTGGTAGTTGGATTGATGATGTGGTCTGTATAATACTTTCAGAAAACATCGACTTGGCCTGTGGACCATTCAGAAGCAAAAGGAACTTCTGTGTTGAAAATTGTAATTGTAAAATAAGCAGTTATGAATATACACAACAATGACTACACATTAGCTGTTAGGTTTTCTGGTCTAACTCCAAAACAAATGTATCAATGAGCTGTCCGGGACATCAAAGACAACAGGAAGTGGTCATAGCTTCTAAGGGTGTGAACCGACTCCTGGTTGATGTTTGATACGTAGTCACTTACTGATCACAAACTTGAACTTATGTTCTAAGGAAATAAACGTTAATTTTTCAGTATCATAATTCAGACATTTGCATGAATACATGAAAACTGGGCACATTGAGATTATGCAAATATGGTCACCCATCTTTTGAACATGAACTCTACTTTTGTTCTGTTGTAAACAAAAAAATCAGCAGTTTTTCTCTATTGTTATTCATGCTTAACAGAAACATGAAATAAATTGCAATATGTTATACATTTTTGCATTTTTGTTACAATTCTCTATGATGGCGATAGATCAGGTTTACAGAAAATAATGATTTGCCAAATAAATATGTTGACTAATCTCATCGCTCACAGTTCACTAGAGAGCCAGGTATCCCATCATTCCTTCATTATATTGTCTGCTCCCAAAATGTATCCATATTGTTTTAACAATTAACAATTGTTACTGCCGTCTGAGGTTAATTTGATGTTTATCACTGAAACATATTCATGCTGTTCACAGATATATCTCAGAGACAATTTGGTTTACTAGTTAAAAAAAAAAAAATTATAATTCAAACAAAAATCATCATGGCACTTTTCAGATACTTGAGTGCATGTGGGATGTAAGGGTGGAGAGGGCAATAGAGGCATGTGGGATGTAAGGGTGGAGAGGGCAATGGAGGCATGTGGGATGTAAGGGTGGAGAGGGCAATGGAGGCATGTGGGATGTAAGGGTGGAGAGAGCAATGGAGGCATGTGGGATTCAAGGGTATGTGTGGGTACTAGGATGAGGTGGAAGGATATGTGTCAACATTTGAGACACCATGTGTCAATGATATATGGAAGCAAAATCATGTGAGACATTCGGGCATGTTTTGGGGAAATGTGGGAGGCGAACATTTCTCACATTTCTCAAAGGAATGTGAGAGAAAAAAAAGTAAAACAAAAAAACAGTAAAGAGCCCTTCTCGATGCCTTTAGGCGAATAGGGCAAATAGGGCTAGACCTATATTTTGTAGACCAACAGCACAAGATGGGTGATGTGGTCAGCATCATGTCAGCCCCCTTAACTTCCCAGGACTGCACCCAACACCCACTCAAGGCTGGGTTCACCAGGCACCCACTCAAGGCTGGGTTCACCTGGCACCCACTCAAGGCTGGGTTTACCTGGAAAGAGAAAAAGAAGGATAAACAATAAACAGAGGGAAACCTTTGGGAGAAGAAAATGGTGAACATACTGAGGGAAACCTTTGAGAGAAGAGAATAGCGAACATACTGAGGGAAACCTTTGAGAGAAGAGAATAGCAAACATACTGAGGGAAACCTTTGGGAGGAAAAAAAAGAGCGATTACAGAAAAATAGCATGAATAGAAGTAGTCCACAAACAGCTGTCTGTAGGTAACAGACATTCAATGATTGGTTGCAATTCTGGTTGTGGCCTGAGTCCTGAAAATGTAACAGACATTCGATGATTGGTTGCAATTGTGGTTGTGGCCTGAGTCCTGAATATGGCGTCTGTGTTTACTTCCCCTCCTGAAGTGGAGAAGTGACATTCTCCTCCTCGAGTGCAGAAACTAAACTCTTGTCTGTAAGGAGCTTAAGCCCTGGAGACTTGCACAAATGATTTGGTCACTTGAGTTCTCTCTGAGAGGCTACACTATAGCCAGATGAACACAGGTCTTGGTCAATGTATGTCTTCATTAGAGAGGCTGCACAAAGATGCATCAGCCAAAGGTTAATGGGAACTCTGCGTCTGCTGTTGAAGGTGGGGACGGAGCACTTATAGGAATGTTCTCAGTGCTATAATATCAGTTCATGACTCATAACGCACAAAAGTCGTGATCAATGTATGTTTTTTCTGTAGAGAGGCTGCAGCTGGGAGAGGGGCCTATACATGTATATCAGAGTGTCTCTTAGGTAATCAATATATAGAGAGAGAGATATCACATTTCTATAATTTGTCATGTTTTATGTAAAATGTATGTTGATCAGATGAAATGACTGCATATTTTCTAATGATTATTGAAAATAATTTATAATTGCTGATTATTAGATTTAGGAAATGGGAAACTAGTGATGGTTAAATAAAAGAAATATATTTTGTTTGTACAGACATCAGATGTATGTATGGTTTAATGATGACACATCTGTTTACTGACACGCATATTCATTATTCAGTTAAGCTTCAGGTATTTCACTTGTTGTAATTTGATCAGTGAAACTGTTATGTGATTAATGAAACCAGTCACACACGTAGACATATGTCACAGGAAAATATCACAACACTCTGGGAGGAGCAGTGGAAGGTGAATATGTTGTATCCAGGCAAGCAGGAATGTTGAGAATATATCTAAAGAATGTGATTTCAGAGTAGCTGGAGAACGGCATGAGGTAAATTGATTGAATATAAGGCAGAATCACTGGATGCACCAGCTGATAACTTCAGCTATAACAGCTGGAGGATAACTTTAGCTATAACAGCTGGATGATAAATTCAGCTATAACAGCTGGAGGATAACTTCAGCTATAACAGCTGGAGGATAACTTCAGCTATAACAGCTGGAGGATAACTTCAGCTATAACAGCTGAAGGATAACTTCAGCTATAACAGCTGGAGGATAAGTTCAGCTATAACAGCTGGAGGATAACTTCAGCTATAACAGCTGGAGGATAAGTTGAGCTATAACAGCTGGAGGGTACTGATGAGAAATCACTGGATGTACCAGCTGATGACTGAAACTATAACAGCTGGAGAATAATTTCAGCTATAACAGATGGAGGATAAGTTGAGGTATAACAGCTGGAGGATAAGTTGAGCTATGAAAGTTGGAGGATAACTTCAGCTATAACAGCTGGAGGGTACTGATGGAGAATTACTGGATGCACCAACTGATAACTTCAGCTGTAACAGCTGGATTGTAGTGATAGAAAGTCTGGCAAACACTGACTGCTTTAGTCAACTGTAATTACATTGTGCAAACCTGCTAGTTGAAGTCTATATTGAAAAGTATTTAAACTATCAAATTTCAGTCAGCTGTTGATGAAAATGTGAGCTTTTATGAACTATGAGACAATGTGCAGGGAATTAACGGTTCAGAAACGAGACCTCATGCCACCCATAAATGACCAGTCAGAACAGGCCCAGTCGTCATCCAAAGGGGAGATTATAATCATTAGTTGCTAGTTGAAGTTCCCTCACCACTGCCAACAATTTGCCTCTTAAGGGTTCTATTTCTGTGCCCGTGCAAATCAAACAAAATGTCCTTCACTGTTCCATTTGAAAACTGGTGAAAAGCATGACTGACACGCTCAGCAACATTTGGAAACTTGCACCTGCTGTCAGATATGCCAAAAACTGACTGTCCTACATGAGAATCACAGCTCACTGTTGGTGCAAGCCGTCCATTACACTTTCCTGCAACTGACTTCTATCAGATTTGCACAAGAAATATTTCATTCAGAATTTAGATGTTTTTCAGTGATACATCCTTCAGAAATTTCCAGTAATCAAAGTCTTTGGGTTTTTTTCCAGACTAAATTTCAGTGACACAATGTTGATAATCAGATGGTCTATGGGAATTGATATTTTTTGAGAAGTGATGATCAGATATTGTGTGAGAAGTGACGATCAGATATTGTGTGAGAAGTGACGATCAGATATTGTGTGAGAAGTGATGATCAGATATTGTGTGAGAAGTGACGATCAGATATTGTGTGGAAATATTTAATTATCACTGCACTGTTTCAGATCAACTGATTACCCATCCCATGGGCTGTTCTGATTTGTATATATTATGTCATAAAATCTAATAATTCTTGTATATTTGTTGTGAATATTTAGAGAACCTAGAAAAAAATGGGACTAGTTATCAATCAAGACAAGACGGAACACATGATAATGACAAGACAGGGAAAAGATATAAACTCCGGCCACATATAAGTCGATACTATGAAAATCAAGTGAATGGAAACATATAAGTACATAGGTGCAAACTTCAACTGTTGCAACATGCTGAGTGAAGAAATAAAATCTAGAATACAATCTATAAATAAAGATTTAACATCTGCTAAAGTCAAAGTGTCTGTCCCACAACATCAAAATATATAAAACGTTGAAAAGACCAATCATTTTGTAAGGCTCTGAAACTTGGAGCACAACTAAAATAGCTGAAGTCTTATTACAAATTTTCAAAAAACAGAGCCTTCCAGTCAATTGTTGCACCTATCAAAGATGCAGACAGCAAGAAATGGAGAGTGAGAAGCAACAACAAAATTCATAGTCCGTTTAAATCACCATTGATCACTGGTATCATGAGAGCTAATAGACTGAAATGGGTCAAGCATAGTGAGAGAGTGTCAGACGACAGAGAGACAAAACCTGTACACATAAGGAAGCTGAATGGTTGTAGACCATGAGGCAGACGATGGAGAAATAATGTCCAGACAGACCTGCAAACACTTGGTGTCACCAACTTGAAAGTGAAGGGCAGCCAGACAGATGAGTGGAGGCGGGTGATATCTGCAGCAATAAATTTCAACTTATTGGACTGCTTAAAAGAAGAAGATAAAAAGCATGTTGGAAGCCTGTTGGCATTGTGAATGAAATGGTAGAATCGAGAGCAGAACACAATATTCAGCTGTGGTTCAATAGCCAGGTTGGACAGAGCCTTAGTTTGTCTCCGTGACCAGAAAGGCCGTCTCTGTGGTCTGGTCAGCGGTGCATGCTTTGTACCAGAAAATCTTCATAAATATTATATTATGTTGTTCTAATTATAGCCAAAGAAAATAATTTATCCTACACATGTTCTTCTGTCTTGTGCATTTTGCCTCATGGGTGTCTTTCTAAGTTTTGTGTGTGTGCACCCTCATATCAGTCACTCCCTTTCTCATCTCTGAATGCCATGTCTTCCGTTACTGTTCTCTGAACGCCATGTCTTCCATTACTGTTCTGTGAACGCCATGTCTTCCGTTACTGTTCTGTGAATGCCATGTCTTCCATTACTGTTCTGTGAAAATGACAGTCACATATCTTCTTCTTTGTGTTTACCGGCTGTAAACTCCAATGGAAAGTTTGGTTGTTTGCTCACATCTGGACTTTAGTCTTTTTCCAGAATCTGAGTCTTGCATGCACATCCATTTAACAGATCTGGCCTAATGTATGCCGACTGTTGGTTCCTTGCCTTTCAGTCAGGTACTCTCTGACTTCAAAGGATGCTCCCAATTAGTGCACTCCTAGGACATGCTTGTTGAGGAGGCAGTGTTCTTGTTTTGCCCCCTCCAATGGGACCCTGTAGACCACATAGGGAACAGTCGCATACAATGTAGTCACAGTATTGAGCTCCTGAGACATCATTCTGTTCTCACTGATGAGACATTCTGTACTCACTGATGATACATTATTCTGTTCTCACTGATGAGACATTCTGTTCTCACTGATGACACATTATTCTGTTCTCACTGATGAGACATTATTCTGTTCTCACTGATGAGACATAATTCTGATCTCACTGATGAGACATTCTGTTCTCACTGATGAGACATTATGTTCTCACTGATGAGGCATTCTGTTCTCACTGATATGACATCATCATGTTCTCACTGATGAGACATTATGTTCTCACTGATGAGACATTCTGTACTTACTGATGAGACATTCTGATCTCACTGATGAGACATTCTGTTCTCACTGATGAGACATTCTGTTCTCACTGATATGACATCATCATGTTCTCACTGATGAGACATTCTGATCTCACTGATGACACATTCTGTTCTCACTGATGAGACATTCAGTTCTCACTGATGAGACATTCTGTTCTCACTGATGAGACATTCTGTTCTCACTGATGAGACATTCTGTTCTCACTGATGAGACATTCTGATCTCACTGATGAGACATTCTGTTCTCACTGATGAGGCATTCTGTTCTCACTGATGAGACATTCTGTTCTCACTGATTAGACATTCTGTACTCACTGATGATACATTATTCTCTTCTCACTGATGAGACATTCTGTACTCACTGATGATACATTATTCTCTTCTCACTGATGAGACATTATTCTGTTCTCACTGATGAGACATAATTCTGATCTCACTGATGAGACATTCTGTTCTCACTGATGAGACATTCCGTTCTCACTGATGAGGCATTCTGTTCTCACTGATATGACATCATCATGTTCTCACTGATGACACATTCTGTTCTCACTGATGAGACATTCTGTTCTCACTGATGAGACATTCTGTTCTCACTGATGAGACATTCTGTTCTCACTGATGAGACATTCTGATCTCACTGATGAGACATTCTGTTCTCACTGATGAGACATTCTGTTCTCACTGATGAGACATTCTGTTCTCACTGAGGATCTTGTAGAAGCTCTACACATATTTAGTTTTTGACCCAGGGTTTTTGATCCGGGGTTTGGAAGACACTGTATGTAACAATAAAGTTAAAGCACTGAAAACTTTGGGCAGAATCTCATTCGGGCACATCAGCAAGCCATAAAGTTGAAAGTTCAGGTCAAGGTGTTTGATTTCAGTGCCCCAGCTTATATCAGGTGTCTTCATGTCTTTCATCAGAAAAGCTAGCCATTCAGCAGACTGTCTCTTCAATGTTAGACTTCAACTAATGAGGTCCAGCTGTCACTGAGGGCAGACTGGACAGAGAACTGGTCATCACACAATATTGTTTTATTATCATCACACAACTGTTGTCTTATTATCATCACACAACCATTGTCTTATTATCATCACACAACCATTGTCTTATTATCATCACACAACCATTGTCTTATTATCATCACACAACTATTGTCTTATTATCATCACACAACTATTGTCTTATTATCATCACACAACTGTTGTCTTATTATCATCACACAACTATTGTCTTATTATCATCACACAACCATTGTCTTATTATCATCACACAACTATTGTCTTATTATCATCACACAACTATTGTCTTATTATCATCACACAACTATTGTCTTATATCATCATATGTGTGTATTTGTCTTTATCATGGGAACATTTCTTATTATGCACAACTCTGTCTTATTATACAACTATTGTCTTATTATCATCAAATATCATCACACACCATTGTCTTCTTGTCTTATCATCACACAACTATTGTCTTATTATCATCACACAACTTTTGTCTTATTACCATCACATATATGTTGTCTTCTTAATGGGAACTTTCTGCAAATCTGATACCAACTGAAATATCAGAACCTCTTCTTGGTCTTAACATTTGTAATTGAAGGTCTAAGGGACAAATCTAAGGGACAAATCTAAGGGACATATTTAAGGATCTTGGTCAAGATTTCTCTATGGCTCTTTTTTGGGCTTTATTAAAAAAATAACACCCCTCTGAATGTCACATTTTTTGGGTGAAGGAAATTCTCTGAGTGTTTAAGATCTACCCACAACAGAGGGGAAAACTGCATGGACAAGGCAACAGTGGCTTTAGTTTTTCTAAATATTTGACTGTCTATAGGTCAAACCTGATTAGGGTCAGGTGTAGGGTCAGGTGTAGGGTCA
Source organism: Candidula unifasciata (assembly GCA_905116865.2). NCBI lineage: Eukaryota > Metazoa > Mollusca > Gastropoda > Stylommatophora > Geomitridae > Candidula > Candidula unifasciata. Next base: position 81,749 of record CAJHNH020008470.1, read on the forward strand.
GGTGTTGGGTCAGGTGTACCTGGATGGTGGCAAACCGCTATAAGAACTTCAGGACCAATATGTCAGGTGTCATCAAATGTCATCTAGTATGTCATTACACAGATTCTGCTTCTGGTCATTAGGCCAGTTTGTCCCATCAAGGTCACATAACTTCTGTGTTTGTACACATGACCAAACTTGCCAGATTATGTATCTAGTCTTTGTAAATAGATTTTGTTCCACAGAATTTGATGTTTATCACACTACAATTGACACCATATATCCATACAAACATGTTTATCACACTACAATTGACACCATATGTCCATACAAACATGTTTATCACACTACAATTGACACCATATATCCATACAAACATGTTTATCACACTACAATTGACACCATATATCCATACAAACATGTTTATCACACTACAATTGACACCATATATCCATACAAACATGTTTATCACACTACAATTGACACCATATATCCATACAAACATGTTTATCACACTACAATTGACACCATATATCCATACAAACATGTTTATCACACTACAATTGACACCATATGTCCATACAAACATGTTTATCACAATACAATTGACACCATATGTCCATACAAACATGTTTATCACACTACAATTGACACCATATATCCATACAAACATGTTTATCACACTACAATTGACACCATATGTCCATACAAACATGTTTATCACACTACAATTGACACCATATGTCCATACAAACATGTTTATCACACTACAATTGACACCATATATCCATACAAACATGTTTATAATGACTTTAACATGATGTGCATGCTGTATACATATTTATGTGATATTTGGAAGAGATTGTATATCAATGAACACAGTGCCTTAAATGTTCACAGTCTGATGTGGCCAGAAATTATAACAAAAATATCATTTCTATACATGATATCAAAATATGTATTTAATTAACTGTATTCTCAACACAAGATCCTACTTGCACCTGGTAGCTGCCTAAAGTAGGAAATAATACAAACATTACGTTTTGTCTAGAAACAAGGTTCTGGTAGTAAACATGAACTGTCTAAAAGAAATGTAAGGGTACCCACACAAATTTCCTAATACAGTAGTGTTGACCAAAGATTACGCCCACAAATAAAGGTAGCTGTTACAGTTGAACAAAGATTACACCCACAAATAAAGGTAGCTGTTACAGTTGAACAAAGATTACGCCCACAAATAAAGGTAGCTGTTACTGTTGAACAAAGATTACGCCCACAAATAAAGGTAGCTGTTACAGTTGAACAAAGATTACGCCCACAAATAAAGGTAGCTGTTACAGTTGAACAAAGATTACACCCACAAATAAAGGTAGCTGTTACAGTTGAACAAAGATTACACCCACAAATAAAGGTAGCTGTTACAGTTGAACAAAGATTACACCCACAAATAAAGGTAGCTGTTACTGTTGAACAAAGATTACACTCACAAATAAAGGTAGCTGTTACAGTTGAACAAAGATTACACCCACAAATAAAGGTAGCTGTTACAGTTGAACAAAGATTACACCCACAAAAAAGGTAGCTGTTACTGTTGAACAAAGATTACGCCCACAAATAAAGGTAGCTGTTACAGTTGAACAAAGATTACGCCCACAAATAAAGGTAGCTGTTACAGTTGAACAAAGATTACACCCACAAATAAAGGTAGCTGTTACAGTTGAACAAAGATTACGCCCACAAATAAAGGTAGCTGTTACAGTTGAACAAAGATTACACCCACAAATAAAGGTAGCTGTTACAGTTGAACAAAGATTACACCCACAAATAAAGGTAGCTGTTACAGTTGAACAAAGATTACGCCCACAAATAAAGGTAGCTGTTACAGTTGAACAAAGATTACGCCCACAAATAAAGGTAGCTGTTACAGTTGAACAAAGATTACACCCACAAATAAAGGTAGCTGTTACAGTTGAACAAAGATTACACCCACAAATAAAGGTAGCTGTTACAGTTGAACAAAGATTACACCCACAAATAAAGGTAGCTGTTACAGTTGAACAAAGATTACACCCACAAATAAAGGTAGCTGTTACAGTTGAACAAAGATTACGCCCACAATAAGTAGCTGTTACAGTTGAACAAAGATTACGCCCACAAATAAAGGTAGCTGTTACAGTTGAACAAAGATTACGCCCACAAATAAAGGTAGCTGTTACAGTTGAACAAAGATTACGCCCACAAATAAAGGTAGCTGTTACAGTTGAACAAAGATTACACCCACAAATAAAGGTAGCTGTTACAGTTGACAAAAGATTACGCTCACAAATAAGGTAGCTGTTACAGTTGAACAAAGATTACGCCCACAAATAAAGGTAGCTGTTACAGTTGAACAAAGATTACACCCACAAATAAAGGTAGCTGTTGACAAAGTTGAACAAAGATTACACCCACAAATAAAGGTAGCTGTTACAGTGAACAAAGATTACGCCCACAAATAAAGGTAGCTGTTACAGTTGAACAAAGATTACGCCCACAAATAAAGGTAGCTGTTACAGTTGAACAAAGATTACGCCCACAAATAAAGGTAGCTGTTACAGTTGAACAAAGATTACGCCCACAAATAAAGGTAGCTGTTACAGTTGAACAAAGATTACGCCCACAAATAAAGGTAGCTGTTACAGTTGAACAAAGATTACGCCCACAAATAAAGGTAGCTGTTACAGTTGAACAAAGATTACGCCCACAAATAAAGGTAGCTGTTACAGTTGAACAAAGATTACGCCCACAAATAAAGGTAGCTGTTACAGTTGAACAAAGATTACGCCCACAAATAAAGGTAGCTGTTACAGTTGAACAAAGATTACACCCACAAATAAAGGTAGCTGTTACAGTTGAACAAAGATTACGCCCACAAATAAAGGTAGCTGTTACAGTTGAACAAAGATTACACCCACAAATAAAGGTAGCTGTTACAGTTGAACAAAGATTACACTCACAAATAAAGGTAGCTGTTACAGTTGAACAAAAGATTACAGCCCACAAACGCCCACAAAAGGTAGCTGTTACAGTTGAACAAAGATTACACCCACAAAAAAGGTAGCTGTTACAGTTGAACAAAGATTACGCCCACAAATAAAGGTAGCTGTTACAGTTGAACAAAGATTACGCCCACAAATAAAGGTAGCTGTTACAGTTGAACAAAGATTACACCCACAAATAAAGGTAGCTGTTACAGTTGAACAAAGATTACACCCACAAATAAAGGTAGCTGTTACAGTTGAACAAAGATTACACCCACAAATAAAGGTAGCTGTTACAGTTGAACAAAGATTACACCCACAAATAAAGGTAGCTGTTACAGTTGAACAAAGATTACGCCCACAAATAAAGGTAGCTGTTACAGTTGAACAAAGATTACACCCACAAATAAAGGTAGCTGTTACAGTTGAACAAAGATTACACCCACAAATAAAGGTAGCTGTTACAGTTGAACAAAGATTACACCCACAAATAAAGGTAGCTGTTACAGTTGAACAAAGATTACGCCCACAAATAAAGGTAGCTGTTACAGTTGAACAAAGATTACGCCCACAAATAAAGGTAGCTGTTACAGTTGAACAAAGATTACACCCACAAATAAAGGTAGCTGTTACAGTTGAACAAAGATTACGCCCACAAATAAAGGTAGCTGTTACAGTTGAACAAAGATTACGCCCACAAATAAAGGTAGCTGTTACAGTTGAACAAAGATTACGCCCACAAATAAAGGTAGCTGTTACAGTTGAACAAAGATTACGCCCACAAATAAAGGTAGCTGTTACAGTTGAACAAAGATTACGCCCACAAATAAAGGTAGCTGTTACAGTTACGCCCACAAACAAAGATTACACCCAGATTACGCCCACAAATAAAGGTAGCTGTTACAGTTGAACAAAGATTACGCCCACAAATAAAGGTAGCTGTTACAGTTGAACAAAGATTACGCCCACAAATAAAGGTAGCTGTTACAGTTGAACAAAGATTACGCCCACAAATAAAGGTAGCTGTTACAGTTGAACAAAGATTACGCCCACAAATAAAAATAAAGGTACGCCCACAAATAAAGGTAGCTGTTACAGTTGAACAAAGATTACACCCACAAATAAAGGTAGCTGTTACAGTTGAACAAAGATTACACCCACAAATAAAGGTAGCTGTTACAGTTGAACAAAGATTACACCCACAAATAAAGGTAGCTGTTACAGTTGAACAAAGATTACGCCCACAAATAAAGGTAGCTGTTACAGTTGAACAAAGATTACACCCACAAATAAAGGTAGCTGTTACAGTTGAACAAAGATTACACCCACAAATAAAGGTAGCTGTTACAGTTGAACAAAGATTACGCCACAAATAAAGGTAGCTGTTACAGTTTGAACAAAGATTACGCCCACTAAAGGTAGCTGTTGTTGAACAAAGATTACACCCACAAATAAAGGTAGCTGTTACAGTTGAAACAAAGATTACACCCACAAATAAAGGTAGCTGTTACAGTTGAACAAAGATTACACCCACAAATAAAGGTAGCTGTTACAGTTGAACAAAGATTACACCCACAAATAAAGGTAGCTGTTACAGTTGAACAAAGATTACACCCACAAATAAAGGTAGCTGTTACAGTTGAACAAAGATTACACCCCACAAATAAAGGTAGCTGTTACAGTTGAACAAAGATTACACCCACAAATAAAGGTAGCTGTTACAGTTGAACAAAGATTACACCCACAAATAAAGGTAGCTGTTACAGTTGAACAAAGATTACGCCCACAAATAAAGGTAGCTGTTACAGTTGAACAAAGATTACGCCCACAAATAAAGGTAGCTGTTACAGTTGAACAAAGATTACGCCCACAAATAAAGGTAGCTGTTACAGTTGAACAAAGATTACGCCCACAAATAAAGGTAGCTGTTACAGTTGAACAAAGATTACGCCCACAAATAAAGGTAGCTGTTACAGTTGAACAAAGATTACGCCCACAAATAAAGGTAGCTGTTACAGTTGAACAAAGATTACGCCCACAAATAAAGGTAGCTGTTACAGTTGAACAAAGATTACGCTCACAAATAAAGGTAGCTGTTACAGTTGAACAAAGATTACGCCCACAAATAAAGGTAGCTGTTACAGTTGAACAAAGATTACGCCCACAAATAAAGGTAGCTGTTACAGTTGAACAAAGATTACGCCCACAAATAAAGGTAGCTGTTACAGTTGAACAAAGATTACGCCCACAAATAAAGGTAGCTGTTACAGTTGAACAAAGATTACACCCACAAATAAAGGTAGCTGTTACTGTTGACCAGCAGAACTAATGCCCTGGATACAACAACATGGATGGTAGTTTGTATTTGATCATATCCAGGAGGTGTTTGACAGCAGAATCAGAAAGAAGTGTAGATATGAATAGTTTAAACTAATCATTATTGTACATAAGACGCAGCACAATGCATTCATGCCCCACTTCCTTCACATCGTCAGGGTCGTCAAATATTCTTTAGTAATTTTTGTTTTGAATAGTTATTTTATGGTAATAATATTTTTTTCACTGCAAGAAACTCTTGTCTACTTATTTGTACATTAGTAATGATTCATGTAACAAAAATTTTTTCCTTCATGTCTAAAAAAGAATGAACCAGATACATTTAAGGGTTGTTTTTCTGTGAGTCAGTGACAAGTGGAAAATGCTGTGGAGCCATTCATTGGTTGACTGCTTATTTACATAAAAACGTACTGAACTTCATTTGTTGTTTGATGATAAGTCACTAACATCAACATATTTTGGAGTCATTCATTGCCTGTTTGTTTGCCAGTGACTGTGTACTCCACATATAGCCATGACATCAGTCTTGTCTACTGTTTTCTTTGGTAATCTGGTGATGATTATGGTGGGCTTATACATGTGATTGTGTGTGAGTAGATATAATTTATACCCTGACATTAGAGTGGGCTTATACATGTGATTGTGTTTGAGAAGATATAATGTATACCCTGACATTAGAGTGGGCTTATACATGTGATTGTGTTTGAGAAGATATAATGTATACCCTGATATTAGAGTGGGCTTAAACATGTGATTGTGTGTGAGAAGGCTATACCCTGACATTAGAGTGGGCTTATACATGTGATTGTGTGTGAGTAGATATAATTTATACCCTGACATTAGAGTGGGCTTATACATGTGATTGTGTGTGAGTAGATATAATTTATACCCTGACATTAGAGTGGGCTTATACATGTGATTGTGTGTGAGAAGATATAATGTATACCCTGACATTAGAGTGGGCTTATACATGTGATTGTGTGTGAGTAGATATAATTTATACCCTGACATTAGAGTGGGCTTATACATGTGATTGTGTGTGAGTAGATATAATGTATACCCTGACATTAGAGTGGGCTTATACATGTGATTGTGTGTGAGAAGATATAATTTATACCCTGACATTAGAGTGGGCTTATACATGTGATTGTGTGTGAGAAGATATAATGTATACCCTGACATTAGAGTGGGCTTATACATGTGATTGTGTTTGAGTAGATATAATTTATACCCTGACATTACAGTGGGCTTATACATGTGATTGTGTGTGAGAAGATATAATGTATACCCTGACATTACAGTGGGCTTATACATGTGATTGTGTTAGAAGATATAAGGTATACCCTGACATTAGAGTGGGCTTATACATGTGATTGTGTGTGAGAAGATATAATGTATACCCTGACATTAGAGTGGGCTTATACATGTGATTGTGTGTGAGTAGATATAATTTATACCCTGACATTAGAGTGGGCTTATACATGTGATTGTGTGTGAGAAGATATAATGTATAAGACATTAGAGTGGGCTTATAAGATATAATATATACCCTGACAGAAGATATAATGTATACCCTGACAGTGGGCTTATACATGTGATTGTGTGTGAGAAGATATAATTTATACCCTGACATTAGAGTGGGCTTATACATGTGATTGTGTGTGAGAAGATATAAGGTATACCCTGACATTAGAGTGGGCTTATACATGTGATTGTGTGTGAGAAGATATAAGGTATACCCTGACATTACAGTGGGCTTATACATGTGATTGTGTGTGAAAAGATATAATTTATACCCTGACATTACAGTGGGCTTATACATGTGATTGTGTGTGAGAAGATATAATGTATACCCTGACATTAGAGTGGGCTTATACATGTGATTGTGTGTGAGAAGATATAAGGTATACCCTGACATTAGAGTGGGCTTATACATGTGATTGTGTGTGAGAAGATATAAGGTATACCCTGACATTAGAGTGGGCTTATACATGTGATTGTGTGTGAGAAGATATAAGGTATACCCTGACATTAGAGTGGGCTTATACATGTGATTGTGTGTGAGTAGATATAATTTATACCCTGGCATTAGAGTGGGCTTATACATGTGATTGTGTGTGAGTAGATATAATGTATACCCTGACATTAGAGTGGGCTTATACATGTGATTGTGTGTGAGTAGATATAATGTATACCCTGACATTAGAGTGGGCTTATACGTGTGATTGTGTGTGAGAAGATATAATTTATTCTCTGACATTAGAGTCAAGGAGCAAAGAACATTCCTGTTTTAGTGGCTACAAGAAATAGCAGCATTTGACATAACTCTCTCTCTCTTTCTTTCTCTCTCTCTCTCTCTCTCTCTCTCTCTCTCTCTTTCTTTCTTTATTTTTCTTACACACACAAAAACACACACACACACACAGAAACACACAGCCACATCCACACAGACACAAACACAGAATCAATGATGAACCATTGCTTGATGTTCCAGTAAATATGATGTAGCTACCCTGACAGTACCCACGTAATTATACATGTGATTTTGTGTGAGAAGACGGATAATGTATACAACATAGAGGTAACACCCTCAGCTTGCAGTATGACTGCCATGTGTTCAGATCTCATGGAGACAATTTTCATCTGTACCTGGGCTTCTGTGAAAACCCAGTTGAAAGTTAGGGGAAGTCAATCAGTGACTGCTTGATGCTGACCTGACGGCACAAGCCATCAAGGGATGATTGCTCAATGACAGTACAAAGAGGCTGACCACACAAACAAACAAGGGTTGATAGTTCTATGACAGTACAAAGATGCTGACCACACAAACAAACAAGGGATGATTGTTCTATGAAAGTACAAAGATGCTGACCACACAAACAAATAAGAGTTGATTGTTCTATGACAGTACAAAGATGCTGACCACACAAACAAACAAGGGATGATTGTTCTATGACAGTACAAAGATGCTGACATTAGACTTAAACAAACAAGGGATGATTGTATCCCTGACAGAACAGAGAGGCTGACCACATTGTGTGTGAACAAATAAGAGTTGATTGTTCTATGACAGTACAAAGATACTGTGTGACCACACAAACAAAACAAGGAATGATTGTTCTATGACAGTACAAAGAGGGTGACCACACAAATAAACAAGGGTTGATTGTTCTATGACAGTACAAAGACGCTGACTACACAAACAAATAAGGGTTGATTGTTCTATGACAGTACAAAGAGGCTGACCACACAAACAAATAAGGGTTGATTGTTCTATGACAGTACAAAGAGGCTGACCACACAAACAAACAAGGGATGATTGTTCTATGACAGTACAAAGATGCTGACCACACAAACAAATAAGGGTTGATTGTTCTATGACAGTACAAAGATGCTGACCACACAAACAAATAAGGGTTCATTGTTCTATGACAGTACAAAAATACTGACCACACAAACAAATAAGGGATGATTGTTCTATGACAGTATAAAGAGGCTGACCACACAAACAAATAAGGGTTGATTGTTCTATGACAGTACAAAGATACTGACCACACAAACAAACAAGGAATGATTGTTCTATGACAGTACAAAGAGGGTGACCACACAAATAAACAAGGGTTGATTGTTCTATGACAGTACAAAGACGCTGACTACACAAACAAATAAGGGTTGATTGTTCTATGACAGTACAAAGAGGCTGACCACACAAACAAACAAAGGTTGATTGTTCTATGACAGTACAAAGATGCTGACTACACAAACAAATAAGGGTTGATTGTTCTATGACAGTACAAAGAGGCTGACCACACAAACAAATAAGGGTTGATTGTTCTATGACAGTACAAAGATGCTGACCACACAAACAAACAACAGATGATTGTTCTATGACAGTACAAAAATGCTGACCACACAAACAAATAAGAGTTGATTGTTCTATGACAGTTCAAAAATGCTGACCACACAAACAAACAACGGATGATTGTTCTATGACAGTACAAAAATGCTGACCACACAAACAAACAACGGATGATTGTTCTATGACAGTACAAAAATGCTGACCACACAAACAAACAACGGATGATTGTTCTATGACAGTTCAAAAATGCTGACCACACAAACAAATAAGGGTTGATTGTTCTATGACAGTACAAAGATGGTGACCACACAAACAAACAAGGGATGATTGTTCTATGACAGTACAAAGATGCTGACCTCACAAACAAACAAGGAATGATTGTTCTATGACAGTTAAAAAATGCTGACCACACAAACAAACAACGGATGATTGTTCTATGACAGTATAATGATTCTGACCATACAAACAAACAAGGGATGATTGTTCTATGACAGTTCAAAAATGTTGACCTTACAAACAAACAAGGGATGATTGTTCTATGACAGTAGAAAAATTTTGACCTTTCAAACAAACAAGGGATGATTGTTCTATGTATTGTAGTTTTGTCTCATCTACTGATAGAGCGGGGTTTCAGTGGATACTTACAGCCACAGCCAACCATGACAAAATTTAGCTCTCTGCAAGATATTGGCCACCGCATGAGAAACACAAACAACTTATCTGTAGACAGGCTTGCACTCAAGCAACTTACTTCCAGGCAGGCTTGTAGTCAAGCAACACCTCCAGACAGGCTTTTAGTCAAGCAACTTACTTCCAGCCAGGCTTGCAATGAAGCAATTTACCTCCAGAGAGGCTTGCAATCAAGCAATTTACCTCCAGGGAGACTTATAGTCAAGCAATTTATCTCCAGACAGGTTTGCAATCAAGCAACTCACCTCAAGACAGGTTTGCAATCAAGCAACTTACCTCCAGACAGGCTTACAATCAAGCAACTTACCTCCAGATAGGCTTACAATCAAGCAATTTACCTCCAGACAGGCTTGCAATCAAGCAACTCACCTCAAGACAGGCTTGCAATATAAAGCAATTCATGGAGGGTTTGTCAGATTTGATACACACAACACTGAGATTCTATGTTCTTCTTCTTTGGTCCTTCTGTCAGATAACCTAATCAGGAGGCCGGAAGCCTTTACGCAGTCTAAATCTCCTTATGTACCATACAGATTTGTCTTCATTGTGGATGGAACAGGCAAAATTGTGTCTCTATTGTCAGCATACAGTTGACAGTGTTGGAGCACATGCTCTGCAGTTTTTAGGTACCATCCTGCAGGAATACTTCTCTGTATTTCCTACACCGAAAGGTTTGAACATATGTTGACGAAGTCTGTTGTGCCCTGTCCTTAGTAAATACATTGTCCCTCTCTATATTGCTGATAAAGTGAGTCTTGGGGAGACAATGTGATGTGTATATCCAACCAGGTGTCTTGGATACTAGATTGTATTCATGTCTTAGTCTGTTGGTGAGTTGAGTCCATTTTTGATAGCACCATGTCCCTGCCACTTCTGGCCAAACTTTCTGCTATTTCATTGTCTTAGATTCTATGTTCATGACTTATCTTGCTGCTAGCAAACAGAAGAATGATATGCACTCACACAGCCTACACACATTCACAACATCCACACATTAAAACCTACACATGCTCTCTCCACACTTGATAACAACACGTGATGACACTGACAGTATCAAGTGATGGATGATTGCAGGCCCAGAGTTCACTGATGTCAGTCAGAGTGTTAGCCATCTACTGAAAGTCACTGTGTTATGTTCCATCTGTGTCAGTGATGTACTGAATGTCACTGTGTTATGTTCCATCTGTGTCAGTGATGTACTGAATGTCAATTGTGTTATGTTCCATCTGTGTCAGCGATGTACTGAATGTCACTGTGTTATGTCCCATCTATGTAAGTGATGTACTGAATGTCACTGTGTTATGTTCCATCTGTGTCAGTGATGTACTGAATGTCACTGTGTTATGTTCCATCTGTGTCAGTGATGTACTGAATGTCACTGTGTTATGTTCCATCTGTGTCAGTGATGTACTGAATGTCAATTGTGTTATGTTCCATCTGTGTCAGTGATGTACTGAATGTCACTGTGTTATGTTCCATCTGTGTCAGTGATGTACTGAATGTCAATTGTGTTATGTTCCATCTGTGTCAGTGATGTACTGAATGTCACTGTGTTATGTTCCATCTGTGTCAGTGATGTACTGAATGTCACTGTGTAATGTTCCATCTGTGTCAGTGATGTACTGAATGTCACTGTGTAATGTTCCATCTGTGTCAGTGATGTATTGAAAGTCACACTGTAATGTTCAATGTAGGAGAGTGTCAGTTTTGTACCAACTGTGTAATGATCATCCATATTCATTAATAAAAAAATAAACATGTTTACCAACCATTTTGTGTGTTTCTTGCCATAGATGAGTTGGGCTTATTGTTGTTTGATGGATCCAACAGTTACAAGTAGTCAGTGCACAGTATCCGTACAGTGGATCATTTTGTTGCTGTAAAGTGAAGTTCACAATATATTGTCGGTCAGTGTTACTATGATGTACACATGATACTGTTACTGAGTGTTACTCTAGACGAATATCAGCGTGTTGGTCAGTGTTACTGTATGATCACTGTGTGAGACAACAAACAACACAGCTTTACGTAACAACAATAAGGGAACTCACTTTACTATAAAATATCAGGGGGTAAAAAAAAATCATTAAAAAAATAAATCAGTAAATAATAAATGAATAGTAAATAAATCAGTAAATAATAAATGAATAGTAAATAATCAGTAAATAATAAATGAATAGTAAATAAATCAGTAAATAAGAAATGAATGGTAAATAAATCAGTAAATAATAAATGAATAGTAAATAAATCAATAAAAAAGAAATGAATAGTAAATAAATCAGTAAATATGAAATGAGTCTAGGCATAAGCCAGTGGAAGATGTCACTGCCAACATATCTCAGAATTAGACAAGAGCAATTTTGATGTAAAGTCTATTCCACACAGAGTCAGTAGTGTTCCTTTGTGCAAAATATTCCACACAGAGTCAGTAGTGTTCCTTTGTGCAAATGTTCTACACAGAGTCAGTAGTGTTCCTATGTGCAAATGTTCTACATAGAGTCAGTAGTGTTCCGTTGTGCAAATGTTCCATACAGAGTCCATAATGTTCCCATGTGCAAATGTTCCACACAGAGTCCATAATGTTCCCATGTGCTAATGTTCCACACAGAGTCAGTAATGTTTCCATGTGCAAATGTTCCACACAGAGTCCATAATGTTCCCATGTGCAAATGTTCCATACAGAGTCAGTAATGTTCCCATGTGCAAATGTTCCACACAGAGTCCATAATGTTCCCATGTGCAAATGTTCCACACAGAGTCAGTAATGTTCCCATGTGCTAATGTTCCACACAGAGTCAGTAATGTTCCCATGTGCTAATGTTCCACACAGAGTCAGTAATGTTCCCATGTGCAAATGTTCCACACAGAGTCCATAATGTTCCCATGTGCTAATGTTCCACACAGAGTCAGTAATGTTCCCATGTGCTAATGTTCCACACAGAGTCAGTAATGTTCCCATGTGCAAATGTTCCATACAGAGTCCATAATGTTCCCATGTGCAAATGTTCCATACAGAGTCCATAATGTTCCCATGTGCAAATGTTCCACACAGAGTCCATAATGTTCCCATGTGCAAATGTTCCACACAGAGTCCATAATGTTCCCATGTGCAAATGTTCCACACAGAGTCCATAATGTTCCCATGTGCAAATGTTCCACACAGAGTCCATAATGTTCCCATGTGCAAATGTTCCATACAGAGTCCATAATGTTCCCATGTGCAAATGTTACATACAGAGTCCATAATGTTCCCATGTGCAAATGTTCCACACAGAGTCCGTAACGTTCCCATGTGCAAATGTTCCAAACACAGTCCATAATGTTCCCATGTGCAAATATTCCTCACAGAGTCCATAATGTTCCCATGTGCAAATGTTCCATAGAGAGTCAGTAGTGTTCCCGTGTGCAAATGTTCCACACAGAGTCTATGGTGTTCTATTGTGCAAATGTTTCACACAGAGTCAGTAATGTTCCCATGTGCAAATGTTCCTCACAGAGTCAGTAGTGTTCCCATGTGCAAATGTTCCTCACAGAGTCCATGGTGTTTCATTGTGCAAATGTTCCACACAGAGTCCGTAATGTTCCCGTGTGCAAATGTTCCACTCAAAGTCCGTAGTGTTCCATTGTACAAATGAACTCATATGTTCTATATATGTGCACATTGAATGTTGAAATAATGTGGACACAAACAAATCATTGTACAGCCTATTGCCTGTCACATTGCACTGCATCTCCTAAAGTGTGTCACAACAGTTAACATATCTATATTATTAACAATTTTAATTTTCCCAGTTTGTTAAAGACTCGGATACTACTGAACCGATTGCTTTCAATTTTTCACACAACGTTGCCTTTGACTCAAAGCATGTTTTTTTTTTTTTTTTTATAAAATTGCACACACCACGAACGTAGTAGCTCCAGCAACGGTCAAATCATAATTTATTTCGTTGCCGGCCCGGATTTGTTGTTAGTTGGCCACCCTCGTCTGCTGAGCAGGGCTGCCAATAGATGCCTTTTCCCCCAGGATCAATCTCCAACATTTCTTTACCGATCACTTTCAAATGTTCACACAACGTTGCCTTAGACTCTGCGCGTGTTTGTGTGTATGAGTTTTGCACAAACCACGAATGACGTAGCTCCAGCAACGATCATTTCATTAGTGGTTTCATTGCCAGCCCGGATTTGCTTTTAGTTGTTGGCCACCTTTGACTCTGTGTGCAATACCGAACTTCACATTATTATATAATTTAATTGTTAGCGTAGTTAGTTGTTAGCATTTCACCTTTCACGCTGTAGGCGTTCTATTTCCTGCTGGGTTATATAATATTGGGGGGGGGAGGGGGTGGGGGTGGGGGGGGCCCTAACTGGATGGCTGTCACGTGGGTGGGGGCCCTAACTGGGTGGCTGTCACGTTTTGTTGTGGTTTATAGCTAGGCTGCAATATCTACGCCTTTTTTCCTGCTCGATTTTGGGGTTTAAAGTTAGCCTGCGATAGCGGCGACGTGATGCTCAGTGTTCATGTCACGGGTAATATTCGTTGGCCCTTGAGAGGGCAGTTTGCACTTTGTGTTGTGGTTTACAGATAGGTTGCGATATCTGACCTAAAGTTTTCAGTCTTCGGTAGTAGAGTTAGAAGTATTCCGACCTTCACGCAGTTGACCGGTGTTAGATTCCCGGCTGGGTGCTAATTTTTCTTTTTTAGCCTAAAGGGGTGGTTGGCACGTTGTGTTGTGGTTTACAGCTAGGTTGCGATATCTGCACCTTACACCCAAAGACATCCGATTTCACTAAACTCCAAATTAGCCCCCCCCCTCCCCCCCCCCACCCCCCCCTTTACGCTTCACTCGATCAAAAACTATTCGTTGGTACCAGAAACTGTAAACTAAGATGGCTTACGATCCAGTTTGGTTTGGGTCGACATGGATGCCAAGGTTACTTGAAAATCGTCCCTTCGAAGAGGGAGAGATGACAAGTGCGGGTTTTTATTTGCTCTATTTGTGAGTATAGTATGCTTTTTTGTTTTTGTTTTGAATCATGGAATATTACTGTGGGTTGCACCACTTGTTAGGTGATGGAGTTTTATGTCGGGGGCACACTTAAACAATCAGTCTGTGTCGACAGCATGCGGCGCCAACTCCTCTGGCTACAACGACCTGTACAGACAGTAGTGACCGTTTTGTGTTGTTGTTGTGACGGTGGTCTTGGTAGTGGTAGCAGTAGTACCGGTACTCGATGGGTGATGTGGTAGCTGTTACACTGGACACATTTACTTCACAGTACTGATTAATGCTACCCATTTTAGTCAACAATATTTCGTCAGGCAATGACTTTCACATACTTCCTAGAGGATATGATTTTCACGGAGGGGTGGGGTTGGGTGTTGGGGGTGGAAAAAAAAGGGGGGGGGGTTGATACCAGACACTGTTAACTGAGAGAGCTTAACATATTATTTTAAAATTTTCATTTCTTAACTATTTTTATTTTAACAAAGTCGCCACGTGATAACTGTTTAATCATTCTGAGAGGGAGATATGATTGGGGAGAAGGGGGGGGGGGGTGGGGGGGGGGGGGGTTATGACAGACACTGTTAGCTCAGAGATCTTATAACTTTATTTTACAATTCTCATTTGCCAACATTGATGGCGACCGACTTTTTCGTGCCTTCTGTCTGCCAGTCTCGCACTTCTGAATTGACAATTTACGATAAAACGAGGCTCTCCTCCGAACTTCGTCCCTACATTGTGGCGGCCAAAAAATGCCTTAACAGGGCCTCAGTCGTGTGTAAAATGCAGACTTCCTCCGACGAACACATCGCGGCAAAACTAGAACTACTGTCCGTTGACAATTTCGAGAAACACAACAATACACACGATAATAGCGACATGGCGGGGATCTACGCGCTCCGACGCAAGTTAGCTACAGTGTCTTTTTTTTTGGGTGTGGATTAAACTCACAGCCGAGGGTATCCCAGACGCCGCGTTGGGCGGCGTGGATGGGACCTAAACTAGATGGCTGGGACTCTCGAGCAGCAGCTACCGCAGCTCCTGCAACTTCCTCCAATAATTTGCTCGTGAGTCCCAGCCATCAAGTTTATCCCCCCTTCCCCCCCCCCCCCCCTCATCCCAATCCGCGGCGTGCGTAGCGAGGCTGGGAATAATGTGCGGCATAGTCGCAGAAACAGGTACGCAGTTTACATATCGCTGAGTCCATGTTAGAGTATTTTTTTGTCTTCGATAATATTGGCCCGTCATTCGGAGGCAATTCTAGTTTCGGCAGGCACTTCGCATTTTACACATGACTGAGGCCCTGTTAGGGTATTTGCTGGGCCGCCATAATATGGGGACGAAGTTAGAAGGAGAGCCAACTTTTTGTTAAAGGTACCAGTGTATGTCTTCTCCCCTCTCCCTCTTTCTCTCTCTCTCTCTCTCTCTCTCTCTCTCTCTCTCTCTCTCTCTCTCTCTCTCTCTCTCTCTCTCTCTCTCTCTCTCTCTCTCTCTCTCTCTTACTCTCTTATTGACACAGACGAAGGAACCATTTTTAACTGACCTCTGACAATAGTCTATCTTCTTCTTCCAACCCAAGCCTGAGTCACAAGAATCTCAGCGCAGTGCACAAACTCTGTAGCACCGGTGAGGATCCTGAAATACTTTGGGTACATTTTTAACTTTACACTTTGCCCAGGCAGCGCTGTTAGGCTACTCTTTTCCATTTCCAACTGCAAAGGGATTTTTTTTTAACTTGCACAACAATACACACGGGTGTCCGGTCTTTACTACCCAGAGACCAGGGGAGATTACTAGAAGTCCCAGCCTTTACCGGGGTTTGAACTCGGGACCTCTAGCACTCGGGGCGGACATCATGCCTCGAGACCATGCAGACCTTTACACAGAAAGCGAATGATGAGATTTATGTCAGGCTAAGTGATCTGTAAGTGAATGAGCCACAAGTGCGGAGTTTCCAGAGACAACGAGTTCAGAAATCTTCAAAAACGCTGAGACATGCTAAGAGAATACTGTTGGGTCAGTATTTGCTGTGACCGTACCGCACACGAGGCAAATGATATCAAGGTTAATCCTATCACTGACATGTGTCCGTATGTCTCTAGAGTCTGTGTGAGCAAGTGCATCCACGATCGCCTATTCCTACTACTACAAGTACTGCTACTTCTACAAGTACGGCTACTACGATTGCGGTGAATACCAATGCAATAACTAATACTACTTTTATTTGAAATGGTTCTATCAGCACCGTCCTGACGGAGACGGTTAGTCTTCAGAAATGACCTTGGCTCTGAGATCGACCCGGCATTGAGTGGGTATTCAGTGTAGTCTTGTAAAGTAAAGAGTGATCATATCCCTCACCAAGTGCCGATTGGTCTTTAAATACAGGTCTAGCCCTATGTGCCCAATAGTCTGAAGGTGTGGAAAGGGGCTTTTTTTCACACCACACCGCCACTACTGCTACCATCACCAGCCACACCGCCACTACTGCTACCATCACCACAACCGCCACTACTGCTACCATTATCACCACACCGCCACTACTGCTACCATCACCACCACACCGCCACTACTGCTACCATCACCACCACACCGCCACTACTGCTACCATCACCGCCACTACTGCTACCATCACCACCACACCGCCACTACTGCTACCATCACCGCCACACCGCCACTACTGTTACATCACCATCACACCGCCACTACTGCTACCATCACCGCCACACCGCCACTACTGCTACCATCACCACAACACCGCCACTACTGCTACCATCACTACCACACCGCCACTACTGCTACCATCATCACCACAACCGCCACTACTACTACCATCACCCACACAACAGCCACTCCTGCTACCATCACCACCACACCGCCACTACTGCTACCATCATCACCACAACCGCCACTGCTGCTACCATCACCACCACAACCGCCACTCCTGCTACCATCACCACAACCGCCACTATTGCTACCATCACCACAACCGCCACTACTGCTACCATCACCACCACAACCGCCACTCCTGCTACCATCACCACAACACCGTCACTACTGCTACCATCACCACCACACCACCACTACTGCTACCATCACCACCACAACCGCCACTACTGCTACCATCACCACCACTCCCGCTACTACTGCTACCATCCCCACAACCGCCACTACTGCTACAATCACCACAACCGCCACTACTGCTACCATCAGCACCACACCGCCACTACTGCTACCATCACCACCACAACCGCCACTACTGCTACCATCACCACCACAACCGCCACTACTGCTACCATCACCACCACAACCGCCACTACTGCTACCATCACCACCACAAGCGCTACTACTGCTACCATCACCACAACCGCCACTCCTGCTACCATCACCACCACACCGCCACTACTGCTACCATCACCACCACACCGCCACTACTGCTACCATCACCACAACCGCCACTACTGCTACCATCACCACCACACCGCCACTACTGCTACCATCACCACCACACCGCCACTACTGCTACCATCACCACCACACCGCCACTACTGCTACCATCACCACCACACCGCCACTACTGCTACCATCACCACAACCGCAACTCCTGCTACCATCACCACAACCGCCACTCCTGCTACCATCACCACAACCGCCACTCCTGCTACCATCACCACAACCGCCACTCCTGCTACCATCACCACAACCGCCACTACTGCTACTACAACTACCATTTCTACACAGAGACAGTAGTGACATCTGTCGCTTCCCGGCCCCGCCCCCACCCTCTCCTCCAGTTATCAGAAAGGATTAGTAAGTCTGACTTTTCTTTCTCTGTTTAGATTTTCTTTCATTTCCCGGCCAAAACCTTTAATCATCTAACCGATTTCATCATCTGATGCGACCGTAGACGGACTTCAGCAGCTGATCAAAACCCACTCCGACATTTCCATGCTTTTTAATTTAAAAAAAAAAAGCTATGGCTCTAAAATGTTCGTGATATCACTTTGTGGGCAACACACTTGATCTCTCAATGTAGCCAACAGTGGCTTATTGTAATGATATAACTTTGTGGGCAACACACTTGATCTCTCAATGTAGCCAACAGTGGCTTATTGTAATGATATATCTTTGTGGGCAACACACTTGATCTCTCAATGTAGCCAACAGTGGCTTATTGTAATGATATAACTTTGTGGGCAACACACTTGATCTCTCAATGTAGCCAACAGTAGCTTATTGTAATGATATAACTTTGTGGGCAACACACTTGATCTCTCAATGTAGCCAACAGTGGCTTATTGTAATGATATAACTTTGTGGGCGACACACTTGATCTCTCAATGTAGCCAACAGTGGCTTATTGTAGTGATATAACTTTGTGGGCAACACACTTGATCTCTCAATGTAGCCAACAGTGGCTTATTGTAGTGATATAACTTTGTGGGGTCACACTTGATCTCTCAATGTAGCCAACAGTGGCTAATTGTAATGATATAACTTTGTGGGCAACACACTTGATCTCTCAATGTAGCCAACAGTGACTTATTGTAGTGATATAACTTTGTGGGCAACACACTTGATCTCTCAATGTAGCCAACAGTGGCTTATTGTAGTGATATAACTTTGTGGGGTCACACTTGATCTCTCAATGTAGCCAACAGTGGCTAATTGTAATGATATAACTTTGTGGGCAACACACTTGATCTCTCAATGTAGCCAACAGTGGCTTATTGTAGTGATATAACTTTGTGGGCAACACACTTGATCTCTCAATGTAGCCAACAGTGGCTTATTGTAGTGATATAACTTTGTGGGCAACACACTTGATCTCTCAATGTAGCCAACAGTGGCTAATTGTAATGATATAACTTTGTGGGCAACACACTTGATCTCTCAATGTAGCCAACAGTGACTTATTGTAGTGATATAACTTTGTGGGCAACACACCTGATCACTAAATGTAGCCAACAGTGGCTTATTGTAGTGATATAACTTTGTGGGCAACACACTTGATCTCTCAATGTAGCCAACAGTGGCTTATTGTAGTGATATAACTTTGTGGGGACACACTTGATCTCTCAATGTAGCCAACAGTGGCTTATTGTAGTGATATAACTTTGTGGGCAACACACTTGATCTCTCAATGTAGCCAACAGTGGCTTATTGTAGTGATATAACATTGTGGGCAACACACTTGATCTCTCAATGTAGCCTACAGTGACTTCTTGTAGTGATATAACTCTGTGGGGTCACACTTGATCTCTCAATGTAGCCAACAGTGGCTTATTGTAGTGATATAACTTTGTGGGCAACACACTTGATCTCTCAATGTAGCCAACAGTGGCTTATTGTAGTGATATAACTTTGTGGGCAACACACTTGATCTCTCAATGTAGCCAACAGTGACTTATTGTAGTGATATAACTTTGTGGGCAACACACTTGATCTCTCAATGTAGCCAACAGTGGCTTATTGTAGTGATATAACTTTGTCGGCAACACACTTGATCTCTCAATGTAGCCAACAGTGGCTTATTGTAGTGATATAACTTTGTGGGCAACACACTTGATCTCTCAATGTAGCCAACAGTGGCTTATTGTAGTGATATAACTTTGTGGGCAACACACTTGATCTCTCAATGTAGCCAACAGTGGCTTATTGTAGTGATATAACTTTGTGGGCAACACACTTGATCTCTCAATGTAGCCAACAGTGGCTTATTGTAGTGATATAACTTTGTGGGCAACACACTTGATCTCTCAATGTAGCCAACAGTGGCTTATTGTAGTGATATAACTTTGTGGGCAACACACTTTTTCTCTCAATGTAGCCAACATTGGCTTATTGTAGTGATATAACTTTGTGGGCAACACACTTGATCTCTCAATGTAGCCAACAGTGGCTTATTGTAGTGATATAACTTTGTGGGCAACACACTTGATCTCTCAATGTAGCCAACATTGTATTATTGTAGTGATATAACTTTGTGGGCAACACACTTGATCTCTCAATGTAGCCAACAGTGACTTATTGTAGTGATATAACTTTGTGGGCAACACACTTGATCTCTCAATGTAGCCAACAGTGGCATATTGTAGTGATATAACTTTGTGGGCAACACACTTGATCTCTCAATGTAGCCAACAGTGGCTTATTGTAGTGATATAACTTTGTGGGCATCACACTTGATCTCTCAATGTCGCCAACAGTGGCTTATTGTAGTGATATAACTTTGTGGGCAACACACTTGATCTCTCAATGTAGCCAACAGTGGCTTATTGTAGTGATATAACTTTGTGGGCAACACACTTGATCTCTCAATGTAGCCAACAGTGGCATATTGTAGTGATATAACTTTGTGGGCAACACACTTGATCTCTCAATGTAGCCAACAGTGGCTTATTGTAGTGATATAACTTTGTGGGCATCACACTTGATCTCTCAATGTCGCCAACAGTGGCTTATTGTAGTGATATAACTTTGTGGGCAACACACTTGATCTCTCAATGTAGCCAACAGTGACTTATTGTAGTGATATAACTTTGTGGGCAACACACTTGATCTCTCAATGTAGCCAACAGTGACTTATTGTAGTGATATAACTTTGTGGGCAACACACTTGATCTCTCAATGTAGCCAACAGTGGCTTATTCCCAGTAGAAAACGCAGGTTTCCACCCACTCGAGAATTCTTGTCTGTCTTATGAAGTTTGCTGGAAACAAGTGTACTAAGAACTTGGGCTGTACCGAATTGGGATTTTCACTATTCTGCTGAATACGAATAGTGGGACTAACTATTCGGCCGAATACGAATAGTGTAGCATCATCATCAGGTGCCTTGCCGACTGACGTGGGTGATCATGCCTCTCCACAATCTACGATCTCCTGCAGCATGTATCAGTTCGTGTGCCCACACACCTGCATGCCATGCAACAAGACTGTCAAGAATCTTCTCTCGTTGTCTTCCTCTTTCCCTCCTTCCACTGATCTTTCCAGTGGTCACCAAAAGTTCTATTTTCCCTCTTCTCATAACATGGCTGAAAAATTAGGACTATCTCCTTCTGATGTCTGTGATTAGTTGTCTTCGGGCTCCCGCCTCTTTCCAAACCATCGTCCGCCCGGCCGTTCGTTCGGTGTAATTTTAACTAGGGCTGTACCAAATAGTGATTTTCACTATTCGGCCGAATACGAATAGCTGGACCAACTATTCTGCCAAATACGAATACGAATAGTGAATCATCATCATCATGCACTTTGCCGGCTGGCATGGGCGATTATGCCTGCAGCACGTATTAGTTCGTGTGCTGACACACCTCCATGAAAAACCTTCCTTCCATGTTGTCAGCATTAGGGCAGCATTTTTTTTTTTTCTCACTGAAGATATTTCCAGCTGTACTAAACAGGAAAATACGACAAATACAGAGTCAAGATAAAAACCCGCAAGGCGAAACATCAAAAACAAAAATAACGCCGACGAAGAAAACAATGCCGTCCTCACAAGTCGCCCAGTTCCCCCCCCCCCCCCCCCCCCCGCGAGCTCAAGGATTCAACAGAAACAAGATAGCGACATCAAAGACCACCGCGGCCACGGAGACGGACAACGCCGAGCAGCCAACACCTGAAGATCAAAAAACGAAAAAAGCATTGCAGACGAAAAATCCAGACGCCGAGCGGCCAACGCCAGAAGATCAAACAACAAAGACAACGAAGAAACCGAACGTCGATCAAAACATTCAGCCGCTGCCCTTTCCACCAGACGACGAAAGAACAGTTACGACACCCATAAATGATGACGAACTCCCGTTACTTCAAACAATCAACAAAGAGGACACTCCACTCAAAGAAATCAAACCGACAACACTAGAACACTTGCTTTTCTGCCAATCTTACATCTTTAAGTGTTGCATTTTGTTTCTACAGCAACACACCTAAAAACACTATACTCGCAACACATACAAGATGGAAATAAAGGGGCACTTGCTACGCTCGTAGGTGGTGCACAAAGATAACGCTTGACAGTATAAACCAAGGTGGGAAATCTTGATGTTTTTTTTACACCAGTCCAGAAACGGTTGTAACCACTATTTGTATTCGGCCCGATCGCAACTATTCGGCCGAATACCGAATAGTTATTGGGTCCACTATTCGGCCCCGAAGCGAATACGAAGCGAATATTCGGTACAGCCCTAATTTAAACGCACCTTCATATTCTCGTTAGCAATATCTTCAAATTTGATTTGGGCGAAAACACCCTGAAAGAACGAAAAATGCAATTTATCTCTCTCTCTCCCTCTCTCTCTCTTTCTTTCTCTCTCTCTCTCTCTCTCTCTCTCACACACACACACACACACACATACACAGTACACACTCACACACACACACAAACTCACACACACACACACTGCGGTTGGCATTTTATGCAGTTTTTACTACGAAACCGGGTCGCAGTTTCCCCCGCTACGACATCAACTATTGTGTTAATGAGAGAGTTATTTCAGTCCATCACAGTGTATGCAGAAACGGGAGTAAGGTAGGCACTATTCGTATTCGGCCCGACCGCAACTATTCGGCCGAATACCGAAAAGTTATTAGGTCCACTAATCGGTCCCGAGGCGAATACGAAGCGAATATTCGGTACAGCCCTACTAAGAATCAAACTGCTAGAGGTTCCAGCAACTGAAAGACTGAAACCCAAGCAAGCAAGTGGATAACTCAGACTCGAGTGAGATTAAACCCAAACAAGCAAGTGGATAACTCAGACTCGAGTGAGATTAAACCCAAACAAGCAAGTTGATAACTCAGACTCGAGTGAGATTATGTCCACAACGAAGACATACATTCGCACAAGCAGTCTTGTCCATCAAAATCATTTTAGAATACCTACACACACACATACAGACGCACACACACACACACACACACACACATGCATGCGCACAAAAATACACGCACACACGCACGCACGCGCTTTCACACACACACAGATATACGCGCCCTCTTCGGTCAGTAGGAGCTGTGTGGTTACAATTGTGATACTGGTCTTTTGAGTTTGTTTACAGTCAGCTGGTTGTGGTCTCAGTCAGCTGGTTGTGGTCTCAGTCAGCTGGTTGTGGTTACAGTCAGCTGGCTGTGGTCTCAGTCAGCTGGTTGTGGTTACAGTCAGCTGGTTGTGGTCTCAGTCAGCTGGTTGTGGTCTCAGTCAGCTGGTTGTGGTTACAGTCAGCTAGTTGTGGTCTCAGTCAACTGGTTGTGGTCTCAGTCAGCTGGTTGTGGTCTCAGTCAGCTGGTTGTGGTCTCAGTCAGCTGGTTGTGGTCTCAGTGAGCTGGTTGTGGTCTCAGTCAGCTGGTTGTGGTTACAGTCAGCTGGTTGTGGTCTCAGTCAGCTGGTTGTGGTCTCAGTCAGCTGGTTGTGGTCTCAGTCAGCTGGTTGTGGTCTCAGTCAGCTGGTTGTGGTTACAGTCAGCTGGTTGTGGTCTCAGTCAACTGGTTGTGGTCTCAGTCAGCTGGTTGTGGTCTCAGTCAGCTGGTTGTGGTCTCAGTCAGCTGGTTGTGGTCTCAGTCAGCTGGTTGTGGTCTCAGTCAGCTGGTTGTGGTCTCAGTCAGCTGGTTGTGGTCTCAGTCAGCTGGTTGTGGTCTCAGTCAGCTGGTTGTGGTCTCAGTCAACTGGTTGTGGTCTCAGTCAGCTGGTTGTGGTCTCAGTCAGCTGGTTGTGGTCTCAGTCAGCTGGTTGTGGTCTCCCTCAGCTGGTTGTGGTTACAGTCAGCTGGTTGTGGTCTCAGTCAGCTGGTTGTGGTCTCAGTTAACTGGTTGTGGTATCAGTGAGCTGGTTGTGGTCTCAGTCAGCTGGTTGTGGTTACAGTCAGCTGGTTGTGGTCTCAGTGAGCTGGTTGTGGTCTCAGTCAGCTGGTTGTGGTCTCAGTCAGCTGGTTGTGGTCTCAGTGAGCTGGTTGTGGTCTACGTCAGCTGGTTGTGGTCTCAGTCAGCTGGTTGTGGTCTCAGTCAACTGGTTGTGGTCTCAGTCAACTGGTTGTGGTTACAGTCAGCTGGTTGTGGTCTCAGTCAGCTGGTTGTGGTCTCAGTCAGCTGGTTGCAGCCTCAGTCAGCTGGTCACAGTCTCTGTCAGCTGGGTGTAGTCTCAGTCAGCTGGTTGCAGTCTTAGTCAGCTGGTTGTAGTCTATGTTAGCTGGTCACAGTCTCCGTCAGTCTGGTTGCAGTCTCAGTCAGCTAGTTGCAGTCTCAGTCAGCTGGTTGCAGTCTCATTCAGCTAAGTCAGCTGGTTGTGGGTTGCAGTCTCAGTCAGTCTCAGTCAGCTGGTTGCACTCAGTCAGCTGGTTGCAGTCTCTGTCAGCTGGTTGTGGTCTCAGTCAGTTGGTTGTGGTCTCAGTCAGTTGGTTGTTGTCTCAGTCAGCTGGTTGCAGTCTCTGTCAGCTGGTTGTAGTCTAAGTTAGCTGGGTGTAGTCTCAGTCAGCTGGTTGCAGTCTCAGTCAGCTGGGTGTAGTCTCAGTCAGCTGGTTGCAGTCTCAGAAAGCTGGTTGTAGTCAGAGTCACATGGTTGCCGTCTCGGCCAACCAGTTTCAAATCTGACCTCAGTGCTTGTAGCTGTGAGTTTAACACGTCGATGTGTGGACTCCAGTGTTGCCACTTTGGATCTTTTATATCCAAATTTAGATCTTTTTCATTGCCTTTACATGCTGTTTTTAACGTTCAGATCATAAATATTTTTCTAGAAACTTTTCATATGGAGTTAGATATTTTATAGATTTTTTTTTTCTTTCATTGTCAGTTTAATAATTAATGTGTAAAATATTTACTACAATATTTTTGTTTTGGTCTGGCACGTACATTGTGACAACTGCCATTATTTGAACTTTGAACTCTCACTAAGGTCAAGGCACAAATATCTGGCAGCCCCGGTACTGATCGATAAAAACGCGCGTAAATCATACTAACTTTGTTTCAACCGTATCCTCACTGTGCTGATTTTGTGTTTCTTTTTCATGTGATTTAAAAAAAAATAATTGCCCTCCTTCTTATGTGGCTTTCACTTTGAAAAAACCTTTCAACATGCCAAAAGTAAAGTATGAGCAAACAATTTGGAAATAGTGGTTGCATGATGACAAAATTTAAAAATGTTGATATGACCAAAGCTTGTTGTACGTATGCAAGTATGAAATTAAAGCGAATATACAAAACTCAAAAGAGTTATGCAGAGACTATAAAAGCATAAAACTGCAGTTTCATTTAAAGATATTACATCGCTGACATCTGTTTTCATAACTATACTGATAAATGAATCATCAAAAGTTGAAGTTTCAGTCGCAATGATTTTAATTTGTCACTGCGCAATTTCAAACTGTGACCATTTGATCGATTTGTAAAAAATCTTGGACTAGTTCGATTTGAAAAGTGTGATGTAGAAAGTATAGTTTAGTAACTGAAGGATCTTTTAATCAGCAAACAGTTAGGCTTGAAGAATTTGGCTGCAATTGGTACGGATAATGCCTCAGTGATGGTTGGTATAAACAATGACGTTTATGCCAAGTTGAAGGAAGCTAACCCATCGTTAAAACTTATAAAATGTATGCGTCATTCATTGCAGCTAGCATTATCACATGCTTCATCTAAATATTTACCAAGGAATTTGGAATACCTTATTGCTGAAACACTTTACTGGTTTTCCAAATCATTAGTCAGACAACAGCAATACAATACATTATATACAGCCTTTAATGACGGTTCCACGCCACCGAAAATTCTGTCTGCAAAACTAGATGGTTATCAATTTAACCAGCTGTTGAAAGAATTATGAAGCAATGGCTGAAGTTGAAGACACACTTTGAAATAACAAGACAAAGTGAAAAGTGCTACACAGCTGAAATAATATATGGAATGTACAGTGATGAATCAAACAAAACAGAAACTAAAGCGTTTTGGAGTGAAGTGAGACAATTTAAAGATGCCTCATCAAACAGGCCATTCTGTAAGCTCTTTAAAGTGTCATGTCTGCTATGATACTACCACTCAAATGCTGACGTAAAAAGAGTTTTCAGTGCTAGGAATTATTTCAAATCTAACCTAAAAAAACAGGATGAAATTTGACCTCTTAAATGCAATCGTGCCATTAAAATTCAGCCTGATGAGACTAGAGAATTAAGCCTACTGTTCCACTTATAAAGAAATTTGAACAGCTAAAGCATAACAGGGTCATTTTGGATCTGAAGCTTCAACTTCATTATACAAGCTAAGTTTATCCTGTGGATCTTGTGGGGCAGACATCAGTGAAGGTGAGGACGTGATTATGTAGGGTATGTCATAACAAAACCTATGTAATTTTTGACTTTTTCAATTTGGATGTTTTTTCTAGATCTTTTCCACGGAGATTCAGATCTTTTTAGATATTTTTTGACACCGTTTTGGATATTTTTTGTCAAAGAAACTGGTGTGGACATCCATTCACCATGTCAGAGATTCATTGCAAGCTCGACAAATGTATGATGTAAACATAAAATCCTCTCTGAAATGAGATACGGGTATTGTTTTGCTTCCAGCGCAGACTCATTTGTCATGTATCTGGTCATACGGCTACGCCTACATCTCGCTTAGTGAACTGCTGATCTTTGATGACTGACGCGCCAGCAATGACAACTTTCTGTTGTGTCAGGTCAGATTTGTTATTTTTGGCTCGCAACATTGTCCACTTTGGTACCTCATTTGTCAGTCACGAGCAGGTCAGCAACTAGTCTGGTGGCATTATCTGCCCCTGATCTATTGTCAGTAAGAAGAGAGACACCGGCTCGTGGCATTGTCTGCCCTTTGACAACTGGCATCAGGTCATTCTGATCCAGTGACAAAATTTGTCATGTAATTTTTGTTGGTGGGGATCAAGTTACAGTATCAACTGTTAGCAGATTCACCGTCTTCTAGACAAGAACATTACTACAGACAGACATCGATGTTTCTAGCAGATTTAACCGTCTCTAGACAAAACATCACTACAGACAGACATCGATGTGTCTAGCAGATCTCACCGTCTCTAGACAGGTACATCACTACAGACAGACATCGATGTGTCTGGCAGATCTCACCGTCTCTAGACAAAACATTACTACAGACAGACATCGATGTTTCTAGCAGATTTAACCGTCTCTAGACAAAACATTACTACAGACAGACATCGATGTGTCTAGCAGATCTCACCGTCTCTAGACAAAACATTA
The DNA here is from genome assembly GCA_905116865.2 of Candidula unifasciata. Taxonomy (NCBI): domain Eukaryota; kingdom Metazoa; phylum Mollusca; class Gastropoda; order Stylommatophora; family Geomitridae; genus Candidula; species Candidula unifasciata. The sequence goes on from CAJHNH020008470.1 coordinate 109,850, forward strand.
CTACAGACAGACATCGATGTGTCTAGCAGATCTCACCGTCTCTAGACAAGTACATTACTACAGACAGACATCGATGTGTCTGTCTTAACAGATCTCACAGTCTCTAGACATCAAAACATTACTACAGACTGACATTATCGATGTGTCTTGCAGATCTCACCGTCTCTAGACAAGAACATTACTACAGAGACATCGACATCGATGTAGACAAAACATTCTACAGACAGACATCGATCTCACCGTCTCTAGACAGACAGTACATTACTACAGACAGAGACATCGATGTGTCTGGCAGATCTCACCGTCTCTAGACAAAACATTACTACAGACAGACATCGATGTGTCTAGCAGATCTCACCGTCTCTAGACAAGAACATTACTACAGACAGACATCGATGTGTCTAGCAGATCTCACCGTCTCTAGACAAGAACATTACTACAGACAGACATCGATGTGTCTGGCAGATCTCACCGTCTCTAGACAAGAACATTACTACAGACAGACATCGATGTGTCTAGCAGATCTCACCGTCTCTAGACAAGAACATTACTACAGACAGACATCGATGTGTCTAGCAGATCTCACCGTCTCTAGACAAGAACATTACTACAGACAGACATCGATGTGTCTGGCAGATCTCACCGTCTCTAGACAAGAACATTACTACAGACTGACATCGATGTGTCTAGCAGATCTCACCGTCTCTAGACAAAACATTACTACAGACAGACATCGATGTGTGACAGATCTCTCTAGCAGATTTACAGACTGACCGTCTGTCTAGACAAGAACATTACTACAGACAGACATCGATGTGTCTAGCAGATTTAACCGTCTTTAGACAAGAACATTACTACAGACAGACATCGATGTGTCTAGCAGATTTAACCGTCTTTAGACAAGAACATTACTACAGACTGAGGGGGTTAAAAGGGGGGGGGGGGGGGGTTAAAGGAAAAAAGTTTTACGTTGTCACATTATATATTCGAGCAACTGTTGATACAGTGAAGTCATTTACACGATGATCACTTTATATGAGAGACTGGTCTAAGGAAGGGTCGAGAGTGCAGTCGAAGGAAGAGAAGTCCAGTTGGTAGAGTTGGGCCAAGAGAGCTGGACTACTTCCAGAACAAGCTGTCTTGGGTGACGACGCAGGTGAGGCGGTAGGATCTCTAGTGAAACAAGACAGCAGAGATGTCGGCGACAGCTGTGTACTGGAGGGGACTCAGAGCCTGGAGTCCTGCCGATCATCAGGGTTGCTTTGACCAGGCTGATGTGTTGTGTGCTGGAGGGGACTCAGAGCTGGGAGTCCTGTCGGTCATGAGGGTTCCCTCGACCAGGCTGATGTGCTGTGTGCACATTCTGGAGACCAAGCCTTGTAAAGTTTTTCAGTCAGTCGATGTGATAGTGCCTGTTACGCATAGAGCAACGGAGGTCAAGTTGAGTAGCAGATGTAACCTGTTCATCCTTACAGCGAGCACTGAAGTAAGAAGGCTGGAGACTTGGGCTCTGTAGCAGTCAGCTCAGCGGTAGTGGCAGCTAGTGTAGGCTGTCCCAGCAAGGAGGTTGGAGACCTGGACACTGTGGCGGTCAGCTCAGCGGTAGTGGCAGCTAGTGTGGGCTGTCCCAGAGAGGGGGCTGGTGACCTGGGCACTGTAGCGGTCAGCTCAGCGGTAGTGGCAGCTAATGTAGGTTGTCCCAGACATTTCGAGTGAGCGAAGCGTGGAACATTTATTCCATGATTAGCGAGTGATTGGACATGTGTATGATTGCTTCGTTTCATATCTTGGACACTTAGTCGTGCGCTGTCTTCCGACTTTAGCCCACACCATCCATCAACCGATCAATCTTGGATGCACGTTTTTACTTGACCCTCTAGGTTCATGAAACTGCGACACATTTATGGAATTCTGAAAGGTGGCAGACACAAAGCTGGAGAATTCAACCCGGAAGTCAACAGTAGCCCTAGTGGAGGTCAAGGCTGAATTCTTGCTGATGTATACCAATGACCTGAACCTACTAGCCAGATGGCAATTCTATGTCATACGCGTGACACAAGGGACACAACCAATCATCTCTTTACCGTCAATGTTTTGTGTGTCTACAAGACCACGCCTGTCTCATGCATGTGTTCGTTGTGTAATTGATGCTTGCTTCCTATATGTAGATATATAATACTAATGATGCCACTTTAGTGGCTTTGATATTTAGACCAAACTTAACAGACTGTACAGTTATACCAGTCAGCCCTCCCATCTTCGAGTCACCGATCACAAACTTTGACCAAAGAGATCCACTCGAGGGAACCGACAAAACCGGGAACTCTCTCGTCGAAGCTAGAGTCACCTTCATTGACTTGCTGAACTCATATGGGCTGCAGTCTCCCCCATGTGCGACAACTGCTGTCTTTAGTTCCTTCAACAATGGGTATTTGAGTCTGAAATGTCCTGCTTCGACTGAGAGAGCTGGAGGTCAATGATCAGACGGTCAACAGCTGCTGTTTTTTTGGGATTGTTGAGCGATGGGTATTGGATGTTGAGTGTTGGGTATTGAGTATTGGGTTTTGAGTGTTGGATGTTGAGTGTTGGGTGTTGAGTGTTGGGTGTTGAGTGTTGGATGTTGACGTCAGGAACTGACATCACAGCACTCGGGAAATTCGTTTACGCGCTCCCTCCACGTGCTCAGCTGCTAACGAAGAGTTCCAATTCTGGTTACCAGTAACATGCTGATGATGTTTATGTCTTGCGATTCTTTGGAGTGTAGAGGAACATCAGCTCAATTAGTTCTATTGTCCAGAGAGACACATCAAACCCAAGCCATTTCTGGATTGATGACAGCTCTCGTCTGCGTACATCAGCCGGTCACTTTGTCCTCTGCGGCAGTTCTTTAGTTACTATGATGAGGAAGTTATACTGTAGGTCTGCACAGTGTTGTCTGTGAGTGACTGACATAATGACGACATTCTGTTAGTCTGCACAGTGTTGTCTGTAGCTTTTGAGTGACTGTCATAATAACGACATTCTGTTAGTCTGAGTGACAGTGTAGTCTGCACAGTGTTGTGACTGTAGCTTTGAGTCATAAGAACACTGTTATAACTTTTGAGTGACTGTCATAATAACGACATTCTGTTAGTCTGCACAGTGTTGTCTGTAGCTTTTGAGTGACTGCCATAATAACGACATTCTGTTAGTCTGGACAGTGTTGTCTGTAGCTCCTAAGTGACTATGATGATGACGATATACTGTTATTGTGAAACATATTGTTTGCTCACATCTGTAGGAGTTAATTATATCATTCTTCTGTCTGATTACGGTATGTGTTTTCTCAAGGCCACCTGGTTCTAACAGTGCTTTTGATCAACCCTATGGCTTCATCGTAGCTTCTATCTATATAAACCCGAGACAATCTGCAGCCTTCGTTGATTCAATCTGTCATCGTGGCCTTGTCTAGGTACGCTGCAGTGTGACTAGATCTATTGTAAACAAAGGAACAGACCAGGAGCACCGTGTAATGAAAATGGCACAAGGGCATACAGGCGGTAATTATGATGGCCATAATGATATGACGATGACCATAATGATGACTATAATGATGATGACCATGATGATGACCATAATGATGACCGATGACCATGATGATGACCATGATGATGACCATAATGATAACCATAATGATGACCATGATAATGACCATGATGATGATGACCATGATGATGACCATGATGATGACCATGATGATGACCATGATAATGATAACCATAATGATGACCATGATGATGACCATGATGATAACCATGATGATGACCATAATGATGACCATAATAATGATGACCATGCTGATGACCATAATGATGACCATGATGATGACCATAATGATGACCATGATAATGATGACCATGATGATGACCATGATGATGACTATGATGTTGACCATAATGATGACCATGATGATGACCATGATGATGATGACCATGATGATGACCATAATGATGACCATGATGATAACCATAATGATGACCATGAAGATGACCATGATGATGATCATGATAATGACCATGATGATGACCATGATGATGATGACCATGATAATGACCAAGATAATAATGACCATGATAACGATGACCATGATAATGACCAAGATAATGACCATAATGATGACCATGATGATGATGACCATGATGATGACCATGATGATGACCATGATGATGACCATGATAATTATGACCATGATAATGACCATGAAATTGATGACCATGATAATGACCATGATAATGATGACCATGATGATGAACATGATGATAACCATAATGATGAACATGATGATGATCATGATAATAACTATGATAATGACTATGATGATGACTATGATGATGACTATGATGACCAATGATGATAATGACGCATAATGATGATGACCATAATGACAAATGATGACCTATGATGATGACCATGATGATGACCATGAATGATGACCATATGATGATGATGACCATGACGATTACCATGATGACCATGATGATGATGACCATAATGATGACCATGATGATGATGACCATGATGATGACCATGATAATGATGACCCAGATGATGACCATGATTATGATGACATAATGATGACCATGATAATGACCATGATGATGATGACATAATGATGACCATGATAATGACCATGATGATGACCAGGATGATGACCATGATGATGACCATGATGATGACCATGATGATGACCATGATGATGACCATGATGATGACCATGATGATGACCATAATGATGACCATGATGATGATGACCATGATGATGATGACCATGATGATGACCATAATGATGACCATGATGATGACCATGATGATGACCATGATAATGATGACCATGATGATGACCATGATGACCATGATGATGACCATAATGATGACCATGAAGATGACCATAATTATGACCATGATGATGAAGATGATGAAGACCATGATGAATTATGACCATGATGACCATGATGACCATGATGATGACCATGATGACCATGAAGATGACCATGATAAGGACTATGAAGATGACCATGATGATGACTATGAAGATGACCATGATGATGACTATGAAGATGACTATGAAGATGACCATTATGATGACCATGGAGATGACCATGATGATGACCATGAAGATGACCATGATGATGACCATGGAGATGACCATGATGATGACTATGAAGATGACCATGATGATGACTATGAAGATGACCATGATGATGGCTATGAAGATGACCATGATGATGACCATGAAGATGACCATAATGATGACTATGAAGATGACCATGATGATGACTATGAAGATGACCATGATGATGACCATGATGATGACCATGAAGATGACCATGATGATGACTATGAAGATGACCATGGAGATGACCATGATGATGACCTATGATGATGACCATGATGATGACCATGATGATGACCATGATGATGACCATGAAGATGACCATGATGACCATGAAGATGACCATGATGATGACTATGAAGATGACCATGAAGATGACCATGATGATGACCATGAAGATGACCATGATGATGACTATGAAGATGACCATGATGATGACCATGAAGATGACCATGATGATGACCATGAAGATGACCATGATGATGACCATGAAGATGACCATGATGATGACCATAATGATGACCATGAAGATGACCATGATGATGACTATGAAGATGACCATGGAGATGACCATAATGATGACCATGATGATGACCATGATGACAGTTACACGCGTCACTGACAAGTAAATTTCCAAGTAGCAAAAACACGAGTCTGTCTGCAAGACAACATTCCAATCACAGAACAGTCTCAAAACGAATGAATTCACATGTGAAATCTTTATTTCATGAGATCATGGACAATGAAACTATATAGGATATAAAATGGTGGATTACAGAATTATTCAACATAAATACGTGTTTAAATAATCAGTGATAACATAGACTTTACTTATAATCGGTTTTCTCAGCAACAGTAAACATTAACAGCTAAATATGTTAGAGAAACTTCTGGTAGCGAGAGTAAAATGTAGACACCAAACTGTACAACATGGAGATTTGCAGAGTAACTGGCAATGACACAAACACGGCCCACTGGCAGATCAAAGACGAACTATCAGAACCATCGGTTTAACTTTTAGTGCTTCTATATTCTCAACATCGTCAGGTAAATAACTTTAAACCATCCTAAAACGATGCCTCTGTAGATCCCAAAACGCTTCTTGAACAATTCTGATTTTGACACACATATGACACACATGTGGACATACTTGATCATAACACCTTGATACAGTTCACCTGTCTATATAACACAAACATTCAACATGGACACACATGAGTGTTGTTCGTCAGTTTACAACAATATGGGGACACAGAACAAGATGATGCTCGAGTAAATAAATAAACAATGTATATCATACATGTGGTAAACAGAACAAACTTTGCAATACAAAGACAGAAGTATTCCAGCAGCAAGGACTGTGGGCACTAAACGGTGAGATAACTATCGTGGCATGTTGCTGTGGATGGGCAGGATATCGCGGCCTCAGTACGTTTAGAAAAAATTATAGATTCCATTATTCCTTTCCTTTATCTTCTTAAGTTTGCATACACAGCTCCAGTTTCCGTTTGATTAGTTTCAAGAGTGTTGACACAGGTTAGGCTATACAGTGTTGACACAGGTTAGGCTATACAGTGTTGACACAGGTTAGGCTATACAGTGTTGACACAGGTTAGGCTGCTGTATACAGTATTGACACAGGTTAGGCTATACAGTGTTGACACAGGTTAGGCTGCTGTATACAGTGTTGACACAGGTTAGGCTATACAGTGTTGACACAGGTTAGGCTGTTGTATACAGTGTTGACACAGGTTAGTCTGTTGTAAACAGTGTTGATACAGGTTAGGCTGCTGTATACAGTGTTGATACAGGTTAGGCTGCTGTATACAGTATTGACACAGGTTAGGCTATACAGTGTTGACACAGGTTAGGCTGCTGTATACAGTGTTGACACAGGTTAGGCTATACAGTGTTGACACAGGTTAGGCTGCTGTATACAGTGTTGATACAGGTTAGGCTGCTGTATACAGTATTGACACAGGTTAGGCTATATAGTGTTGACACAGGTTAGGCTGCTGTATACAGTGTTGACACAGGTTAGGCTATACAGTGTTGACACAGGTTAGGCTGCTGTATACAGTGTTGATACAGGTTAGGCTGCTGTATACAGTGTTGATACAAGTTAGGCTGCTGTATACAGTGTTGATACAGGTTAGGCTGCTGTATACAGTGTTGACACAGGTTAGGCTGCTGTATACAGTGTTGATACAGGTTAGGCTGCTGTATACAGTGTTGATACAGGTTAGGCTATATAGTGTTGACACAGGTTAGTCTGTTGTATACAGTGTTGATACAGGTTAGGCTGCTGTATACAGTGTTGATACAAGTTAGGCTGCTGTATACAGTGTTTACACAGGTTAGGCTGTTGTATACAGTGTTGACACAGGTTAGTCTGTTGTATACAGTGTTGATACAGGTTATGCTGTTGTATACAGTGTTGACACAGGTTAGTCTGTTGTATACAGTGTTGATACAGGTTAGGCTGCTGTATACAGTGTTGATACAGGTTAGGCTGCTGTATACAGTATTGACACAGGTTAGGCTATACAGTGTTGACACAGGTTAGGCTGCTGTATACAGTGTTGACACAGGTTAGGCTATACAGTGTTGACACAGGTTAGGCTGCTGTATACAGTGTTGATACAGGTTAGGCTGCTGTATACAGTATTGACACAGGTTAGGCTATATAGTGTTGACACAGGTTAGGCTGCTGTATACAGTATTGACACAGGTTAGGCTATACAGTGTTGACACAGGTTAGGCTGCTGTATACAGTATTGACACAGGTTAGGCTGCTGTATACAGTGTTGACACAGGTTAGTCTGCTGTATACAGTGTTGAAACAGGTTAGGCTATACAGTGTTGACACAGGTTAGGCTGCTGTATACAGTGTTGACACAGGTTAGGCTGCTGTATACAGTGTTGACACAGGTTAGTCTGCTGTATACAGTGTTGACACAGGTTAGGCTGCTGTATACAGTGTTGACACAGGTTAGGCTGCTGTATACAGTGTTGACACAGGTTAGGCTATACAGTGTTGACACAGGTTAGGCTGCTGTATACAGTATTGACACAGGTTAGGCTATACAGTGTTGACACAGGTTAGGCTGCTGTCTACAGTGTTGACACAGGTTAGTCTGTTGTATACAGTGTTGACACAGGTTAGGCTGCTGTTTTCAGTGTTGATACAGGTTAGGCTGATGTATACAGTGTTGATACAGGTTAGGCTGCTGTATACAGTGTTGATACAGGTTAGGCTGCTGTATACAGTGTTGATACAGGTTAGGCTGCTGTATACAGTGTTGATACAGGTTAGGCTGCTGTATACAGTGTTGATACAGGTTAGGCTGCTGTATACAGTGTTGATACAGGTTAGGCTGCTGTATACAGTGTTGACACAGGTTAGGCTATACAGTGTTGACACAGGTTAGGCTGCTGTATACAGTGTTGACACAGGTTAGGCTATACAGTGTTGACACAGGTTAGGCTATACAGTGTTGACACAGGTTAGTCTGTTGTGTACAGTGTTGACACAGGTTAGGCTGTTGTATACAGTATTGACACAGGTTAGTCTGTTGTGTACAGTGTTGACACAGGTTAGTCTGTTGTGTACAGTGTTGACACAGGTTAGGCTGTTGTATACAGTGTTGACACAGGTTAGGCTGTTGTATACAGTGTTGACACAGGTTAGGCTGTTGTATACAGTGTTGACACAGGTTAGGCTGTTGTATACAGTGTTGACACAGGTTAGGCTGTTGTATACAGTGTTGACACAGGTTAGGCTGTTGTATACAGTGTTGATACAGGTTAGGCTGTTGTATACAGTGTTGACACAGGTTAGGCTGTTGTATACAGTGTTGACACAGGTTAGGCTGTTGTATACAGTGTTGATACAGGTTAGGCTGTTGTATACAGTGTTGACACAGGTTAGGCTGTTGTGTACAGTGTTGACACAGGTTAGGCTGTTGTATACAGTGTTGACACAGGTTAGGCTGCTGTATACAGTGTTGACACAGGTTAGGCTGTTGTATACAGTGTTGACACAGGTTAGGCTGTTGTATACAGTGTTGACACAGGTTAGGCTGTTGTATACAGTGTTGACACAGGTTAGGCTGTTGTATACAGTGTTGATACAGGTTAGGCTGTTGTGTACAGTGTTGATACAGGTTAGGCTGTTGTATACAGTGTTGATACAGGTTAGGCTGTTGTATAGTGTTGACACATGTTAGTCTGTTGTATACAGTGTTGACACAGGTTAGTCTGTTGTATACAGTGTTGATACAGGTTAGGCTGATGTATACAGTGTTGATACAGGTTAGGCTGTTGTATACAGTGTTGATACAGGTTAGGCTGATGTATACAGTGTTGATACAGGTTAGGCTGTTGTATACAGTGTTGACACAGGTTAGGCTGTTGTGTACAGTGTTGACACAGGTTAGGCTGTTGTATAGTGTTGACACAGGTTAGGCTGTTGTGTACAGTGTTGACACAGGTTATGTATACAGTGTTGACACAGGTTAGGCTGTTGTATACAGTGTTGATACAGGTTAGGCTGTTGTATACAGTGTTGATACAGGTTAGGCTGTTGTATACAGTGTTGATACAGGTTAGGCTGTTGTATACAGTGTTGACACAGGTTAGGCTGTTTTATACAGTGTTGATACAGGTTAGGCTGTTGTATACAGTGTTGACACAGGTTAGGCTGTTGTATACAGTGTTGATACAGGTTAGGCTGTTGTATACAGTGTTGACACAGGTTAGGCTGTTGTGTACAGTGTTGATACAGGTTATGTATACAGTGTTGACACAGGTTAGGCTGTTGTATACAGTGTTGATACAGGTTATGTATACTGTGTTGACACAGGTTAGGCTGTTGTATACAGTGTTGATACAGGTTAGGCTGTTGTATACAGTGTTGATACAGGTTATGTATACTGTGTTGACACAGGTTAGGCTGTTGTATACAGTGTTGATACAGGATAGGCTGTTGTATACAGTGTTGACACAGGTTAGGCTGTTGTATACAGTGTTGATACAGGTTAGGCTGTTGTATACAGTGTTGATACAGGTTAGGCTGTTGTATACAATCTCCATCGACTTTTGATTTTGTTATTCACCTTTCAACCCACGATGATGATTATTATATTTATTATTATTAGTAGTAATAGAAGTAGTAGCAGCAGCAATAGTAGTAGTAGTAATAGCAGCAGTAGTAGTAGTAATTGCAGCAGCAGTAGTAATAGTAGTAGCAGTAATAAGCAGCAGCAATAGCAGTGGCGTAGTTGTAGCTGTACCTAAAGCAGCAGTAGTTTTTCTTGTTTTTTTTTATAGCTGCAGCAACAGCAGTAAAGCGCAGCTTTAGTAAGCACCTAAAAACTAAAAGACCATTTGAATATCTCCCCCACCCCACTCCAAAGAACATTTGAAAGGAGACAGAGGCCCCCCCCCCACCCCCACCACCGCACATATAGTTTCTTAGTGTCGGCGCTCTCGCCATAGAATGAATCTTTCCAGGACAAGGTCAAGCAATACAATTGCCTTAGATCCATCTCTTAAATAAGGAACTGTGCGCAGTAATAATCCCTCCATTGTTCCTTTCCCATGAAAGAAAGTTGGTCGCGAATACAAATAGACGACTACAAAAAACGATATCATCTGAGTAATAGAATGTCGTTGGTGATTGTTCTCTATTATCCACCAAGTTCTAGAAATTCCTCTTTAGTATCACCTGTTACATATGCATCAATTTCTTTAGCAACCTTCTAGATATCATCAAATATTTGTTCAGGATTATCCGCCACCCATCTCATGACTACCGCCTGTCTCTGTTGTACAAGATGACCAAGCCCAACTTGCAGGCATCCACTCGCCATTTACAGCAGCCTGGAAACGAGATAACAGGCAGAATATTGTGGCGTCCATGTTCTTATCCTTCTGGCCGACCTTCTTTAGAACTGACCGACTGCCAAGTATGTCTACGTCAGTCTGCCTCATTTCTGTAAATCCTGATATTTAATATAGGGAATTCTATACTAACGTGTAACTGTGTCAATCTCACACTCAGTTGTCACATGACTGTATCAGTCCACACATTTACATGTGACGAGACCGTGTCTCTCTCACAGGAAATACTGAAGTGAAATAGGAAGGCTGAGAGAGGGGTTAAATGAAGAATGCATACATTTCAGACCAGCATCAAGGCATGCCAATCCATCACTGGTTGGCATGACAGAAAACGGTGATTAGAACGCTGGCTCGAGAAAGCGAGACAGATAAACCAGGTGCACTGTGACCAGTTAAATCGAGTACGTTTATTCAAACGTGACCATCGGAGACGGATGACATGGAGTGATTGAGAACCCACGCGAGGGAAGATAGGACAGTCGAGGCGGAGACGCTTGGAAGGGAGTAGACAAGGACTTGGCGAGAAGACAGTTGGTTCCTAGCCGCTTGAGAGGGCAGTTGAGAAAACATTCGTCAGAAGATATGTTAAACTTGGAGTTTAGCTAGAAGAGTGATTAAGGAACTCATAGAGAGACATATGAATAGCCAGTAATAAGTTACTAGAATGTTATACTGTCGCATAAATGAAATGATTCCTACTGTTTGACTTACAATATTGTAGAAATAAACAAAGAGATCTGTAACAGTTATTTACATCACTGGCCGTGTTGTTGAGTACGATCAAGAAAGCTACGAACTGTATCCATAACACACATTGTCCGAATTAGGCACAACCATTCTTGGGGGAATGTGAGACATATATCTGTGTCACAATATGACGTGACTGTGTCTCTCTCACAAGATATATGACGCGACTGTGTCCTAACAAGACAGATAACATGACTGTGTCCTAACAAGACAGATGACATGACTGTGACCTAGCAAGACAGGTGACGTGACTGTGACCTAACAAGACAGATGACGTGACTGTCTCTATCACAAGAAATATGACATCACTATATCCTAACAAGACAGGTGACGTGACTGTGACCTAACAAGACAGATGACGTGACTGTGTCTCTCTCACAAGAAATATGACATCACTGTGTCCTAACAAGACAGATTACATGACTGTGACCTAATAAGACAGGTGACGGGACTGTGACCTAACAAGACAGGTGACGTGATTGTGACCTAAAAAGCAAACAAAAAGCTGACGTGACTGTGTCCTAACAAGACATGTGACTTGATTTTCTCTCTCATAAGAAATGTGATGGGATTGTGTCTCTATCAAAAGACATTTGACTTGACGTTGCCTTTCTCACAATATATGTGATGTTACTTTGTCTCTCTCCTGCAAAATATGATGACGTGACTGCATCTCTCTCACAAGGCAGATGACATGTCTGTGTTTTTCCCATTAGACAGGTGACGTCATTGTGTATTTTTCACAAGACAGGTGACATGATTGTGTGTATCTCACAAGACAGGTGACATGATTGTGTGTATCTCACAAGACAGGTGACGTGATTGTGTGTATCTCACAAGACAGGTGACGTGATTGCGTGTATCTCACAAGACATATGATGTGATGTGTGTATCTTTGTGACGTCTCGTGTATCTCACAAGACAGGTGACGTGATTGCGTGTATCTCACAAGACAGGTGACGTGATTGCGTGTATCTCACAAGACAGGTGACATGATTGCGTGTGTATCTCACAAGACAGGTGACGTGATTGCGTGTATCTCACAAGACAGGTGACGTGATTGCGTGTATCTGGCATGACAGGTTACGTGATTGTGTATATCTCACAAGACAGGTGATGTGACTGTGTATATATCACAAGACAGGTGATGTGACTGTGTATCTCACAAGACAGGTGATGTGACTGTGTAACTTACAAGAAAGGTGACATGACCGCGTCATAACAAGATAGTAAACATGACTATGCCTCTTTCACAGGAAGGTGAAGTGACTGTGTCTCTCTCACAGAAAGGTGAAGTGACTGTGTCTCTCTCACTGACTGTGTCTCTCTCACAAGAAGGTGAGTGACTGTGTCTATCTCACAGGAAGGTTAAGTGACTGTGTCTCTCACAAGGAAGGTGAAGTGACTGTGTCTCTCTCACAGGTAGGTGAAGTGACTGTCTCTCACACAGGAAGGTGAAGTGACTGTGTCTCTCTCACGGGAAGGTGAAGTGACTGTGTCTCTCTCACAGGAAGGTGAAGTGACTGTGTCTCCCTCACAGGAAGGTGAAGTGACTGTGCCTCTCTCACAGGAAGGAAGTGACTGTGTCTCTCTCTCTCTCTCTCACAGGAAGGTGAAGTGACTGTGTCTCTCTCACAGGAAGGTTAAGTGACTGTGTCTCTCTGTGAAGTGACTGTGTCTCTCTCACAGGAAGGTGAAGTGACTGTGTCTCTCTCACAGGAAGGTTAAGTGACTGTGTCTCTCTCACGGGAAGGTGAAGTGACTGTGTCTCTCTCACAGGAAGGTGAAGTGACTGTGTCTCCCTCACAGGAAGGTGAAGTGACTGTGCCTCTCTCACAGAAAGGAAGTGACTGTGTCTCTCTCACAGGAAGGTGAAGTGACTGTGTCTCTCTCACAGGAAGGTGAAGTGACTGTGTCTCTCTCACAGGAAGGTGAAGTGACTGTGTCTCTCTCACATGAAGGTGAAGTGACTGTGTCTCTCTCACAGGAAGGTTAAGTGACTGTGTCTCTCTCACAGGAAGGTGAAGTGACTGTCTCTCTCACAGGAAGGTGACGTGACTGTGTCTCTCACACAGGAAGGTGACGTGACTGTGTCTCTCTCAGGATATGTGATGTGACTCCCTCTTTCTCGCACACAAGATATGTAACGTGACTGTCTCTCTCACACGATATGTGACTTGATTGCCTCTCTCACAAGATATGTAACGTAACTATCTCTCACAAGACATGTAACGTGACTGTCTCACAAGATATTCCCGTGACTGTCTCTCTCCCACATGATATGTAACATGATGGTCTCTCTGACAAGATATGTAACGTGACTGTCTCTCTCACAGGATATTTTACGTGGCTGTCTCTCTCACAAGATATGGGACGTGACTGTCTCTCTCACAAGATATGTGACGTGACTATCTCTCTCACAAGATATGCGATGTGACTTTGTCCCTCTCACAAGCCAGATGACGTCACCTGACTCTATTACAAGATTTGTGACTTGACTGGGTAATAACAAAACATTGGCTTGACTGTGTGTCTCTGAAAAGACATGTGACGTGACTGTGTGTCTCTCACAAGACATGTGACGTGATTGTGTTTCTCTCACGAGACATGTGACGTGACTGTGTTTCTCTCACAAAACATGTGACGTGACTGTGTTTATCTCACAAGATATGTGATGTGACTGTGTTTCTCACAAGATATGTGACGTGACTGTGTTTCTCTCACAAGATATGTGACGTGACTGTGTTTCTCTCACAAGATATGTGACGTGACTGTGTTTCTCTCACAAGATATGTGACGTTACTGTGCCCTAACAAAAAACTGACTTGACTGTGTCCCTCTCAAAATTCAAGTGACGCGACTGTTTCTCTCTCACAAGATAAGTAACGTAACTGTGTCACTCTCTCACAAGATATGTTATGTGACTATCTCTCTCATATGGGATGTGATGATACTGTTTCTCTCTCACAGGATAGGTGATGTGACTGTCTTTCTTACAAAATATGTGACGTGACCGCGCGTCTCTCACATGACACGTGAAGCGACTGTGTTTCTTTAAAAAATATGTTACGTGACAGTCTCTTTCTCACAAAATATATGCGACATGACTGTCTCTTTCACAAGACAGGTGACGTGACTGTGTCTCTCTTGTATGATGTGTGGCGTGACGTGATATGGCCCTCTCATAAGATATATGACGTGTGATGTGACTGTAGTCGTTCTTACATTCCCTGAAACACTGACAGGTAGTTATTGAAGGCGCAATAAACTCTGAGAGTGAGTTAACGAAAATCTCATAAGATCTGATACGGAGTTAATGAAGGTGTCACAAGCGAATGGCAGGATATAGTCAAGTGTATCTTCACGTAAAAGTACCAGACGGAAGGACATATTCAAGTATGTCTACACGTCAAAGTACTAGACGGAAAGATATAGTCAAGTGTATCTACACGTCAAAAAACCAGACGGAATGACATAGTCAAGTATATCTACACGTCAAAGTACTAGACGAAAGGATATAGTCAAGTCTATCTACACGCTATGGTAACAGATGAAAAGATATAGTCAAGTCTCTACACGCTATGGTAGCAGATGGAAGGATATAGTCAAGTGTATCTACACGCTATGGTAGCAGATGGAAGGATATAGTCAAGTGTATCTACACGCTATGGTACAAGATGAAAGGATATAGTCAAGTATCTACACGCTATGGTAGCAGATGGATAGCTATAGTCAAGTGTATCTACACGCTATGGTACCAGATGGAAGGATATAGTCAAGTGTATCTACACGCTATGGTAGCAGATGGAAGGATATAGTCAAGTGTATCTACACGCTATGGTAGCAGATGAAAGGATTTGGTCAAGTGTATCTAAACGCTATGGTAGCAGATGGAAGGATATAGTCAAGTATATCTACACGCTATGGTAGCAGATGGAAGGATATAGTCAAGTGTATCCACACAAATCTCTGAAGTACTGACAAATACCAAATATTCGTAATGTCAATTGTTTTGTCGAAATTACCGATTATCGTCGAAAATATCAACTAAAATATAGAATGAGAATAGGAACAAAGCAAATGAACAATAGCATACGAATCTAAATGACAGGTTATGCACTGTAGGACTTGAACTGAAACAGCCACTACATAGAGTTCAAGCTCATAGCACTGAACATTACAGTTAACCTCATTCAAGTCACCGAGCCGATGGCATCAGGAACAGCTGAACTGGCATCGCTAGTCGCTGTGTTGTGTGCGATGTGTCTGACTCAAGGGCTGCCTGTGATATGTCCCAAAGGTGAAAGGCCCTAGCCACCTGGTGACAGCTGGTCTGTCAGTCTTCCCTAGGACGCAGTAAGCAGACCAGGTTCCCACTTGTCATGCCACAGATGTCCTGTAGCCGTCCGACAGGACAGGGCAAGAAAACGGTAAGACAGCCGTGCACTGTCGCAGATTCGATGTACTTGAGATTGTGCCTTGCATCAGAAGGGATCGATGAACTAGACACCTCAGTGGCCAGGAAGAGTTGTCAGCCTGAGGTCGTCTCCATCACACGGGGCCGTTGATGCAGATGCTACAGGCATACATCGAAGTGGTGAAGCAGCCAGATATGTTGCCCTCAGATCTCATACTTCGTTGTCACTGTTATCTACGTGCTGGTAGTCGCCATTGAATTCTCGGGTGTGGCTGACCGTTTCTGAGCCAGCCTCCGGCGAGAACTCCGTCTCAAATCGAGTTCTGGGAGATCGAGTCTTTGAAGGCACTGAGGTCGGGAATTTGCAGGTCTGTCGAAGCTGAATCACCCCGTTGGGAGACTGGGGTCCTAGCTCCTGAATGAGACACGCAATAGTACCAGTTTAGTTTTATAAGTACATGGTGATTTCAGGCAACCTGGCATTCAGATCAAGCACAGCAAAGAGACGATCTATGCCGCATTCAACTGCGGTATCACAGACTGTTCTTCAAAACTGGCCATGGCTGCCATATCGACCCAGCGTTTAATAGGTCAAGGGGTAATAATGACACCTGTATAGATTGAATTTTGTGTTTTACGTGCAGTTGTTAAAACTCGTTTAAACGGAAACAATATTAACAAATATAAATTCTCTTTACGACTACTGTTCAACTTATGACCTTGTAGCCAGAGCGAAACTAAGTTGTGAGTCCAGGAGACGCTGTACTGTGTAAATTATTTTCACGTGATTAAGTCTCATACAAACTGGCACCTGGACAATGATTATTCTCCAACGCATATCAGTCGCATAGCAACCATGCTGGGGTGTGACGTCATAAACAACTCTTTATGGTGTAAGTGGCTGGTCTGTCTGACACCTGAGCTACTCACCTGTTTATGGTGTAAGTTACTGGTCTGTCTGACACCTGAGCTACTCACCTATTTATGGTGTAAATGGCTGGTCTGTCTGACACCTGAGCTACTCACCTGTTTATGGTGCAAATGACTGGTCTTATATGGTGTGAGTGGTTAGTCTGTCTGACACCTGGTCTACTTACATGTATATGGTGTGAGTGGTTAGTCTGTCTGACACCTGGTCTACTTACATGTATATGGTGTGAGTGGCTGGCGTGGCGCCTCCCGAGCTTACAGTCCTGGCATCGTTCCCGTCCCTTGCGTTTGATTCGCTTGGATGAGCCACCACATTTGACAGCGAAACGTAGTTCTTGGGCGATCTCAGCACACAGGGACTGCTGATGATGGGGAGATGGTAGATGTGAACACAGAGTGGAGCACTGACTGTTGAAAGTGTGATAGACAGTAGTTGTGAACACACAGCGGAGCACTGACACTTAACAGTGAAAAGGTGACAGCAGCGACAACACAGAGTGGTGATAACACTGTTGAAAGTGTGATAGACTGTGTTGGGACAAAATAGCAATCATGTGACAACATGGCAGTCAGGTGATAACATAGCAGTGATGTAACAACATGGCAGTCAGGTGATAACACAGCAGTGATGTACAGAATGACTGTGTTGTGACAAAATAGCAATCATGTGACAACATGGCAGTCAGGTGATAACATAGCAGTGATGTAACATCATGACAGTCAGGTGATAACATAGCAGTGATGTAACAACATGGCAGTCAGGTGATAACATAGCAGTGATGTAACAACATGGCAGTCAGGTGATAACACAGCAGTGATGTAACATCATGACAGTCAGGTGATAACATAGCAGTGATGTAACAACATGGCAGTCAGGTGATAACATAGCAGTGATGTAACAACATGGCAGTCAGGTGATAACACAGCAGTGATGTAACAACATGGCAGTCAGGTGATAACATAGCAGTCATGTAACAACATGGCAGTCAGGTGAGAACATAGCAGTGATGTAACAACATGACAGTCAGGTGATAACACAGCAGTGATGTAACAACATGGCAGTCAGGTGATAACACAGCAGTGATGTAACAACATGACAGTCAGGTGATAACACAGCAGTGATGTAACAACATGACAGTCAGGTGATAACATAGCAGTGATGTAACAACATGGCAGTCAGGTGATAACAGTGAGAACACAGTAGCAACAATACGCTGACAAGCTCGTTTGTGTGTGTGTGTGTGTGTGTGTGTGTGTAGATCTGGCAGAAAGAAGTTATGGTATTGGCATGCATACTTAATTTGTGGAGAATATTTTGTAGGAAACATGTCCAATCAGCAGTTAGCGAGCAGTCATTACCAACTGACCACTGCTGATCACCCATAGCAGTGATGCATTCTCTTTAGACTTGGTGATAAACTCAGTGATCATAAGCATGACAAGGTGACAGCTAGCAGTGAGACCATGGCCAACAGCAGCACGATGTAACAACATGACAGTCATGTGATAACACAGCAGTGATGTAACAACATGGCAGTCAGGTGATAACATAGCAGTGATGTAACAACATGGCAGTCAGGTGATAACATAGCAGTGATGTAACAACATGGCAGTCAGGTGATAACATAGACAGTGATGTACAACATGGCAGTCAGGTGATAACACAGCAGTGATGTAACAAACATGGCAGTTAGGTGATAACATAGCATTGTGTAACATCATGACAGTCAGACAAGACACAGTTAACATCATATATGATAACATAGCAGTCATTAACATCATGGCAGACAGGTGATAACACAGCAGTATGTACAACATTGTGTCATTCCTGCAGGCAGACAACATGGCAGTCAGGTGATAACACAGCAGTGATGTAACAACATTCCTGTCAGGATAACAGAGCAGTGATGACAACATTAGATAGGTGATTAGCAGTCATGTAACCTGCAGTCAGGTGACAACACACAGTTGTAACAACATGACAGTGTGATTCATAGCAGTGATGTAACACAGGCAGTCAGGTGATATACAGAGTGTGTCACAACCTGCAGTCAGGTGACAACATAGCAGTGAGATATATGACAGTCAGGTCATAACACAGCAGGCAGACATCACACAGTCAGGTGATATATAGATTGATGTAACACATAGCTGTCAGGTGATAACATAGCAGTGATGTAACACAGTCAGGTGATAACACAGCAGATTGTGTCAGAACATGACTGCAGGCAGTGACAACATGACAGTCAGGTGATAGCATAGCATATGTAACAACATGATTGTCAGGTGATCATAGCAGTGATGTAACAACATGGCAGTCAGGTGATAACAGTGAGACACAGTTAGATATACGCTGACAATGATTGTGTGTGTGCAGGCAGACAAGACACAGTTAGATATATGATTGTTGTCATTCCTGCAGGCAGACAAGACACAGTTAGATAATGATTGTGGTCATATCCTGCAGGCATGTCCAACAAGTTACACAGTCATAGCCAACTGACCATGCTACTGTGTCATTCCTGCAGGCAGACAAGACACTTTAGACTTGTAGATTGTGTCATTCCTGCATAGCAGACAAGACAGTTATATATGAGACCAGCCAACAGCACCACGAAGATGCCTCCGACATTCTCCAGCCCCAGGGCGTTGGCTTTGGACTCCTTGGTGTCATCCCTGCAGGCAGACAAGACACAGTTAGATATATGATTGTGTCATTCCTGCAGGCAGACAAGACACAGTTAGATATATGATTGTGTCATTCCTGCAGGCAGACAAGACACAGTTAGATATATGATTGTGTCATTCCTGCAGGCAGACAAGACACAGTTTCTGTTTTGTTTGTGTCCTTTGTATTGTCTGAGACATTTTAGTTATATTATTGTGTCAACACAAGCAGGCAGACAAGACACAGGTAGATACTGATTCAGTCATTCCTGCAGGCAGACAAGAAACAGTGTCAGGTATTGCTGTTTCATTCCTGCAAACACAAGACAAGACACAGTTAGATATATGATTGTGTCATTCCTGCAGGCAGACAAGACACAGTTAGATACCCAATGGTGTCATCCCTGCAGGCAGACACGTATTACCTATCTGACTGTGTCATCCCTGCAGACAGACAAGACACAGTTAGCTAATCCACAAACAGATGGATGTGACATTTGTGTCCCAGACTGATCCTAGTATTTATGTCTTAGTAATGCAATAGTTTCTGTTTGTTTTTTCCCCTTTGTATTGTCTGAGTATTTTTGCTTCATTATTTGAAACACATGACGGCAAACAGTGTCAGGTATTGCTGTTTCAGTATTTGAAACACAAGACGCCAAACAGTGTCAGGTATTGCTGTTTCAGTATTTGAAACACAAGACGGCCAAACAGTGTCAGGTATTTTTGTTTCTATAATCACTGCTGCTATGTGTAATTGCTGCTGCCGTACTTGAAACAAATCACTGCTGCTATTGTAATTGCTGCTGCTGCTACTTCTATAATCACTGCTGCTATTGTAATTGCTGCTGCTACTACTACTACAATCACTGCTGCTATTGTAATTGCTGCTGCTGCTACTTCTATAATCACTGCTGCTATTGTAATTGCTGCTGCTACTACTACTATAATCACTGCTGCTATTGTAATTGCTGCTGCTACTACTACTACAATTACTGCTGCTATTGTAATTGCTGCTGCTGCTACTTCTATAATCACTGCTGCTATTGTAATTGCTGCTGCTACTACTACTACAATTACTGCTGCTATTGTAATTGCTGCTACTACTACTACTATAATCACTGCTGCTATTGTAATTGCTGCTGCTGCTATTCTTGCAATCAGTGCTGCTACTACTACTACAATCACTGCTGCTGCTACTAGTACAATCACTGCTGCTGGGGATACTGCTACCATCATTGCTTCTACTACTACTACAATCACTGCTGTTAATAATTCTACAATCACTGCTGATACTTCTACTACAATCACACTGCTGCTACTACTACAATCACTGCTGCTGCGACAAGTACAATCACTGCTGCTGGTGCTACTACTACCATAACTGCTGCTGCTACTACTACTACAATTACCGCTGCTGCAACTACTACAATCACTGCTGCTGCAACTACTACAATCACTGATACTGCTACTACTAAAATCACTGCTGCTGCTATTCTTGCAATCACTGCTGCTGCTACTGTAACTGGCGCTGCTACTACTACTACCATCACTGCTGCTACTACTACTACCATCACTGCTGCTACTACTACTACAATCACAGCTGCTGCTACTATTACTACAATCACTGCTGCTACTACTACTACAATCACAGCTGCTGCTACTTCTACAATCACTGCTGCTGCTACTAGTACAATCACTGCTGCTGGGGCTACTACTACCATCACTGTTACTACTAATACAACAATCACTACTGCTGCTACTACTACAATCACTGCTATTGCTACTAGTGCAATCACTGTTGCTGGGGATACTACTACCATCACTGCTGCTACTACTACTACAATCACTGCTGCTACTAATACTACAATGACTGCTGCTGCTACTACAATCACTGCTGCTACTACTACAATCACTGCCGCTACTACTACAATCACTGCTACTGCTACAATCACTGCTGCTACTACTACTACAATCACTGCTGCTATTACTACTACAATCACTGCTTCTGCTACTACTACAATCACTGCTGCTGCTACTACTACAATTACTGCTTCTACTGCTACTACTACAGTCACTGCTGCTGCTGCTGCTGCTACTACTACTACCACTAAAACCAAACTACTACTACTGTTACTACTCTCCCACTACTACTATTACTACAGCTACTCTCTTACTGCTGCAGTTACTGCCCCTAACTAAAAAAAATGATAACACATAATATAAAAAAAAGGGGAGGGGGCGGTCGTCATGATGGTGACGATGATTTTGACGATGATGGTGACGATGATGGTGACGATGATGGTGACGATGATGGTGACGATGATGGTGACGATGATGGTGACGATGATGGTGACGATGATGGTGACGATGATGGTGACGATGATGAGTGGTTACCGTGAGCAGGTGCTGGTGTCCTTCCACCACTTGTTGTACAACATCTGGATCTTGCCGTTCTCCTGCAGCGCTAGGATGGCCATGGACAGTTTGTCCCGGTACGGAGAATCTGTACAGACAGGAGGCCAGGGTTGGCGATGTTTGTCACATTCCTTTGATACAGACACACACACACACACATACACATACACACATACACACACACGCACATATTCACACACACACATACATTCACACGCACACTCATACTGGCCCACACACATGTTGGTCCACACACATATTGGTCTACACACATATTGGCCCATGCACAAATATAGCTTGGTTAACTCTAAAACAAGACATACATTTTAAAAGATTTGATAATGTTCAGCATGTGAATTAGTGAAAGAGTCATACATGAGTAAAATCAACGATGATGGAAAGATTAAAATACACAGTAGCTACACTGGTGAGTACACTGCAATGTCAAGTGGTACGTTCGTAAGCCATCAGTCAGTCAGTATGTCAGCAAGAAAGTTAGTAAACCAGTCAGCCAACTAGTCCGTAAGTCAGTCAACTAGTCAGTCAGTCAGCCAGTCAGTCAATTAGTCAGTCAGTTAGCCAGCCAGCAAATCAGTTTAACTGCCAGTCGGCGAATCAGTCAATCAGTCAGTCAGCCAACTAGTCAGTCAGTCAGCTAGCCAATAAATCAGTTAGCCAGCCAGTCAGTTAATCAGTTTGTCAGCCAACTATTCAGTCAATCAGTTAGTCAGCCAATTAGTCAGTCAGCCAGTTAGTCAGTCGGTAAGTCATTCAGACAGGCAGGCAGTCAGTCAACGAGTCATCAGGTTAATGCAAACACATCCTGTTCACACTACGCTAATCGATGTGGTAATTATTGGTCGGTGGCAGTCATAGAGTCCAGGCATACGCTCTCTCTAACACACGTATAGAGTCCAGGCATACGCTCTCTCTAACACACGTATAGAGTCCAGGCATACGCTCTCTCTAACACACGTATAGAGTCCAGGCATACGCTCTCTCTAACACACGTATAGAGTCCAGGCATACGCTCTCTCTAACACACGTATAGAGTCCAGGCATACGCTCTCTCTAACACACGTATAGAGTCCAGGCATACGCTCTCTCTAACACACTTATAGAGTCCAGGCATACGCTCTCTCTAACACACGTATAGAGTCCGGGCAAACACTCTCTCTAACACACTTATAGAGTCCGGGCATACGCTCTCTCTGACACACGTATAGAGTCCAGGCATACTCTCTCTCTCTCTCTCTCTCTCTCTCTCTCTCTCTCTCTCTCTCTAACACACGTATAGAGTCCAGACATTCTCTCTCTCTCTCTAACACACGTATAGAGTCCAGGCATACTCTCTCTATCTCTCTCTAACACACGTATAGAGTCCAGGCATACTCTCTCTCTCTCTAACACACGTATAGAGTCCAGGCATACTCTCTCTCTCTCTCTCTCTCTCTCTCTCTCTCTAACACACGTATAGAGTCCAGGCATACTCTCTCTCTCTCTCTCTAACACACGTATAGAGTCCAGGCATACTCTCTCTCTCTCTCTCTCTCTCTAACACACGTAGAGAGTCCAGGCATACTCTCTCTCTAACACACGTATAGAGTCCAGGCATACGCTCTCTCTAACACACGTATAGAGTCCAGGCATACGCTCTCTCTAACACACGTATAGAGTCCAGGCATACGCTCTCTCTCTAACACACTTATAGAGTCCAGGCATACGCTCTCTCTAACACACGTATAGAGTCCGGGCAAAACACTCTCTCTAACACACTTATAGAGTCCGGGCATACGCTCTCTCTGACACACGTATAGAGTCCAGGCATACTCTCTCTCTCTCTCTTTCTCTCTCTCTCTCTCTCCTCTCTCTCTCTCTCTCTCTAACACACGTATAGAGTCCAGGCATTCTCTCTCTCTCTCTAACACACGTATAGAGTCCAGGCATACTCTCTCTATCTCTCTCTAACACACGTATAGAGTCCAGGCATACTCTCTCTCTCTTTAACACACTTATAGAGTCCAGGCATACTCTCTCTCTCTCTCTCTCTCTCTCTCTCTCTAACACACGTATAGAGTCCAGGCATACTCTCTCTCTCTCTCTAACACACGTATAGAGTCCAGGCATACTCTACTTCTCTCTCCAACACACGTATAGAGTCCAGGCATACGCTCTCTCTAACACACGTATAGAATTCAGGCATACTCTCTCTATCTCTCTCTCTAACACACGTATAGAGTCCAGGCATACTCTATCTCTCTCTCTAACACACGTAAAGAGTCCAGGCATACGCTCTCTCTAACACACGTATAGAGTTCAGGCATACGCTCTCTCTCTCTCTCTCTCTCTCTAACACACGTATAGAGTCCAAGCATACGAGCTCTCTCTCTCTAACACACGTATAGAGTCCAGGCATACGCTATCTCTCTCTCTAACACACGTATAGAGTCCAGGCATACTCTATCTCTCTCTCTAACACTTGTATAGAGTCCAGGCATACGCTCTCTCTCTCTCTCTCTAACACACGTACATAGTCCATGCATACTCTCTCTCTAACACACGTATAGAGTCCAGGCATACTCTATCTCTCTCTCTAACACACGTATAGAGTCCAGGCATACTCTATCTCTCTCTCTCTAACACGTATAGAGTCCATGCATACTCTCTCTCTCTAACACACGTATAGAGTCCAGGCATACTCTCTCTCTCTCTCTCTTACACACGTATAGAGTCCAGGCATACTCTCTCTCTCTCTCTCTCTAACACACGTATAGAGTCCAGGCATACTCTCTCTCTCTCTAACATACGTATAGAGTCCAGGCATACTCACTCTCTCTCTAACACACGTATAGAGTCCAGGCATACTCTCTCTCTCTCTCTCTCTCTCTCTCTCTCTCTCTAACACACGTATAGAGTCCAGGCATACTCTCTCTCTCTAACACACGTATAGAGTCCAGGCATATACTCTCTCTCTCTCTCTAACACACGTATAGAGTCCAGGCATACTCTCTCTCTCTCTCTCTCTAACACACGTATAGAGTCCAGGCATACTCTCTCTATCTCTCTCTAACACACGTATAGAGTCCAGGCATACTCTTTCTCTCTCTAACACACGTATAGAGTCCAGACATACTCTCTCTCTCTCTCTCTAACACACGTATAGAGTCCAGGCATACTCTCTCTCTCTCTCTAACACACGTATAGAGTCCAGGCATACTCTGTCTCTCTCTCTCTCTCTAACACACGTATAGACTCCAGGCATACTCTCTCTCTCTCTCTAACACACGTATAGAGTTCAGGCATACGCTCTCTCTAACACACGTATAGAGTCTAGGCATACTCTCTCTCTCTCTCTCTCTCTCTCTCTAACATACGTATAGAGTCCAGGCATACGCTCTCTCTAACACACGTATAGAGTCCAGACATACGCTCTCTCTAACACACGTATAGAGTCCAGGCATACGCTATCTCTAACACACGTATAGAGTCCAGACATACGTTCTCTCTAACACACGTATACACACTCAATGAGAGATGACTCACTCATGGGCAGTCCAATGCCGTATCCCTTGGAGTCCAGCTGGCCTCCCACCTGCATGAGCTCGCAGTCTCGCTGCACCTGGTAGTCGATCATCAGGTTCTCCATGAAGAAGGCGTAGTTGCCCTTCTTGACCCGCTCGATGCCCTGCTCGTAGGTCTCCGCCAGCACGTGCGGCCGGTCTTTCATGTAGGCGTACATCCGCTTGTAGGTGTCGATGTTCGATTCCTGTCGAAAACAGAGAAATAGCTGGAGAACTGCAACGGTTTCTGACTCATCTTCATTTGGCTTCACCAGCAAAACGGCAACTGACATGCTGTACTGCGATATACAGCTAAGCTGCGATATATTATCCTTTCGTTTAGCCCCTCCCCCCGCTTCACACAGGTAGCTGACTAAACAGGTTCAGAATCAGACAAAAGAAGAGAAAATGATTTCTCACAGAAATACCTTTAGAGAAAAAGACGTCTTGATGCAAAATCTTGAGGAGCATGAAGGGGCCTCATAATCCCCTTTATCAACAGAAGCCCCGACTTGCGACGTCCAGCTGTGCAACACAAAGTCTGGTACTCAATGATTACCTGGTACATTCTTGCGGAAGTAGGTCGGTGCTTTCCCCTGGACTTATACTTTCACACATATAGTTTTCACTGTATAAACACTTGAGGCTTGAAGCAATGTTTATGTGTTTTTACGTTTACTAAAAGGTAAGCAGCCGTGATGTATAGGATAGACGCTCCGAAGATCGTGGGTTCAAATCCGAAGGGTGCTGGACCTGACAGAAACCAACACACCGCTCCGTAGGTGCCTGCAACTCACACATCGCTCCGTATCTGGCTGCAACCCACAAAACGCTCTGTAGCTGGCTGCAACCCTCACAACGCTCTGTAGCTGGCTGCAACTCACACATCGCTCGGTAGCTGGCTGCAAACCACACAACGCTGCGTGGCTGACAGCAACCCACACAACGCTGCGTGGCTGATAGCAACCCACACAACGCTGCGTGGCTGATAGCAACCCACACAACGCTGCGTGGCTGATAGCAACCAACACAACGTTCCGTAGCTGGCTGCAAACCACACAACGCTGCGTGGCTGATAGCAACCCACACAACGCTCCGTAGCTTCCTGCAACTCACACATCGCTCGGTAGCTGCCTGCAACCCTCACAACGCTGCCTGACTGATAGCAACCCACACATCGGTCCGTACGTAAGCATAAAGCAGTGTTTCTCAACCCTCAAAGTGCAGCGACCCTTCAATACACTGGCTCATGTGAGGAGCCACTTTCTAAACCGTTAGAACGCTAGGCTCGCGAGCGGGGGGCTCAGGTTCAAATCCTTAAGGGCTAGAGATTTGTTTCTGCCTGGGGCAAAATAAAACCCTAACCTGCAGAGTCGTGGCCACAGCACTAGCCATGCGACCATAAATCTTCAGGCTCAAGGACCCCCCCCCCCCCCCCCCCCCCCCCCCCGCCTACACAACACAAGTGGTAAAATAAAATCCGTAAAAAGCAGTTTTGGCTCATGTTGAGGAGACCCCAAAGCAAACAATTATCTTCGTTACTACTTTATAGCTTCAATAAGTATTTGTTTTCAGTTGGTTTTAGGCGACCCCTTTAAAAGGGTCGTTCACCCCCTTCCCTTCTCCCCCCCCCCCCCCACGCTCCCCCAAAGAAGTCACGATCCACAGGTTGAAAACCGCTGGACTGAAACATTTCTCATCCCGACACATTTTATAAAAAAAAAAAAACAACATTTTGGGTAACGTGAATGCCTGGCGCTGTGTCCAAAACTTACAAGGCGGACGTTCCAAAATCGTGTACATGAGACCGCCCCCCCCCCCCCCCCCCTTTTTCCCCCCTCCCCATTAAAATATTATGGATTCGCGATTTTGTTTTACAACAACCTGCAGCTATGCTATCTTATTTTTGCAGTTCTAGAACTGTTTTGCCGTCATTTGTTTTACTACAACCTGCAGCTATGCTATCTTGTTTTTGCAGTTCTAGAACTGTTTTGTCGTCATTTGTTTTAAACATGTGATTATTACTAATTATGGTGTCAGTGGCAGATCTGTGAAAGTAAGAGCGGCTCGGGGTATTATGTAACTGGGAACTCCTGATCTACAGTATATGAACCCAAATAATACAAACATATAACGCATAAATAAATACAATCATAACATACTCGATAAACGCTAAACAACTGGAGACCACACAGTGTGTGGGTGCTGTACAATCAACACATTGTGCTGTACAATCAACACATGACCACACACTGTGTGGGTGTTGTACAATCAACACATAACCACACAGTGTGTGGGTGCTGTACAATCAACACATAACCACACAGTATGTGTGTGCTGTACAATCAACACATAACCACACAGTGTGTGGGTGCTGTACAATCAACACATAACCACACAGTATGTGTGTGCTGTACAATCAACACATAACCACAACGTGTGTGGGTGCTGTACAATCAACACATAACCACACAGTGTGTGGGTGCTGTACAATCAACACATAACCACACAGTATGTGTGTGCTGTACAATCAAAACAAACCACAACGTGTGTGGGTGCTGTACAATCAACACATAACCGCACAGTGTGTGGGTGCTGTACAATCAACACATGACCACACAGTGTGTGGGTGCTGTACAATCAACACATGACCACAAAATGTAGGTTTACTGTACAATCAGAAAACATTGTATTCAAATCACTTGCCCTCAGTTTCTATAAACTCAAACTCTCCAGTCTCACATGACAACTTTCACACATTCACACACTGTCCTAAATATACAATTCTAGTCAGCCATTGTTCACATAAAAGTTTCTGTATCCAAAGTTCAAGAAACCGTTCGTTCTTTCTTTTTTACACAAAACATAATATCTCCGATACAAAAACTCAGCTGGAAATGAGCAAAAATGGACAAACAAATTACATCAAATGAGGCCAACACACCACAAAAATATAATCACATCTTTATAGCCATGGCCAGATCTAGAGGTCAGGGTGACACCAGATAATGGCATTAGTGTTCACGTCTGCTTGGTTGACGCTGGGAAATGATGAAACACACAATGTGTGTATCTGGGTGGCAGGGGTACTCACGGCTACACGCGTAGGCACACACAATGTGTGTATCTGGGTGGCAGGGGTACTCACGGCTACACGCGTAGGCACACACAATGTGTGTATCTGGATGGCAGAGGTAGTCACGGCTATATCAAGGGAGCGCTGGCCCAAACTGCTAGGGACACTACAAGCTTGACTAAGATAACAATTTCGGGACGTGCTACATGCTTAGTCTGTGAAGAACTTTAAGGGAAGCCACGCCCGGCTCGCTAGCGTAGTTGGTTAAACCTGACTTCGAAGTGACCGCGTGACGAATTCCTTCCACATTTCTTCCAGATATACGGTACCTATCATAGAAACAAGGTCGAAGGGTTGCGATCCCCATAGTACCTAGCCAAGGGGGTTAACATCCCATAGTTTCTGGATACTTGAAAAAATGGGGGGGGGGGGTGGGGGGGGGGTACAAATCTGTATCTGAGAATCACTTTAGGGGCGCTGCAATCCTAATCCTTCGCATGACAGAATCTTTAAGGTTTCCACAAGCTTGTCTGTGAGAGTGAGTGGCGTTACTAGTCTGTGCATGAGAGTAACTTTAAGGGGCGCTACAAGTCTGTGCATGAGAGTAACTTTGAGGGGCGCTACAAGTCTGTGCATGAGAGTAACCTTAAAGGGTGCTACAAGTCTGTGAATGAGAGTAAACTTCAAGGGCGCTACAACTCTGTGCATGAGAGTAACTTTAAGGGGCGTTACAAGTCTGTGCATGAGAATAACTTTAAGGGGCGCTACAAGTCTGTGCATGAGAGTAACTTTAAAGGGCGCTACAAGTATGTGCATGAGAGTAACTTTAAGGGGCGCTACAAGTCTGTGCATGAGAGTAACCTTAACGGGGGCTACAAGTCTGTGCATGAGAGCAACTCTAAGGGGCGCTACAAGTCTGTGCATGAGAGTAACCTTAACGGGCGCTACAAGTCTGTGCATGAGAGCAACTCTAAGGGGCGCTACAAGTCTGTGCATGAGAGCAACTCTAAGGGGCGCTACAAGTCTGTGCATGAGAGTAACCTTAAGGGGCGCTACAAGTCTGTGCATGAGAGCAACTCTAAGGGGCGCTACAAGTCTGTGCATGAGAGTAACCTTAAGGGGCGCTACAAGTCTGTGCATGAGAGTAACCTTAAGGGGTGCTACAAGTCTGTGCTTGAGAGTAACCTTAAGGGGCGCTACAAGTCTGTGCATGAGAGTAACCTTAAGGGGCGCTACAAGTCTGTGCATGAGAATAACCTTAAGGGGCGCTACAAGTCTGTGCATAAAAGTAACTCTAAGGGGCGCTACAAGTCTGTGAATGAGAGTAACTCTAAGGGTCGCTACAACTCTGTACATGAGAGTAACTCTAAGGGGCGCTACAAGTCTGTACATTAGAGCAACTCTA
The DNA here is from genome assembly GCA_905116865.2 of Candidula unifasciata. Taxonomy (NCBI): domain Eukaryota; kingdom Metazoa; phylum Mollusca; class Gastropoda; order Stylommatophora; family Geomitridae; genus Candidula; species Candidula unifasciata. The sequence goes on from CAJHNH020008470.1 coordinate 140,126, forward strand.
AGGGGTGCTACAAGTCTGTGCATGAGAGTAATTTTGAGGGGCGCTACAAGTCTGTGCGTGAGAGTAACCTTAAAGGGTGCTACAAGTCTGTGCATGAGAGTAACCTTAAAGGGTGCTACAAGTCTGTGCATGAGAGTAACCTTCAAGGGCGCTACAAGTCTGTACATGAGAGTAACTCTAAGGGGCGCTACAAGTCTGTGCATGAGAGTAACCTTAAGGGGTGCTACAAGTCTGTGCATGAGAGTAACCTTAAGGGGCGCTACAAGTCTGTGCATGAGAGTAACTCTAAGGGGCGCTAGAAGTCTGTGCATGAGAGTAACCTTAAGGGGTGCTACAAGTCTGTGCTTGAGAGTAACCTTAAGGGGCGCTACAAGTCTGTGCATGAGAGTAACCTTAAGGGGCGCTACAAGTCTGTGCATGAGAGTAACCTTAAGGGGCGCTACAAGTCTGTGCATAAAAGTAACTCTAAGGGGCGCTACAAGTCTGTGCATGAGAGTAACTCTAAGGGTCGCTACAAGTCTGTACATGAGAGTAACTCTAAGGGCGCTACAAGTCTGTACATTAGAGCAACTCTAAGGGGTGCTACAAGTCTGTACATGAGAGTAACTCTAAGGGGCGCTACAAGTCTGTGCATGAGAGTAACTCTAAGGGGCGCCAGAAGTCTGTGCATGAGAGTAACCCATATTTTAAGGTGCGCTATATGCCTGAGTGTGAGAGTAATTTGAATATCATGTCTCTGGAGCGTAGGAAAAAATCCTCACTTGCTTCATAGAGCCAGTTTTAACATACGGCTCCGACTCATTGACTGCCATATAGAGCAAACTAGATGTTTTGAAAGAGTCGAGAGGGAATTGAAAACAATTTAAGGCCAACATCAAATAAAGACGGTCGTCATTGTGTGTGTGTGTGTGTGTTGGGGGCGGGGTATACGCATATTATGAGAAGAATGAAACCGTGACATGTAGTGACCCCAGGAAAGATGTGTGACCAGTGAGACAGAGGAAGACCGCGCGAGACATTATTGACCACTGTTAGTACGGCATGAAGGGGTGGCAACACAAGAACTGATACACGCATTTGTAGACCTCAGCACTTGATGATGACGATGTTCAACTAGTGTATGAGAGTCAATTTAAGGGAGCCACAAGCCTGAGTGTCAGGGCATGTAGGGGTCTGACAGTCACATTAAGGGCCCTCACAATCTTATCTATGGCAGTTTTTTTTTTTTACGGGGGGGGGGGGGGGGGGTAAAGGAGGCGGGTGGAGGGGGTGGGTACGAACAGCGAACACGTGAGAATGTCTATAATAGAAGCCAGAACTTAGTGTGTCTGCGTTTGTTTGTGGTGTTTTTGTGTGTTTTTGTGTGTCTGTATGTGTGTTTGTGTGTGCGTTTGTTTGTGAGCGACAGATAGAGAGAAGGACTCTGGAAACTGTGGACTTAGGATCCTTTAGCCTCCCCCGACACAACCAACAAACTGTCCGGCTGTGTGTGTCCGGCTGTGTGTGTCCGGCTGTGTGTGTCCGGCTGTGTGTTTCACCAGTGCTTGTAAATCTGAGCTGACAGTTATTTTTCTGCCAACGATCTGACCATGTGCCATATTCTCCGGCTGGTACCGATGTCGATCTCAAACGTCGTGTGTGTAACTACAGTTTCTATTTTTTACGTCTCGTTTTTCAGCAGGACTTGTTGTCACCAATGTTTAGTTAAATAAAAAACTTTCAGTTCTACCCAACAGTTTTAACTTGTGTTACAGGCGCCTTGTAACTGTCTTAACTGCCACGGGTCGGTGACAGTCCAGTTTCACTTTGTAACATTGTTTACTTGTTGTGTTACAGGCGCCTTGGAACTGTCTTAACTGTCAAGGGTCGGTGACAGTTCACCACTTGCCTGTGTGCTGCATCCTTGACCACCACTTGCCTGTGGGCTGCATCCTTGAACACCACTTGCCTGTGTGCTGCATCCTTGAACACCACTTGCCTGTGTGCTGCATCCTTGAACACCACTTGCCTGTGTGCTGCATCCTTGAACACCACTTGCCTGTGTGCTGCATCCTTGAACACCACTTGCCTGTGTGCTGCACCCTTGAACACCACTTGCCTGTGTGCTGCACCCTTGAACACCACTTGCCTGTGTGCTGCACCCTTGAACACCACTTGCCTGTGTGCTGCACCCTTGAACACCACTTGCCTGTGGGCTGCACCCTTGAACACCACTTGCCTGTGTGCTGCATCCTTGAACACCACTTGCCTGTGTGCTGCACCCTTGAACACCACTTGCCTGTGTGCTGCACCCTTGAACACCACTTGCCTGTGTGCTGCACCCTTGAACACCACTTGCCTGTGGGCTGCACCCTTGAACACCACTTGCCTGTGGGCTGCATCCTTGAATACCACTTGCCTGTGGTGATCACCGCTGACCACTACTTGATGAAATGTGCCCACCATTTCCCTTATGAATAGTTTCTGAGAACATCCAGACACTCGTCCCTGTCAGCCTTATGCCATCGACGTTCATTTTCTCGGTACTGACAGACGTAAAACCTGGCAAGCATACAGACGAGCAGACAGACGAGCAGACAGACGAGCTGGCAATAAGATTATTATTCAGACGGACAGACAGACAGATAAATAAACAGACAGACACATGAGATAAAACATAAATGTAAATGGTGAAATGGATATAAATTGAAAACAGACACATAAATGGAGAAATAGACATCTACATATGGAGATATAGCTCCCAACATATACATGGTGAGACAGATATATAAATGGAGTGAAATTTTTATAAATAGAAAGACGTATAAAGAGAGATAGGCTTACGGAAGGAATGAAGAAAAGACGAAGATTCAAACGATAAGATGAATAAACTAGCAAACTGACAGACAGCCAGTTAGAATGACAATAAGGCGGACTGACTGATTGACCTACCGATAAAGACACGATTAAACATACCGATAGACAAGCAACGAGAAGAACAAACAGAACTAGAGAGACAGACCAAGCAGGATTAGGTAATAAACTAATGTAGCAACTGATCGATGAGATGTCTGGGCGGCCATTCCTGTTTTCTGGCAACTAATTAGTTGAAGCCAGGTAGGACATACTTAGTCTCGGATTAAGCCACCATGACTGGGTAGGGCCTTGTCTCAGACCTCAGTCAGAGCAGAGGGATGAGGACAGACAGAAGACCCACAATCGACCACCCACCTATCAAGTAAGCCATCACCACAGACACACAGCCGAGATGGCAACAATGCCAGCTTAGGAAATTCAACTGCCAGTACAAGCAATTAGTTGTATCAAGTGGACTGGCGGTCTCCGCCATGACGTGGTCTGAGAGCCAACGCCAACAACCAATGAAAGGGGAAATGAGATATTTAAACACTAGTCCGGTGGAGCAATGGGATCGATTCAAAAACTCAGACGGATTGAGGGATTTCATTCCCCAACTATGTCGGTTATCAACTTGATATTGTCCCTGTCAATCATAAGCCGATTCGTTAGAGCATCTCCAGGGAGGACCAGTAACTAGATTCACTTCAAGCGGTAGGGCAATTATTCAGATAGGCAGATATTAAAATGGTCCCACACACACAGGGAGGAAGGCAGACAGAGGGACAGACAGATACATAGACAGGCTGGGTGATAGAGGGACAAACAATATATATATAGCAGGCAGGCAGATAGAGGGACAGACAGAGAGACCGACAGACACACATACATGCAGGCAGACATACACAGCTGTACTACTTAGTAACTCACAATAAAGTCACTGCACATATAATGTGAGAGTTAGTTAATGCATCTTGACCGAACAGTGCATCTACTCAGAGAGACAGACGTGACATCTCATGTCATGGATTAAAGACACGCTGCATCTAATGAGATATACAGACTGTTGCATCCACTAGTTGCTTTGCCACATTATCACGTGCCGAGCTGGGGAGGGAGCTCGGTCATTGTAGCATGTGGGCGCGTTCATGATGCTTGAGTTTAAGTATTACTGCAATTCAGAGACAACGAGTCAACTTGATTTTAACAACCCAAAAAAGCTCAGTCTAAAAAAACAAGTCTACGTTACGTACAGCATGATTTTAGTAGTTAACGGTGAACAAGGTCCAACAGGAACAATGCGTCACTTGCAGGCCACACAGACTGTACTTATAAAGAGATAGACAAACTAAAATTACATCTAGTGAGATTTAAAAAAAAAAACAGAGATAGCACGCACTGAGATAAGTCCGCTTATTGTGAATGTGCAGTGAAGTATAGACCCGATAAGTCCACTTATTGTGAATGTGCAGTGAAGTATAGACCCGCTCTAGATAAGTCCACTTATTGTGAATGTGGAGTGAAGTATAGACCCGCTGTAGATAAGTCCACGTATTGTGAATGTGGAGTGAAGTATAGACCCGCTGTAGATAAGTCCACGTATTGTGAATGTGGAGTGAAGTATAGACCCGCTGTAGATAAGTCCACGTATTGTGAATGTGGAGTGAAGTATAGACCCGCTGTAGATAAGTCCACTTATTGTAAATGTGGAGTGAAGTATAGACCCGCTGTAGATAAGTCCACTTATTGTGAATGTGGAGTGAAGTATAGACCCGCTGTAGATAAGTCCACTTATTGTGAATGTGCAGTGACCCGCTGTAGCATGTTTGATGCAGACAGACAAGGGCGACATTGAACGAAGTAGACAGAGACGATGGGGATGCGTGTTAGTTGGCACATTTATTCTTGTAGTGTACAGATAGTTTTGGAAGGAAGTAGTCTGTCCGATGATGCAGACCAATGTTGATTTTTAGCATGTAACGAGAAAGACAAGTGACGGTGAAAACGTTTATCTTGTACGACAGACAAATAATTCATCAAAAAGACCAACCGACTGTCTGAGAAAGGCGACAAATTGACCGATCGATACAGGCGGACAGACAGACCGACATACGGATGACAGACAGCTGACAGACAGCAGACAGGCAGGCAGGCAGGCAGGTAGTTAGGTAAGTAGATAGAGTTAGTGTAGTGTGTGTAGGGAGGTAGTGATGGAGATATGGAAGGGAAGAAAAAAGGAAGTAATTAGGGAGCGGAAGAAGTAGGTAGTAAGACACATAGACAGACAGTGCCCATCGTAAGACAGACATTTATCATCAGGGGAGAGAACTATAAGCTGGAGGCCAGAAATGAATCAAATTAAAATTATTCTTAAATAACAACATGTAAAATGTGCTGTCTCGGCAAGGCCACTAACATCACTATACGAGACCGGGTTTACGAATACCAGCATCAGAGAGAAAGTTGGAATAAGACCGTTTCTGGATTATATTGACAGACACAGAATGAAATGGTTCGGTCATCTTTTGAGAATGCAGCCAGACTAGACTGCATATAAGCCTTTTTTTTTTAAACAGTATGATTGCTGGGAGAAAGGCGAGAGGAAGACTAAGAAAAAGAAAAATAAATGGTATTATTTGCCACCGGCTAAAAAGTTGAGCAAATCCAACACTCAAGCCACCCGAGATGGGCAAGACAAATAGTGACAACGCTACACTAGGTTGTACGCTACACTAGGTTGTACGCTACACTAGGTTGTACGCTACACTAGGTTGTACGCTACACTAGGTTGTACGCTACACTAGGTTGTACGCTACACTAGGTTGTACGCTACACTAGGTTGTACGAACAGCCATGCTTACAGCCTGGTACACTAGAGATTGTACGGAGGCGTACAGAAACACTAGCTGTTGTACGAAATACACTAGGTTGTACCACAAGTTCTAGAATGTTCGGGCGGGAAGACCATCACACACACACACACACACATACACACACACACACACACACACACACACACCACACACACACACACACACAGTGTCACTTTCTCTGGGTAATGGAGAGTAATTGTGTGCGTGAGTGTGTGCGCGCGCGCTTGTGTGTGTGTGTGTGTGTGTGTGTGTGTGCGTGCGTGTGTGTGTGCGTTTGTGTGTGTGTGTGTGCGTGCGTGTGTGTGTGTGTGTGCGTGTGTGTGTGTGTGTGCGTGTGTGTGTTTGTGTGTGCGTGCGTGCGTGTGTGTGTGTGTGTGTTTGCGCGGCTGCACCTGGTCCAAATGTTAGATCTCGGGACCAGACAAACGTCCACAGTTCGGCCTGACCTTTGTTTCAGTCACAATTACAACAGAACCAGCGCCCACATACACCACCGTTTAACCTCTGTACTGGGAGCCGCCGTGCTAAAGCGGTGAGATGCTCGCTCTTTGATACGAATTTCGTGGGCTCGAATCTAAATGATGCTGGACTTTTTTCAAAAATAACCTTACCTTTAAAGAGGGGCCAGGAAAAGTTATGGGATGTAAAGTCGGCCATGGTGTAAATATGGGTCTAGCAGCATACGACTAACATGCATGAGGGCGGGGAAAAAGGGGTCGCTATAACATGCCATATGTGTTTTGGTTGCTTCCACACACTGGAGTTGCAAATGTAACAACTTTCACTCATCTCTTTCTTGCCTCTCTCTCGGTGAACAATCCTATGATTATGCGAGAGAAAGAGAAGTTCGGGAGGGGGTCGGAAGGAAAGAAAAAGATTCTTTGACAAAACATACCCGTGTTTTCTCTCGACTTTTCTCCATTCTGACTTCGCATTTTAATGCTGGCATTAATTACTGCTACCTTTTTGTGTGCAAATTGTTTAAAAATAGTTATGAAATTGTTGTCATTGATTGCAATAATGTCGTCTTCCTATAGTGTCGTCTAACATGATGCTCATGTCATCAGGTTCTGCTTGTTCACAAGAGCCGATCTCGTGCCTATGTCACCAATCGATGTTTGTCTAACTCTCGGTTCAACTATTTATTGCTGTTCAAAAACATGTATGTTGAATTTCCTTTCACTGTCACAAATCCGCTGTTCTTAACTGCTGCCCGTGTGTATTTTCCCTTCTGATTCCTCTCACTATACGTAATTCTGACTAGAATCTTTATTAAATAATTCATCACATAAAAAACTCATCACGTTCGACGGCTTCTGTTTTCTTGTGCCAACAACAGATACATATTTTAGGGTAGCTGCGTGGTCTCAAGGCATGGTGCTAGAGGTTCTGGGTTAAATCCCAGGTAAGGGATGGGATTTTTTCACGTAAACTTGGAATTCTAGTACTTATGCCTGGTGTCTGGGTAGTGAGATCGGACGCCCGTGTGCATTATTGCGGACAAAATTGTGAGTTAAAAATGTAGCCAAAGTATTTCAGAATCCTCGCTGGTGCTGCAGAGCTTGTGCACTGTGCTGAGCCAATTTGGACTCAGACTTGAGTTAGAAGAATATCGGAGCACATAAAGGTTACCACACGCGTGGCCATGATGTTGATCCGTTGTTCAAAACCTCAAACCAAATTTTTAAGCACAATATCTGGTATCAATACAATCATGTTGGCGATTTTCAGGTACATATTTTAGCGAATTATTTAGGATCAATGCAATAATTTTGACAATTACATATGCATATTTTAGCACATTATTTGAGAGCAATCCCATAATGTTGGCAATAACAGATACATATTTTAAAACATTATGTGGTCTCAACCCAATGTTGTCAATTTGCTTTCAATAATGTAAATCATGTTTCTATTCCAGACGATCCCAGTATTCAAACTCCTCTACCGCAGTGTCATCTAGCCCAGCTGTTTGCCCTTCCTTACAATGTCTGAGTGACGCCATCGTCAAGTAACGGTACACGTCCTTAACTTTCTTCTGTTCATTCCCCTTCTTCTACCATCCTAGAACTTTCTTAGGTATTTTCAGTAGCCGATCACAGCTCCTTCTTCCACCCAAGCCCTTGATCACAGCTCCTTTTTCCATCGTAGTCCTTGATCACAGCTCCTTCTTCCATCGTAGTCCTTGATCACAGCCCCATCTTCCATCGTAGTTCTTGATTACAGCTCCTTCTTCCATCGTAGTCCTTGATCACAGCTTCTTCTTAAATCCAAGTCCTTGATCACAGCTCCTTCTTCCTTCGTAGTCCTTGATCACAGCTCCTTCTTCCATCCGAGTCCTTGATCACAGCTCATCCTTACATCGTAGTGCTTGATCACAGCTCCTTCTTCTATCCAAGCCCTTGATTACAGCTCGTTCTTCCATCCAAGACCTTGATCACAGCTCCTTCTTCCATCCAATTCCATGATCACAGCTCCTTCTTCCATCCAAGCCCTTGATCACAGCTCCTTCTTCCTGCGTAGTCCTTGATCACAGCTCCTTCTTCCATCCGAGTCCTTGATCACAGCTCCTTCTTCCATCGTAGTGCTTGATCACAGCTCCTTCTTCTATCTAAGTCCTTGATCACAGCTCCATCTTCTATCCAAGCCCTTGATCACAGCTCCTTCTTCCATCCAAGCCCTTGATCACCGCTCCTTCTTCCATCCAAGCCCTTGATCACAGCTCCTTCTTCCATCGTAGTCCTTGGTCACAGCTCTTTCTTCCATCGTAGTCCTTGATCACAGCTCCTTCTTCCTTCGTAGTCCTTGATCACAGCTCCTTCTTTCATCCGAGCTCTTGATCACAGCTCCTTCTTCCATCGTAGTGCTTGATCACAGCTCCTTCTTCTTTCGTAGTCCTTGATCACAGATCCTTCTTCCATCCGAGTCCTTGATCACAGCTCCTTCTTCCATCGTAGTGCTTGATCACAGCTCCTTCTTCTAACCATGTCCTTGATCACAGCTCCTTCTTCCATCCAAGCCCTTGATCACAGCTCCTTCTTCCATCCAAGCCCTTGATCACAGCTCCTTCTTCCATCCAAGCCCTTGATCACAGCTCCTTCTTCCATCCAAGCCCTTGGTCACAGCTCGTTCTTCCATCCAAGCCCTTGATCACAGCTCCTTCTTTCTTCGTAGTCCTTGATCACAGCTCCTTCTTCCTTCGTAGTCCTTGATCACAGCTCCTTCTACGATCCAAGCCCTTGATCACAGCTCCTTCTTCCATCGTAGTGATTGATCACAGCTCCTTCTTCTATCCAAGTCCTTGATCACAGCTTCTTCTTCCATCCAAGCCCTTGATCACAGCTCCTTCTTCCATCGTAGTCTTTGATCACAGCTCCTTCTTCCATCGTAGTCCTTGATCACATTTCCTTCTTCCATCCGTCCTTACTGTCTTAGATGTCCAACATTTTATGTTTAGTCAGTAAATCATTGATTTATTTGTGTATTTATTTTTGGTTCACTACCAAAATTAAATTAGGTTTTGTTGCACTTTCCTTTAGGAAATTTATTTTTGCTCCTTTGTAGTTATGTCTCTGTCTCCCACTCCCCCCCCCCTCTTCCTCTCTCTCTCTCTCTCTCTCTCTCTCTCTCTCTCTCTCTCTCTCTCTCTCTCTCTCTCTCTAGTTCTTATTATTTTTTCTGTACTTGTATTTATTTCTGTTTTTTTCCCTTTCCATTTCATTTCTTTCATCTGTTGTTCTGTTTTTTGTCTGTTGTTCATCCTGTCTTCACCCACCCTAAGCATGTGTAGACATTGGTTAGTTAAGTACTGTATGATGTCTTTGTTAGATACTGGTATGTACTGTGACTTCTTTGATAGATACTGGTATGTACTGTGACTTCTTTGATAGACACTGGTATGTACTGTGACTTATTTGATAGACACTGGTATGTACTGTGACTTCTTTGATAGACACTGGTATGTGCTGTGACTTCTTTGATAGACACTGGTATGTACTGTGACTTCTTTGATAGACACTGGTATGTACTGTGACTTCTTTGATAGACACTGGTATGTACTGTGACGTCTTTTACGGACACTGGTATGTACTGTGATTTCTTTGACTCAGCTGTCGCCGTGTAGACACTAGTATGTACTGTGATTTATATGACTCAGCTGTAGCCGTGTAGACACTGGTATGTTCTGTGACTTCTGTGACTCAGCTGTAGCCGTGTAGACACTGGTATGTTCACTGACTTCTGTTACTCAGCTGTAGCCGTGTAGACACTGGTATGTTCTGTGACTTTTGTAACTCAGCTGTAGCCGTGTAGACACAGGTATGTTCAGTGACTTCTGTAACTCAGCTGTAGCCGTGTAGACACTGGTATGTTCTGTGACTTCTGTAACTCAGATGTAGCCGTGTAGACACTGGTATGTTCTGTGACTTCTGTAACTCAGATGTAGCCGTGTAGACACTGGTATGTTCTGTGACTTCTGTAACTCAGATGTAGCCGTGTAGACACTGGTATGTTCTGTGACTTCTGTAACTCAGATGCAGCCGTGAGACACTGGTATGTTCTGTGAATTTTGTAACTCAGATGTAGCCATCTTGAACATGACTGTCTTATCTAGCCTGGCTTGTGGACGTATCTAACAGACCCGATTAATCTGTTTTCTACTAATGGGCGCAGCAAAAGGGAGTCGTTTGTGATAAAGTGGCAAAAACGTGTTTAAACATTCCAATTTGTCTATATAGAAGGTGGGTGTGGGGTTGGCGAGGGGGGGGGGGAGGGGGTTAGAGGGTCAAGGGGACAAAGGTGACAGGAAATATTCCTAGTACCAAATGACCTAGCTATGGATCTACAACCAACACTGTGACGTAAACACACGCTTTCCTTTTGTCTCATCTATGTTCAGCATGTGTGAGTGACGTGTGTGTGTATGTGTGTGAGTGACGTGTGCTCGCGCGCTGTGTGTGTATGTGTGTGAGTAACGTGTGCTCGCGCGCTGTGTGTGTACTTAAACTTTTCGTTCTATATCTCAGATGCTTCTCCAACTTTCACTGGCACATATTGAAAGGGAAATACCTAACTGTTGAAAAAAATATATAATTTAGAGTTTCGTATTTTGTTCTAGTATTAGAAAGTTACGCAGATGACACAGTCCTCTTTTCGAACAGCGTAAAAGGAATAAATTTAACATTGTCTGTCCAAAAGCACAGTGAAGATCAAAATCTGTTCGTGAATTTAAAGAAAACGAAAATAATGTCCACAGATAAAACTGGTTGTCACCCAAAAATAACAATAAATGATGAAGAAATAGAAAATGTCACACATTTTGAATATTAGGCTCTGTAATAAACAGCAATTGAGAGAGTTTCACAGAAATTAAAAGGAGGATGGAGATAGCGATGCAAAGATTGAACAGCCTTAAAAGTCTATGGATAAGCAGCAGAAAGGACATCAAAATTATAATTTTGAGAGCATGCATCTTCCCTGTACCAACATAGGATGTGAGTCGTGGACTATCTCTCAGTCCTAAAGAAAGAGAATAGAAGCTTTTGAACTGAATTGCTATAGAAAGATTTTCAGAATATCTTGAACTAAGAAGAGGAGAAATACTGACATCTTGAAAGATTGGCTAATAAACATCAACCTGTCTCGGAAGCTGAAATATTTTGGTCATATCAAGCGCCACGATGGATTGGAAAAAAATTATATCAGAAGGTATGGTACCAGGAAGGAGGTGCAGGGGCCGACCAACTCGAAGATGGGCACAGGATATAAGTGACTCCTTGAGTGTGAAAGTACACGAAGCAGGAGAGCTGGCGAGAGACCGAGTTTCTTTCAGGCAGACTGTGTTGGGAGCGACGTTCTGCAAAGGACCTGCTACATGATGATGATACGAAAGCTACTAATCTCATGCCAATGCGTGTCACAACTTCTCTTGTGATTCATTGATCAACACAACAACCTGAATAAGTACATATTTCTGTTCATTCAGTTTCTGTTTTGTCTTCAATGTTATATCTGCTTGATCTAATATTGTTATTGTCAATATATTTGTCTTTTAATAACTTATAATGTAGTCTTAACTTACTTTTGATGCTCCTATTGCTAAATCATTTGCTTTTATTTTCTTGATGTGATTGTTGTTCTTTCTTGGCAGAACGTCAGCTTCTGTGGCTTAGGCGTTGTGAACGCGTTTCGTAATGCCGGGGTGCCGGGCTCGATTTGTCATGCGTTGGTTTCGACAGTGGTACCGAGAGTTGACTGTTCAGACGGCAATGGCAAACTACTAAATGAAAAAATTGCCTGAAAAAACCACAACACCCAAAAATGATGTGGTTTTTTCTGCGATGTCCTGTAAAGGATACGCAACTAACTATTAACAGAACAATATCGTGTGAAACTGTGTGTTCTCCACCCAGTCTCTGGCGGATCGAATCCATCAAGGCATGATTAATCTATCGATCAAGTCATGATTTATCTATCCATTAAGGGATGATTTATCTATCCATTAAGGGATGATTTATCTATCCATTAAATCATGATTTATCTTTCCATCAAGGGATGATTTATCTATCCATCAAGGGATGATTTATCTATCCATTAAATCATGATTTATCTTTCCATCAAGGGATCATTTATCTATCCATTAAATCATGATTTATCCATCCATCAAGTGTGCGCAGACAGCAAACGTAATGTTCAACAGTGTTCTAACAGTATGCCCGGCTCTCTAGCGAAGTTGGTTAAACCTGACTTTCACGGCGGCCGGGTGACGAACTTCTTGTGATCCGGGTTCACTCCCGGGGTTAGGCAGAAAAGCCACATTTCTCACAGATTAACGGTACCTATAATGGAATCAAGGCCGAAGGGTTGCGATATCCATAGTACCGAGCCAAAGGGTTTACAACTCATGGCTTCTGGATACGTTAAAAAAACAGTTAAAGAAACAAGATACCTCTCTGCAGACAGCAGACGTCATGTTCTACACTCTTATTGATTACCCGACCAGTCAGACAGCGAAAAAGAGGCTTATCATGCACGTGATAGACAGTGCGAATTACAGTCCCTAGTAATCCCAGTTTATGAATGACACAAAAGGGCTCTTCCCTGTGCCTCATACTTCACCTAGACACAAACGGGTTCTTCCTCGGCCTCACACTTCACCTGGACACAAACGAGCTCTTCCCCGGCCTCATACATCACCTGGACACAAACGGGCTCTTTCCCGGCCTCATACTTCACCTGGACACAGACGGGCTCTTTCCCGGCCTCATACTTCACCTGGACAAAAACGGGCTCTTTCCCGGCCTCATATTTCACATAGACACAAATGGGTTCTTCACTGTGCCTCCTCCTTCACCTGGACACAAACGAGCTCTTCCCTGTGCCTCATACTTCACCTGGACACAAACGAGCTCTTCCCTGTGCCTCATACTTCCCCTGGACACAAACGAGCTCTTCCCCGGCCTCATACTTCACCTGGACACAAACGAGCTCTTCCCCGGCCTCATACATCACCTGGACACAAACGGGCTCTTTCCCGGCCTCATACTTCACCTGGACACAAACGGGCTCTTCCCTGTGCCTCATACTTTACCTGGACACAAACCAGCTCTTTCCCGGTCTCATACTTCACATGGACACAAACGGGCTCTTTCCTGTGCCTCATACTTCACCTGAACACAAACGAGCTCTTCCCTGTGCCTCATACTTCACCTGTACACAAACGGGCTCTTCCCCGGCCTCATACTTCACCTGGACACAAACGAGCTCCTCCCTGTGCCTCATACTTCCCCTGGACACAAACGGACTCTTCCCTGTGCCTCATACCTCACCTGGACACAAACGGGCTCTTCCCCGGCCTCATACTTCACCTGGAAACAAACGGACTCTTCCCTGTGCCTCATACTTCACCTGGACACAAACGGGCTCTTCCCCGGCCTCATATTCACCTGGACACAAACGGACTCTTCCCCGGCCTCATACTCCACCTGGACACAAACGGACTCTTCCCCGGCCTCATACTTCACCTGGACACAAACGGACTCTTCCCCGGCCTCATACTTCACCTGGACACAAACGGACTCTTCCCTGTGCCTCATACTCCACCTGGACACAAACGGACTCTTCCCCGGCCTCATATTCACCTGGACACCAGAGACAGACGAGATGAGATTATCTCTGTTTATATTTGGGTTGTTGTTGATTTCTATCGGCACTAACCTCAAATCTGTGTCACCACTAACTGTTCTTTACTGCTTTTTCTCTGGAAACTACTATCATGTGCTATCCTGCCTGCTTAAAAGTAAAATCAACTAAGCTGACTCTTTTTGCTAGTTCTTCTCTCGTGATCGTGTCCAGGACACCTTCAATGTTACTAAGACCTATTCGACCAAAAGTCTTCAACATTTCTGAGACCTATTCAACCAAAAGTCTTCAACATTTCTGAGACCTATTCGACCAAAAGTCTTCAACATTTCTGAGACCTATTCGACCAAAAGTCTTCAACATTTCTGAGACCTATTCGACCAAAAGTCTTCAACATTTCTGAGACCTATTCGACCAAAAGTCTTCAACATTTCTGAGACCTATTCGACCAAACGTCTTCAACATTACTGAGACTTATTCGATCGAACGTCTTCAACATTTCTGAGACCTATTCGACCAAAAGTCTTCAACATTTCTGAGACCTATTCGACCAAAAGTCTTCAACATTTCTGAGACCTATTCGACCAAAAGTCTTCAACATTTCTGAGACCTATTCGACCAAACGTCTTCACCATTTCTGAGACCTATTCGACCAAACGTCTTCAACATTACTGAGACTTATTCGATCGAACGTCTTCAACATTTCTGAGACCTATTCGACCAAAAGTCTTCAACATTTCTGAGACCTATTCGACCAAAAGTCTTCAACATTTCTGAGACCTATTCGACCAAAAGTCTTCAACATTTCTGAGACCTATTCGACCAAAAGTCTTTAACATTTCTGAGACCTATTCGACCAAAAGTCTTCAACATTTCTGAGACCTATTCGACCAAAAGTCTTCAACATTTCTGAGACCTATTCGACCAAAAGTCTTCAACATTTCTGAGACCTATTCGACCAAAAGTCTTCAACATTTCTGAGACCTATTCGACCAAAAGTCTTCAACATTTCTGAGACCTATTCGACCAAAAGTCTTCAACATTTCTGAGACCTATTCGACCAAAAGTCTTCAACATTTCTGAGACCTATTCGACCAAAAGTCTTCAACATTTCTGAGACCTATTCGACCAAAAGTCTTCAACATTTCTGAGACCTATTCGACCAAAAGTCTTCAACATTTCTAGGACCTATTCGACCAAAAGTCTTCAAAATTTCTGAATTTAGAATGTCTCCTCTCAGATTGTTGGTCAGTAAGATTACCTTTCTTTTGAATTGTATTAGTCTTTCATTTCCTTTTTGATTTCAGATTGTTCTCATGTCCATTTTTTATTCAACAAATTGTTGGCATGTCGACATCACATGTTGCTGTGAGCATTTCTACAATCAGTTCACCATCACGCGAGGCTTTGGTATTTGCTCATGAATGGATTCTCTCTTTGATTTTCATGTGATTTATCTGTCCGATATGAAATGGTTTACCGTAATTTTAGCCTGCATTTTTAAAATCTACACAGTTAAGTATTACAACCTAATAAGCAGCCCGTAAATAATTTTAAAAAAAAAGAATTGTACAACGAACCATAAAAAGTATTATGACTTGCTAGGAAACCAGTGAAAGCATTACTGGGACCGAATGGAATACTCTAATGTGCAGTTTAGGCAGATGGCGCAGTGGCATGGCTGGGTGACCGATGATCTTACTCTGAAAACAGAAACATAACCACGGGTAATGCAATAGCGCTTCTGCGCCTTTGTTGTCGCTGATTGAGTTAGCGGGCAGATCCGAGCAAAAGCCTGGAGTTTTGCCGCCAAACAAACGAACACAACCACAGATATGTGATAGTCCCCCTGGTCATATAGCCGGTCCGTCGGCAGCTTTAACGAACGATGCATGATGAGTCAGTGAAGTAAAGCTAAATAGATGACTAATTTAGATTGGGTCCTACCGGCCAGTTGACATTTTTATAGAGGCCATGGGAGTTGGGCATACTAGTCGAGTGGATGTGCTGTCGTCGGCTGGACTAATCAAGGATCTACAGGGATAACCAGATGTCACCATCACATCGAGATCCCACAGGGATGTTTAAGGCAGCAAGTGCGACTGCATCAGTTGCCGAACCACACACTGACTATTCTGTGTCATCATGCGTGATGTTATGCGTGACGTAATGTGTTACAGAATAGTTGGCCTATGGTTTGGCAACCCGGATGATTATGTCCTGGTACCAGGCATAGACAGTTACAGTGAATAGACATCATGACAAAGAGACAACCACGGACACAATGGACTGACCTTATCAGAAACAACCAAAGAGAAATGAAGGCCAGCAAACAAAGCCAGTAAAATAGAGTTATTATTAAGCCATTATATCTGATTACACTGTAATACAGTAAACGAAGTGAAGGCGGAGGAGAAGAAGAAGCTGAGAGGGGGAGGGAGAAATATAAAAGAAGAACAAGGAAAGATGGAGTGAGAAGGTGTGATGAGTGTATATGGACTCTAATGACACATTGACTTCGGCCTCTCTGATCGATCCACTCCCGTGAATGACTACAATGTTTAGCAGAATAGAGATAGAGGCGGCTTGGGCATCGACTCAATAGCATATAAACCATGTCCCCCAAACAATTATAACCTGTATATATTTTTAATTACTCTGGGGAAAAATCAACCGATTTTAAAAACATTTGGCACAAATGTTGAGTAGAATGCTTTATTTTAGAATATAAATATGGCGCCACAAATTCCTCGCGACAGTGTGTTTCTCGGGTTACACGAATAATAATTCGTCTGCTTTAAAATGGCGTTTACTGATGATGATGATGATAATGAAGTTGATGAAGATAAAATGTCTTTGAAAAAGCCAAAATCAGAGTGCAAAAAGGCCTGAAACCAGAGTATCATCAACGCGTTACGGGAAAATAGCGGGTACGAATAAAAGTGTGCGTTGCAGACGGCGGTGATAACAGGGATAGAAGCTGCAGACATCTGGTCAGCAGCTACAGATCCACTCCTCTTTAGGGATAAAAGCTGCAGACATCAGGTCAGCAGCTACAGATCCATTTCTCTTTAGGGATAAAAGCTGCAGTCATCAGCTCAGCAGCTGCAGATCCACCCCTCTGAAGGCAGACAATGAAAGGCGAACTGTTGCAGGTTAAAAGAGGCCAAGTTATAGAGAGAAGACGTCTGAGAGAAAACCAGCCTTAGATGATGTCGTATCAACGTTGTGTATGTGGACTGTGTCACAGACTGCTACTTCCTCATTGGACGTTACAGTCAAAGCAGACGATGTTGCCAACACCAGGGACTGATGGCTGCCTACATACATGTGTTGCTCTGGACTACAACATGGCGGTACAGGGTTTGTGCGCGCGTGTTCCCTGTTTGTTAACATATTTTGTATTCGGGTGGTATGGGGTGTGGGGGGGGGGGTATTGGGGGTTACTACACATTATCACCTGTCAAATAATCTAGCATTGTCTTGATCTCGACAACTGACAGTGGTGTGAATATTTTTCTAAACAGAGAAACAACAATGTTAGTACAAGGAAATCTAACAACATCGGATTGTTGCCTTGACCAGTTTTGTGATACCTGTTTTCTTTACACAGTGAAGCAGCAGCCACTCAGACATGACCATCGACCCTTTTACGCACCACAGACCTGACCATCGACCCTTTTACGCACCACAGACCTGACCATCGACCTCCAGAAGCACCACAGACCTGACCATCGACCTCCAGAAGCACCACAGACGTGACGAAAGATCTCCACACGACGCACAGACATGACCTTCGATCTCCACACGCCGCACAGACATGACCTTCGATCTCCACACGCCGCACAGACATGACGAAAGATCTCCACACGCCGCACAGACATGACCATCGATTCCAACACGACGCACAGACATGACCATCGATTCCAACACGACGCACAGACATGACCATCGATCCCAACACGCCGCACAGGCATGACCATCGACCCCAACAAGCCGCACAGACATGACCATCGACCCAACACGCCGCACAGACATGACCATCGACCCCAACACGCCGCACAGACATGACCATCGACCCCAACACGCCGCACAGACATGACCATCGACCCCAACACGCCGCACAGACATGACCATCGACCCCAACACGCCGCACAGACATGACCATCGACCCCAACACGCGGCACAGACATGACCATCGACCCCAACACGCCGCACAGACATGTCCATCGACCCAACACGCCACACAGACATGACCATCGACCCCAACACGCCGCACAGACATGACCATCGACCCAACACGCAGCAGAGACGTGACTATCGACCCCAACACGCCGCACAGACGTGACTATCGACCCCAACACGCCGCACAGACGCGACCATCGACCCAACACGCCGCAAAGACGTGACTATCGACCCCAACACGCCGCAAAGACGTGACTATCGACCCAACACGCCGCACAGACATGACCATTGATCCCAACCCGCCGCACAGACATGACCATCGATCCCAACCCGCCGCACAGACATGACCATCGATCCCAACCCGCCGCACAAATATGGACATCGACCTCCACACGCCGCACAGATATGACCAACGACATCCACACGCCGCACAGATATGACCAACGACCTCCACACGCCGCACAGATATGACCAACGACCTCCAGACACTGCACGAACATGACCCTAGACCTTCACAATAAAGGCTACGCGCAGACAGAAGTGGATGATGCGATACATCGACATCATGGACATCATAGAACATCTTGGGAGACAGAAGTGGATGATGCGATACATCAACATCATGGAACATCTTGGGAGACAGAAGTGGGTGATGCGATACATCAAGATCATGAAACATCTTGGGAGAGATATTTTAAGGAAATCTACAGTGCCAAAAAAAAAAAACATGTATTTTACACACTCACACACACACACGCGCGCGCGCACGCAAGCACGCACGCACACACACACACGCACACAAGAACGCACGCACGCACACACACACACACACACACACACACACACACGCACGCACGCACGCACACACACTCACACACACACGCACGCACGCACACACGCACGCACGTACACACACACACACACACAGCGAGAGATCCTATCGACAGTGGAGCAGCTGGCTAAGAAGATAGAATACTAGGTCTTCATGCAGGAAGACGCAAGCTCGAATCCTGGCTAACACAAGGAAAGCTGTGTGTGTGTCTATATTTTGTTCACCCTGTCGATTACAGCAGCACACAGTTCCAAAAGCAAAGTTTTCAGAACGCCACCTCCAAAACCGCCCTTAAAGCTGGTTCTACAGACAGGTTGATGTTGCTTTCATTAATATTGAAGGGAAGGACAAACATTGCCAGAAATGTGTGCTCACAGCTTCAACCTATTTTGGCCAGATATGCACACACGATTAGAGCGGCGGGTCCCTGAGTTGATCTGTAATCAGACAATTACTCAGGTCGTTATCTGACGCGGCGGGCGGTGTCTCCGACAGGCTAATCCCATCTCTAGTGGAACCAAAGCACACACTGCAATTGCTAACGGTCATAAATCAAGCCAGGTTATAATAATCGTGTTTGCTGCACTTGCCTACAAAATCTGACCAATCTTATAAAGGCACTTTCTGCCGGGATATAGATAAGGGAATATAAATGGTTTATGTTCCTCCATGCTGCTGCTAGGGTAAGGGACAATAACTCGTCGTGATGTTGAGACAAAAGGGGCAACAACTAAAACTGTGGGCTACACGGACACATGATGTAAACAACACGTGCTGTGTGTTACAGGCGCAACAACTAAAACTGTGGGCTACACGGACACACGATATAAACAACACGTGCTGTGTGTTACAGGAGCAACAACTAAAACTGTGGGCTACACAAACACACGATGTAAACAACACGTGCGGTGTGTTACATAGAAAAGCAACTGTTAAACAGCAGGGGCCACAACTCCTAGAGTTTATTTCCAAAAAATAAACGCCTAGGCAATCACGTCGGTGTGTACTTGGACAATCACGTCGGTGTATACTTGGGCAATCACGTCTGTGTGTACTTCAGCAATCACGTCTGTGTGTACTTGGACAATCACGTCGGTGTGTACTTGGGCAATCACCTCAGTGTGTACTTGAGCAATCACGTCGGTGTGTACTTGGGCAATCACGTCGGTGTGTACTTGGGCAATCACGTCGGTGTGTACTTAAGCAGTCACGTCGGTGTGTACTTGAGCAGTCACGTCGGTGTGTACTTGGGCAATCACGTCGGTGTGTACTTGGGCAATCACGTCGGTGTGTACTTGAGCAGTCACGTCGGTGTGTACTTGTCCATCGTATACCACATTATCCATTCGCACAAGATAAAAATCCCAAACTTGCTCCACGTTTAACTGGCTAGGCTCCGTTATATTGATACGAGATGATCCAGCCATTGAGGTATTTAACTCCGTCTTCTTCTTGTTCGTGTCTTGTCTGTGTTTTTACTGTCACTCCAGAACAACATTAAATAAGTTACTGGCACATTATGTCATCGGGTGTTTATCGCTTGTTTGATATTCTAGTGGGGTAAACATCTATTACTACTACAATTAATAAGACTATTCCTAAACAGAATTACTGGAACCTTTCCACGGGTGATCGTCATCTGAATGGTGGCACTTTGTGTCACCAGGTGTTTGTCGCTCGCTGTGGTGGGGTAAAAAATCAGTCAGTCACAAGAACAATCGCTTCACAAAAGTGATTTAACAGTTTCCAATCATAAAAAAGTTCACAAATGCCTGGCCTAATTTGGGGAAGAGTTTCAAGCTCCTTTCCCCCACCGACATGGGATGTTTATGGTATGAGACCACACAAACTTGCAGCTTACACCTGGCTAGTGTCGCAGTTACTGGTGCCGTAATTATAATTTATCTGGAGGTTGAACAGGGATTCGCGGGTATGCCTTGTGGGTCTGCAGTCCAGACCGCAATTTTCCCATATTAGAATGGTCCAGTAAACCTTTAGGTAGCTGCTCAGAGGTTATAAACCTTTAGGTAGCAGCTCAGAGGCGATAAACCTTTAGGTAGCAGCTCAGAGGTTATAAACCTTTAGGTAGCAGCTCAGAGGCGATAAACCTTTAGGTAGCAGCTCAGAGGCGATAAACCTTTAGGTAGCAGCTCAGAGGCGATAAACCTTTAGGTAGCAGCTCAGAGGCGATAAACCAATGGATATGCCGGCAAGTGCCAGCAGACAAAAACACTTCCAGTTACTGCCTTTATCACACTATTAATGCGGTGTAGGCAGGAGGGCGCTTTCATCCAGAGGATTTACCACCGCATGGCTAGTGCTGTCGGCACGACTGTGCAGGTGAGGATTTTTTTTTGCCTCCGTCAGAAAAAAACCAGCCTTACGCAAGGATTCGAACCCGGGTCTTTGGCCTGAGACTCTAGCCCTCTAACCATTCGCAAGTAAAAGGCGTTGACTCAGAAGTTCGGATGTGGCTAACACTAGGCTGGCGATGACTGAACGGTTTCATGGCAAGTATCCATGGCAACAAAGGGTCTAGACGACATGCGTATCACATGATTTACTTCGTGTCACATTCCTGCCCTAAACATAAGTCACATCTTTCACCTCGTCTCACATTCCTGCCCTAAACAAAAGTCACTTGGTTTACTTCGTTTCACATTCCTCCTCTCAACATAAGTCACATCTTTCACCTCGTGTCACATTCCTCCTCTCAACATAAGTCACATCTTTCACCTCGTCTCACATTCCTGCCCTAAACAAAAGTCACTTGGTTTACTTCGTTTCACATTCCTGCCCTAAACAAAAGTTACACGGTTTACCACATGTCACATCCCTCCTCTCAACATAAGTCACATCTTTTACTTCGTGTCACATTCCTGCCCTAAACAAAAGTCACACGGTTTACCTCGTGTCACATTCCTGCCCTAAACATAAGTGACTTGGTTCACTTCGTGTCACATTACTGCCCTAAACATAAGTAACATGGTTTATATCGTGTCACATTCCTGCCCTAAACAAAAGTCACACAGTTTACCTCGTGTCAAATTCCTGACCTAAACAAAAGTCACTTGGTTTACCTCGTGTCACATTCCTGCCTTAAACATAAGTCACATCTTTTACCTTGTGTCACATTCCTCCGTTCAACATAGGTCACATCTTTTACCACGTGTCACATTCCTGCCCTAAACAAAAGTCACACGGTTTACTTCGTGTCACATTCCTGCCCTAAACATAAGTCACTTGGTTTACCTCGTGTCACATTCCTGCCCTAAACACAAGTCACTTTGTTTACCTCGTGTCACATTCCTGCCCTAAACAAAAGTCACTTGGTTGACCTCGTGTCAAATTCCTGCCCTAAACATAAGTCACTTGGTTTTACCTCGTGTCACATTACTGCCCTAAACATAAGTCACATGGTTTACTTCGTGTCACATTCCTGCCCTAAACAAAAGTCACACGGTTTACCGCGTGTCACATTCCTGCCCTAAACATAAATCTCGTGGTTTACCTCGTGTCACATTCCCGCCCTAAACATAGGTCACGTGGTTTTTACCCTGCGTTATGTAGAAATGTTTTTCTGGGTGATATAGTGACATTTTAATGTCTGTGATATAAAAATGTTTTACTTTGAGTGATGTAACAATGTTTTACTTTGAGTGATGTAACAATGTTTTACTTTGAGTGATGTAACAATGTTTTACTTTGAGTGATGTAACAATGTTTTGCTTTGTGTGATGTAACAATGTTTTACTTTGAGTGATGTAACAATGTCTTACTTTGAGTGATGTAACAATGTTTTACTTTGAGTGATGTAACAATGTCTTACTTTGAGTGATGTAACAATGTTTTACTTTGAGTGATGTAACAATGTTTTACTTTGAGTGATGTAACAATGTTTTACTTTGAGTGATGTAACAATGTTTTACTTTGAGTGATGTAACAATGTCTTACTTTGAGTGATGTAACAATGTTTTACTTTGAGTGATGTAACAATGTTTTACTTTGAGTGATGTAACAATGTTTTACTTTGAGTGATGTAACAATGTTTTACTTTGAGTGATGTAACAATGTTTTACTTTGAGTGATGTAACAATGTTTTACTTTGAGTGATGTAACAATGTCTTACTTTGAGTGATGTAACAATGTTTTATTGTGGGCTATGAAACTGTTCAAACATGGGTGATATAGCCAAAAGTTCTATGTCAGCTGTCCACACAAGAGCCAAAGGTTCTATGTCAACTGTTCACACAAAAGTCAAAGGTTGTATGTCAGCTGTTATGTATATCTATATGTCATTACACAGGCTTTATTTATGTCATGAGCAATCATAATTCTCACATACAGACACGCACACACACACACACGCACACACACACACATACGTGGAATAACTCACGTGCAGAAACTGCTCCATGTTGCTACGACACACAAGAAACATGTCTGGCTATCATCCTCTATCATTTCTCTCATTTGTCTTGCCACTTATTGATAACACGTTCCAGATTTGATTTGCCTATTTGGTGGCCAAACATATCCTGCTGTTGCTGTCGGATGTCTGCCTGTGTCTTCCTGTCACATCCACTTGTTCGACATTTACATTACACAAGACGATAGATCCGAAGCCTTCGACAGTAGTACTAAAGTTTGGCCATGATAGATTTAACAGGACACATCCACTTGTACAACAGTTACATTACACAAGACGATCGATCTAACAGGACACATCCACTTGTACAACATTTACATTACACAAGACGATAGATCTAACAGTACACATCCACTTGTTCAACAGTTACATTACACAAGACGATAGATCTAACAGGACACATCCACTTGTACAACAGTTACATTACACAAGACGATAGATCTAACAGTACACATCCACTTGTTCAATAGTTACATTACACAAGACGATAGATCTAACAGGACACATCCACTTGTACAACAGTTACATTACACAAGACGATAGATCTAACAGTACACATCCACTTGTTCAACAGTTACATTACACAAGACGATCGATCTAACAGGACACATCCACTTGTACAACAGTTACATTACACAAGACGATAGATCTAACAGTACACATCCACTTGTTCAATAGTTACATTACACAAGACGATAGATCTAACAGGACACATCCACTTGTACAACAGTTACATTACACAAGACGATAGATCTAACAGGACACATCCACTTGTTCAATAGTTACATTACACAAGACGATAGATCTAACAGTACACATCCACTTGTTCAATAGTTACATTACACAAGACGATAGATCTAACAGGACACATCCACTTGTTCAACAGTTACATTACACAAGACGATAGATCTAACAGGACACATCCACTTGTACAACAGTTACATTACACAAGACGATAGATCTAACAGTACACATCCACTTGTTCAATAGTTACATTACACAAGACGATAGATCTAACAGGACACATCCACTTTGTCACGATACGATCTCAGTGATTCCAGAAGTTAGTACTTGTAATAAGTTCTTCTGGTTATTGAGAGACAAGAGACTATGCCCTTAAACCAAATGTTACTTTAAACCGTATTGATTTAAATGTTTCCAGTCCCTAGTCCAGACAAAGCAACCCAACCTTGGGTAATATTACCTTAAACTTTACACTGTAGCTAGGAATTCTATTCTCATGCCAGTGTCAGAATGTTATCTCCTGACCACAGACTGTAGAGGCCAGCGAACGGGGAACTTAGCATCACACCTGAGCTGGACCGTAGGTCATAAAAGATTACCTAACACGAATTGAGCGGACTGTAGACATAGAGGCGACGAGAAGTTTAAAGTTTAACACGTCAGTGTAATTCTGGGGAGAACAGGTGTTTGGCAATTAGGAATGTTTTATCTTGGTCAAGGTCGTACTGTAGGCCGTTCACTGTGAGTGACAGGTCACTGGTTAGCCAATTTGATTTGATAGGTACTTCAGAGGCGGAGCTTAAGCCATCATCTTGAGGGTTGGGTAAAAACTAAGGAAAGGGAGGAGTTTAATTTGGACAATAGATTGATACTTATACTTCGAGCCTGTGGAATTCCCGTCATTAGTCGCAGCCTGCCGGCAAACAAACATAGGTCGACGTAAAGGTATATTTTACTGTCGTACTCTGGTTTGGCGATAGATGGAAAAGTTCCCAGGTGAGAGAAAATATTAATTTTAATCTTGTATACATAGGTTAGGTAGTTAAGCTTAGTCTATACTACCTTTTCCTAATTTGTCTGCACATTCTGCTTGAAATAGTTCTGTGTGAGTATTCAGTATCTCAAGTTAGGGAACTGCTAAACTATTCCTATTTCCCGTATGTTTGTGTCACATGTTTTTCAGTGTATGTTTTCATGTGTATAAAATAAGATGTGAACAAGGACATTTGCTATAATGAAATGTAATTATATTGTTTCCATGATCAGCCTAAATATGAGTTTGGACTGTGGGAAATCATGCCCATATGTGCAGGGATGCTGCTACGTTTTGTGTGCCCACCATGTGCTCACTTAATGTGTTCACCTGAACAGGGGATTTATAACCCCAGGGGAAGGATGATGGGTGTATAGAATTCACGGTCACTGAAAGATAATATTCAGGACAGCGTGCACATATAAATTGTTTGCGGGTTCAGCACATAACCTGCGCCACATGTTTATGTCAAATCTATGTCAGCCAATTCGAAGTCTGAGTGAAGACGGACAACAGACTTAGAAAGTCAACTATCATGACATAGTATTTGAGGGAAGGCAGGATATGTGACGCCCATGTAAGACAAAAGACCTTCAGACTAGACTGGAGAGGATGTGGAATATGAGGAGGAGTGATGGGCTATATCTTATTATTATATGTTGTATTAATTGAGCACACCGTAACTGTTGTTTAGTGTGTATTTAGCACACTGTAACTGTTATCTAGTGTGTATTTAGCACACTGTAACTGTTATCTAGTGTGTGTTTAGCACACCGTAACTGTTGTCTAGTGTGTATTTAGCACACTGTAACTGTTATCTAGTGTGTATTTAGCACACTGTAACTGTTATCTAGTGTGTATTTAGCACACTGTAACTGTTATCTAGTGTGTATTTAGCACACTGTAACTGTTATCTAGTGTGTGTTTAGCACACCGTAACTGTTGTTTAGTGTGTATTTAGCACACCGTAACTGTTGTCTAGTGTATGTTTAGCACACCGTAACTGTTGTCTAGTGTGTATTTAGCACACTGTAACTGTTGCCTAGTGTATGTAAAGCACACCGTAACTGTTGTCTAGTGTCTGTTTAGCACACCGTAACTGTTGTCTAGTGTCTGTTTAGCACACCGTAACTGTTGTCTAGTGTCTGTTTAGCACACCGTAACTGTTGTCTAGTGTCTGTTTAGCACACCGTAACTGTTGTCTAGTGTCTGTTTAGCACACCGTAACTGTTGCCTAGTGTATGTAAAGCACACCGTAACTGTTGTCTAGTGTCTGTTTAGCACACCGTAACTGTTGTCTAGTGTCTGTTTAGCACACCGTAACTGTTGCCTAGTGTATGTAAAGCACACCGTAACTGTTGTCTAGTGTATGTAAAGCACACCGTAACTGTTGTCTAGTGTATGTAAAGCACACCGTAACTGTTGCCTAGTGTATGTAAAGCACACCGTAACTGTTGTCTAGTGTATGTAAAGCACACCGTAACTGTTGTCTAGTGTATGTAAAGCACACCGTAACTGTTGTCTAGTGTATGTAAAGCACACCGTAACTGTTGTCTAGTGTATGTAAAGCACACCGTAACTGTTGTCTAGTGTATGTAAAGCACACCGTAACTGTTGTCTAGTGTGTGTTTACTAACACGTGACTGTTTTCTCTCATGTTTGCCTCGTACACGCACACAAGCGCACGCGCACACACGCATATACACGCACACACACACACACATTCCTATATACATACATACACACATATATACAGACAGACAGACAGACAGACAGACAGACAGACAGACAGACAGACAGACAGACAGACAGACAGACAGACAGACAGACAGACAGACAGACAGACAGACAGACAGACAGACAGACAGACAGACAGACAGACAGACAGACAGACAGACAGACAGACAGACATAATTTCTGAAATATGAGTGGTAATAAAGGCTGTGTCAACTCATGGGGTCTATACAAGTTTCGGAAGTTTTAAATTATTTCTGAGGAGAAAAAAAAAAGTCTTTGCATCCAATTAATGTTGCAGTTCTGAGTATTTGTTTTTTAAAATCAGCATTACTTGCCGCTGTAGCTTGGGCCGTCAGAGGTTTGTGGCACATTTTTTTTTTTTTTTTTATCAGCATTACTTGCCGCTGTAGCTTGGGCGGTCAGAGGTTTGTGGCACATTTTTTTTTTTTTAAAGTAATAAAAGCCTACTTAAAAGTTCAAGAAGCCAAACAAAAACTTGTCATTATTTTTTTTTTAGAACACATACGTTGTCTGCCACTGAAACTACACATCTCTAATTAACGAATTTGCTCAAGCTAGAGTTAGAGTTAGAAGGGTAAAACTCTAGTGATTGATGTAGAGTTAGAAGGGTAAAACTCTAGTGATTGATGTAGAGTTAGAAGGGTAAAACTCTAGTGATTGGTGTAGAGTTAGAAGGGTAAAACTCTAGTGATTGATGTAAAGTTAGAAGGGTAAAACTCTAGTGATTGATGTAGAGTTAGAAGGGTAAAACTCTAGTGATTGATGTAGAGTTAGAAGGGTAAAACTCTAGTGATTGATGTAGAGTTAGAAGGGTAAAACTCTAGTGATTGATGTAGAGTTAGAAGGGTAAAACTCTAGTGATTGATGTAGAGTTAGAAGGGTAAAACTCTAGTGATTGATGTAGAGTTAGAAGGGTAAAACTCTAGTGATTGATGTAGAGTTAGAAGGGTAAAACTCTAGTGATTGATGTAGAGTTAGAAGGGTAAAACTCTAGTGATTGATGTAGAGTTAGAAGGGTAAAACTCTAGTGATTGATGTAGCTGTCAGTGGATATCATTACTGTCAAGTAGTTTTCATTTTCAAAAGAAGAAAAAAATTAGTATTCCTAAATTGTGTGCAGTTTAAATTTAAAAAAAGCACAATCAAAAGTTATGTTTCAAACAAAAAAAAAAATTTAAGAGGTGGCATTTTGAACTCTCATCTTACTGAGAAAATCTTCGACACGACCCTACACGCAAGCAAACACACACACACCACACACACACACACACACACACACACACACACATAAACTCGCGCGCCCACTCACACGCTTATACAAACATACAAACATACACCAAACACAAACACACACACAAGTGCAAGGAAACGACATCTGTCGTGAATTAGCAGGCACACATACACGGCCAATACGTGCAGACACCAGGGATGTGTACAAAAGTGATGTTGTGTGTTCAGGTGTTGCCTCGGCTTTACCTCTGTGACGAACACACACAATCAGTAGCAGCAATTATGACCATTAAATGACTCAACGATCTAGTTATTTGTCTTTTTTTTTCTCAGAATTATTATTGGCTAATTACTGTAATTATTTATCTGCTGATATTACTAGCCCAGTCTATTTTCCCAATTGTCGTAGTTGTCTGTCTGTGTTCTTGTCTGTCTGTGTTCTTGTCTGTTTGTGCTCTTGTCTGTTTGTGTTCTTGTCTGTCTGTGTTCTTGTCTGTCTGTGTTCTTGTCTGTTTGTGTTCTTGTCTGTTTGTGCTCTTGTCTGTCTGTGTTCTTGTCTGTTTGTGTTCTTGTCTGTTTGTGCTCTTGTCTGTCTGTGTTCTTGTCTGTTTGTGCTCTTGTCTGTCTGTGTTCTTGTGTGACAGATTCATTCAAGATTCGACATTATTGCTCGTGTGTGCAGAGACAGTCGGTCAGAGGCTACTGCACAATCGTACCTAATTCATGCTGCCTACTTTCCGTAATGACTGATGAAAAGCCTGAAAAGACACACCTATAACATACACTAGACAAAAGGAAGCTGAAAGATACGCCTATGACATGCACATAAAGAAAAGGAAGCTGAAAGAACACCTATAATATATACCAGAGAAAAGGAAAGTGAAAGACACATCTAGAACATATACTAGAGAAAAGGAAGGTAAAAGACACACCTATAACATATACTAGAGAAAAGGAAGCTGAAATACACGCCTATATGTCTTTTGTCTGAGATCAGACGTGCTCTTCTATTTGCTGTCGGTCGTTTAGCCAAAGATGTAACTGCACTTATTGCTGAAGCCTCATTAATTAAAATTCTGCTAATTTGAATATGATGATGGTTATTGCGCAGGTGTGAGATTTAACTGCCGGTTAGAGAACAGCCACAGCCAGTCACGTGTGGGGGAACCACGAAAACCAGCCACGGGTAAAAGAACGGTCGCAACCAATCACGGTTGAGAGAACAGCCACGACCAGTCACGGGTGAGGAAAAAGCCACAATCAATCACGGATTAGGGAACAGCTACAACAAAACACGTGTGGGAGAACAGCCAGAAAGTCACGTGTGCGAGAACACAGTCACGGGTGAGATAACAGCGAAAACCAGTCACGGGTAAAAGAACGGTCGCAACCAGAAACGGGTGAGATAACAGCGAAAACCAATCACAGGTGAGAGAACAGAAACGACCAGTCACGGGTGAAATAACAGCAACGACCAGTCACGGGTGAGAGAACAGCCACGACCAGTCACAAGGTAAAAGAACAGCAACGACCAGTCACGGGTGAGAGAACAGCCACGACCAGTCACGGGTGAAAGAACAGCCACGACCAGTCACGGGGGAGAGAACAGCCACGACCAGTCACAGGTGAAAGAACAGCCACGACCAGTCACGGGTGAGAGAACAGGGACGACCAGTCACGGGTGAAAGAACAGCCACGACCAGTCACGGGTGAGAGAACAGCCACGACCAGTCACGGGTGAAAGAACAGCCACGACCAGTCGCAGGTGAGAGAACAACCACAACCACTCACGGGTGAGAGAACAGCCACGACCAGTCACAGGTGAGAGAACAACCACAACCAGTCACGGGTTAGATAACAGCCACGACCAGTCACGGGTGAGAGAACAGCCACGACCAGTCACGGGTGAAAGAACAACCACGACCAGTCACGGGTGAGAGAACAGCCACGACCAGTCACGGGTGAGATAACAGCCACGACCAGTCACGGGTGAAAGAACAGCCACGACCAGTCACAGGTGAAAGAACAGCCACGACCAGTCACAGGTGAAAGAACAGCCACGACCAGTCACGGGTTAGATAACAGCCACGACCAGTCACGGGTTAGATAACAGCCACGACCAGTCACAAATGAAAGAACAGCAACGACCAGTCACAGGTGAAAGAACAGCCACGACCAGTCACGGGTTAGATAACAGCCACGACCAGTCACGGATTAGATAACAGCCACGACCAGTCACAAGTGAAAGAAAAGCAACGACCAGTCACAGGTGAAAGAACAGCCACGACCAGTCACGGGTTAGATAACAGCCACGACCAGTCACAGGTGAGAGAACAGCCACGACCAGTCACGGGTGAAAGAACAGCCACGACCAGTCACGGGTGAGAGAACAGCCACGACCAGTCACGGGTGAAAGAATAGCCACGACCAGTCACAGGTGAAAGAACAGCCACGACCAGTCACAGGTTAAAGAACAGCCACGACCAGTCACGGGTTAGATAACAGCCACGACCAGTCACGCGTTAGATAACAGCCACGACCAGTCACAGGTGAAATAACAGCCACGACCAGTCACGGGTTAGATAACAGCCACAACCAGTCACGAGTGAGAGAACAGCCACGACCAGTCACGGGTTAGACAGCAGCCACGACCAGTCACGGGTGAGATAACAGCCACGACCAGTCACGGGTTAGATAACAGCCACGACCAGTCACGGGTTAGATAACAGCCACGACCAGTCACAGGTTAGATAACAGCTACGACCAGTCACGGGTGAGATAACAGCCACGACCAGTCACGAGTTAGATAACAGCCACGACCAGTCACGGGTTAGATAACAGTCACGACCAGTCACGGGTTAGATAACAGCCACGACCAGTCACGGGTGAGATAACAGCCACGACCAGTCACGGGTGAGAGAACAGCCACGACCAGTCACGGGTGAGATAACAGCCACGACCAGTCACGGGTGAGATAACAGCCACGACCAGTCACAGGTGAGATAACAGCCACGACCAGTCACGGGTGAGATAACAGCCACGACCAGTCACGGGTTAGGTAACATCCACGACCAGTCACGGGTTAGATAACATCCACGACCAGTCACGGGTTAGATAACAGCCACGACCAGTCACGGGTGAGATAACAGCCACGACCAGTCACGAGTTAGATAACAGCCACGACCAGTCACGGGTTAGATAACAGCCACGACCAGTCACGGGTTAGATAACAGCCACGACCAGTCACGGGTGAGATAACAGCCACGACCAGTCACGGGTGAGAGAACAGCCACGACCAGTCACGGGTGAGATAACAGGCACGACCAGTCACGGGTGAGATAACAGCCACGACCAGTCACAGGTGAGATAACAGCCACGACCAGTCACGGGTGAGATAACAGCCACGACCAGTCACGGGTTAGATAACATCCACGACCAGTCACGGGTTAGATAACATCCACGACCAGTCACGGGTTAGATAACATTCACGACCGAACCAAATCGAACTTAGCACTCCAGTATTAAGAAGCTAAGCCGCAAATAATTACTGCCTTCGCATTATTGGTCACAACTGGATGGGAAGGGGGCGATTACTAGCTGTACTTACCATGAAGAAGGATAAGGTGGAAGAACTGACTCGAGTGCCGTACTCAATCTCTGTCTGTCGGGAGAGATCCTCGGCGCTCTCTATGGGTGACACCATTCGCTCCACGGTCAGGAAAGCTGCCAGGTTGGCCGTGTAGGAGGAAATGATGATCAGGGTGAAGAACCACCAGATGCCACCCACGATGCGAGTGCTCACAGCGCGAGGGTTGATGTCTGCAACACATAGACACATACAAGTCACACCTGGGGGGATAGCGAGGGTTGATGTATGTAACACATAGACACACACAAGTCACACCTGGGATAGCAAGGGTTGATGTATGTAACACATAGACACATACAAGTCACACCTGGGGGGATAGTGAGGGTTGATGTATGCAACACGTAGACACATACAAGTCACAACTGGGGGGATAGCGAGGGTTGATGTATGTAACACATAGACACACACAAGTCACACCTGGGGGGGGGGGGGGGATAGTGAGGGTTGATGTATGTAACACATAGACACACACAAGTCACACCTGGGATAGCGAGGGTTGATGTATGTAACACATAGACACATACAAGTCACACCTGGGGGGATAGTGAGGGTTGATGTATGTAACACATAGACACACACAAGTCACACCTGGGGGGATAGTAAGGGTTGATGTATGTAACACATAGAAACACACAAGTCACACCTGGGATAGCGAGGGTTGATGTATGTAACACATAGACACATACAAGTCACACCTGGGGGGATAGTGAGGGTTGATGCCTGCAACACGTAGACACATACAAGTCACACCTGGGGGGATAGCGAGGGTTGATGTCTGTAACACGTAGACACATACAAGTCACACCTGGGGGGAAAGCGAGGGTTGATGTATGTAACACATAGACACATAAAAGTCACACCTGGGGGGATAGTGAGGGTTGATGTATGTAACACATAGACACATACAAGTCACACCTGGGGGGATAGTGAGGGTTGATGTATGTAACACATAGACACATACAAGTCACACCTGGGGGGATAGTGAGGGTTGATGTATGTAACACATAGACACACACAAGTCACACCTGGGGGGATAGTGAGGGTTGATGTATGTAACACACAGACACATACAAGTCACACCTGGGGGCATAATGAGGGTTGATGTATGTAACACACAGACACATACAAGTCACACCTGGGGGGATAGCGAGGGTTGATGTATGTAACACACAGACACATACAAGTCACACCTGGGGGGATAGTGAGGGTTGATGTATGTAACACACAGACACATACAAGTCACACCTGGGGGGATAGTGAGGGTTGATGTATGTAACACACAGACACATACAAGTCACACCTGGGGGTGGGGGGGGGGATAGCGAAGGTTGATGTATGTAACACATAGACACATACAAGTCACACCTGGGGGGATAGCGAGGGTTGATGTATGTAACACGTAGACACATACAAGTCACACCTGGGGGGAAAGCGAGGGTTGATGTATGTAACACGTAGACATATACAAGTCACACCTGGGGGGAAAGCGAGGGTTGATGTATGTAACACGTAGACACATACAAGTCTCACCTGGGGGATATTGAGAGTTGATGTATGTAACACGTAGACATATACAAGTCACACCTGGGGGGAAAGCGAGGGTTGATGTATGTAACACGTAGACACGTACAAGTCACACCTTGGGGGATAGCGAGGGTTGATGTATGTAACACATAGACACATACAAGTCACACCTGGGGGATAGCGAGGGTTGATGTATGTAACACATAGACTTATACAAGTCACACCTGGGGGGATA
Organism: Candidula unifasciata; assembly: GCA_905116865.2. Lineage (NCBI taxonomy): Eukaryota > Metazoa > Mollusca > Gastropoda > Stylommatophora > Geomitridae > Candidula > Candidula unifasciata. Next base: position 173,592 of record CAJHNH020008470.1, read on the forward strand.
GCGAGGGTTGATGTATGTAACACATAGACATATACAAGTCACACTTGGGGGGATAGCGAGAGTTGATGTCTGCAACATGTAGACAAATACAAGTCACACCTGGGGGGGATAGCGAGGGTTGATGTCTGTAACACGTAGACACAGACAAGTCACACCTGGGGGGAAAGCGAGGGTTGATGTATGTAACACATAGATACATACAAGTCACACCTGGGGGGATAGTGAGGGTTGATGTATGTAACACATAGACACATACAAGTCACACCTGGGGGGATAGTGAGGGTTGATGTATGTAACACATAGACACATACAAGTCACACCTGGGAGGATAGTGAGGGTTGATGTATGTAACACATAGACACACACAAGTCACACCTGGGGGGATAGTGAGGGTTGATGTATGTAACACATAGACACATACAAGTCACACCTGGGGGGGGGGGGATAGCGAGGGTTGATGTATGTAACACATAGACACATACAAGTCACACCTGGGGGGATAGCGAGGGTTGATGTATGTAACACGTAGACACATACAAGTCACACCTGGGGGAAAGCGAGGGTTGATGTATGTAACACGTAGACATATACAAGTCACACCTAGGGGGAAAGCGAGGGTTGATGTATGTAACACGTAAACACATACATGTCACACCTGGGGGATATTGAGAGTTGATGTATGTAACACGTAGACATATACAAGTCACACCTGGAGGGAAAGCGAGAGTTGATGTATGTAACACGTAGACACATACAAGTCACACCTGGGGGGAAAGCGGGGGTTGATGTATGTAACACATAGACACTTACAAGTCACACCTGGGGGGATAGCGAGGGTTGATGTATGTAACACATAGACACATACAAGTCACACCTGGGGGATAGTGAGGGTTGATGTATGTAACACATAGACATATACAAGTCACACCTGGGGGGATAGCGAGGGTTGATGTATGTAACATGTAGACAAATACAAGTCACACCTGGGGGGAAAGCAAGGGTTGATGTATGTAACACATAGATACATACACGTCACACCTGGGGGATAGCGAGGGTTGATGTCTGCAACACGTAGACACATACAAGTCACACCTGGGGGGGATAGCGAGGGTTGATGTCTGTAACACGTAGACACATACAAGTCACACCTGGGGGGAAAGCGAGGGTTGATGTATGTAACACATAGATACATACAAGTCACACCTGGGGGGATAGTGAGGGTTGATGTATGTAACACATAGACACATACAAGTCACACCTGGGGGGATAGTGAGGGTTGATGTATGTAACACATAGACACATACAAGTCACACCTGGGAGGATAGTGAGGGTTGATGTATGTAACACATAGACACACACAAGTCACACCTGGGGGGATAGTGAGGGTTGATGTATGTAACACATAGACACATACAAGTCACACCTGGGGGGGGGGGGATAGCGAGGGTGATGTATGTAACACATAGACACATACAAGTCACACCTGGGGGGATAGCGAGGGTTGATGTATGTAACACGTAGACACATACAAGTCACACCTGGGGGAAAGCGAGGGTTGATGTATGTAACACGTAGACATATACAAGTCACACCTAGGGGGAAAGCGAGGGTTGATGTATGTAACACGTAAACACATACAAGTCACACCTGGGGGATATTGAGAGTTGATGTATGTAACACGTAGACATATACAAGTCACACCTGGGGGGAAAGCGAGAGTTGATGTATGTAACACGTAGACACATACAAGTCACACCTGGGGGGAAAGCGGGGGTTGATGTATGTAACACATAGACACATACAAGTCACACCTGGGGGGATAGCGAGGGTTGATGTATGTAACACATAGACACATACAAGTCACACCTGGGGGATAGTGAGGGTTGATGTATGTAACACATAGACATATACAAGTCACACCTGGGGGGATAGCGAGGGTTGATGTATGTAACATATAGACATATACAAGTCACACCTGGGGGGATAGCGAGAGTTGATGTATGTAACACATAGACACATACAAGTCACACCTGGGGGTATAGTGAGGGTTGATGTATGTAACACATAGACACACACAAGTCACACCTGGGGGGATAGTGAGGGTTGATGTATGTAACACATAGACACATACAAGTCACACCTGGGGGTGGGGGGGGGGATAGCGAGGGTTGATGTATGTAACACATAGACACATACAAGTCACTCCTGGGGGGATAGCGAGGATTGATGTATGTAACACATAGACACATACAAGTCACTCCTGGGGGGATAGCAAGGGTTGATGTCTGCAACACGTAGACAAACACAAGTCACACCTGGGATAGCGAGGGTTGGTGTATGTAACACATAGACACATACAAGTCACACCTGGGGTATAGTGAGGGTTGATGCCTGCAACACGTAGACACATACAAGTCACACCTGGGGGGATAGTGAGGGTTGATGTATGTAACACATAGACACATACAAGTCACACCTGGGGGGATAGTGAGGGTTGATGTATATAACACATAGACACACACAAGTCACACCTGGGGGGATAGTGAGGGTTGATGTATGTAACACATAGACACATACAAGTCACACCTGGGGGTGGGGGGGGGATAGCGAGGGTTGATGTATGTAACACATAGACACATACAAGTCACTCCTGGGGGGATAGCGAGGGTTGATGTATGTAACACGTAGACACATACAAGTCACACCTGGGGGGAAAGCGAGGGTTGATGTATGTAACACGTAGACATATACAAGTCACACCTGGGGGGAAAGCGAGGGTTGATGTATGTAACACGTAGACACATACAAGTCACACCTGGGGGATATTGAGAGTTGATGTATGTAACACGTAGACATATACAAGTCACACATGGGGGGAAAGCGAGAGTTGATGTATGTAACACGTAGACACATACAAGTCACACCTGGGGGGAAAGCGGGGGTTGATGTATGTAACACATAGACACATACAAGTCACACCTGGGGGGATAGCGAGGGTTGATGTATGTAACACATAGACACATACAAGTCACTCCTGGGGGGATAGCGAGGGTTGATGTATGTAACACGTAAACACATACAAGTCACACCTGGGGGATATTGAGAGTTGATGTATGTAACACGTAGACATATACAAGTCACACCTGGGGGGAAAGCGAGAGTTGATGTATGTAACACGTAGACACATACAAGTCACACCTGGGGGGTAAGCGGGGGTTGATGTATGTAACACATAGACACATACACGTCACACCTGGGGGATAGTGAGGGTTGGTGCCTGCAACACGTAGACACATACAAGTCACACCTGGGGGGATAGCGAGGGTTGATGTCTGTAACACGTAGACACATACAAGTCACACCTGGGGGGAAAGCGAGGGTTGATGTATGTAACACATAGATACATACAAGTCACACCTGGGGGTGGGGGGGGGGGGGATCGTGAGGGTTGAGGTCTGCAAAAACGTAGACACATACAAGTCACAACTTTGATTACAAGGTGTTAGAGTTCATTGCTGTGTGAGAACACCGGTGTGGGAGTTCAGTGTGATTGAGAACAAAGGTATTGGAGGTCCGTGTGAGTGAGAACACAGGTGTGGGAGGTCAGTGTGAGTGGGAACACAGGTGTGGGAAGTCAGTGTGAGTGAGAACACGGGTGTGGGAGTTCAGTGTGATTGAGAACAAAGGTGTGGGAGGTCAGTATAAGTGGGAACACAGGTGTGGGAGGTCAGTGTGAGTGGGAACACAGGTGTGGGAGGTCAGTGTGAGTAAGAACACAGGTGTGGGAGGTCAGTGTGAGTGAGAACACAGGTGTGTGAGGTCAGTGTGAGTAAGAACATAAGTGTGGAAAGTCAGTTTGTTTGAGAAAACAGGTGTTAAAGGTCAGTGGTGAGTGAGAATACAGGTGTGGGTAGTCAGTAGTAAGTTAGAACACAGGTGTGGGAGGTCAGCAGTGAGTGAGAACACAGGTGTGGGATGTCAGCAGTGAGTGAGAACACAGGTGTGGGAGGTCAGCAGTGAGTGAGAACACAGGTGTGGGAGGTCAGCAGTGAGTGAGAACACAGGTGTGGGAGGTCAGCAGTGAGTGAGAACACAGGTGTGGGAGGTCAGCAGTGAGTGAGAACACAGGTGTGGGAGGTCAGCAGTGAGTGAGAACACAGGTGTAAGGGGTCAGCAGTGAGTGAGAACACAGGTGTGGGAGGTCAGCAGTGAGTGAGAACACAGGTGTGGGAGGTCAGCAGTGAGTGAGAACACAGGTGTGGGAGGTCAGCAGTGAGTGAGAACACAGGTGTGGGAGGTCAGCAGTGAGTGAGAACACAGGTGTAAGAGGTCAGCAGTGAGTGAGAACACAGGTGTAAGAGGTCAGCAGTGAGTGAGAACACAGGTGTAAGAGGTCAGCAGTGAGTGAGAACACAGGTGTAAGAGGTCAGCAGTGAGTAAGAACACAGGTGTAAGAGGTCAGCAGTGAGTAAGAACACAGGTGTAAGAGGTCAGCAGTGAGTGAGAACACAGGTGTAAGAGGTCAGCAGTGAGTGAGAACACAGGTGTAAGAGATCAGCAGTGAGTGAGAACACAGGTGTAAGAGGTCAGCAGTGAGTGAGAACACAGGTGTAAGAGGTCAGCAGTGAGTAAGAACACAGGTGTAAGAGGTCAGCAGTGAGTGAGAACACAGGTGTAAGAGGTCAGCAGTGAGTGAGAACACAGGTGTAAGAGGTCAGCAGTGAGTGAGAACACAGGTGTAAGAGGTCAGCAGTGAGTGAGAACACAGGTGTAAGAGGTCAGCAGTGAGTGAGAACACAGGTGTAAGAGGTCAGCAGTGAGTAAGAACACATGTGAGTTTACCTGATCCCTGCTGCATTAGGGTTCCCACGGTGAACCAGAGACTGTTTGAGATGCTGAAGGTGTTGGCTACCGTGTCTGTGTCCGGGTTGCAAGGGTGTGGGTTGTACCATTCGTAGGGGCTGAACCGACCCAGTAGGAAGATGGTAAAGCTGACGATGAGGTAGGCACCTGGTGGGGGTGGAGACAGGGCAACAAGAACGTCAGACGTGGCCATGATCCTAAACACGCAGTGACAAAACTCCTTGCGGTGTTAACAGAAAAGATATTTCTCCCAGATTTACGTTGTCCGGCCTCGCTAGCGTAAGTTGGCTAAACCAGAAAACGCGGTGACCGGGCCATGATGTCCAACTGTCCAGCTAACTCCTGTCCTCCACCCACCCGTCCCATAGGTACTCTGAAAAATGAGTGCTCAGAGGGGCCGAATGTCAGACGGGCCTGAGTGTCCAATTTGTAACCCTTTGAAAATAAAGTTTGTTCGTTTGTCCCCCTTTCCCCCAACCATTGTCCCGACCTGCTAATCTGCTACTCCTCATGACCTCACCAAAGAGTAAAGACTGTCCACACCAGTGGTGGCTAGTCGGTTCTTTTCCCTGGATAATCTACATCACCTGTGGTGGGTCAATAGATCTCTCCCTCGATAATCTACATCACCTGTGGTGGGTCAATAGATCTTTACCTGGATAATCTACATCACCTGTGGTGGGTCAAAAGATCTTTCCTTGGATAATCTACATCACCTGTGGTGGGTCAATAGATCTTTGCCTGGATAATCTACATCACCTGTGGTGGGTCAATAGATCTTTCCCTGGATAATCTACATCACCTGTGGTGGGTCAAAAGATCTTTCCCTGGATAATCTACATCACCTGTGGTGGGTCAATAGTTCTTTCCCTGGATAATCTACATCACCTGTGGTGGGTCAAAAGATCTTTCCCTGGATAATCTACATCACCTGTGGAGGCTCTAGATCTTTCCCTGGATTATCTTCATCACTCTTGTTTATCCAGCCTCCTCAACCATCCTCTATAAAACCTCATATGTGTGGCTTCTACGTTATTGTTTACAAGATCAGCAGATTGTCCACGATTAACTTTCTTACATCATCAATGAAAGCTGACAAACTTTGCAATTCACCGTGGCAGTGTTTCAAACTCCAGATTCTTCACAAGTTGTCTCGACTGATGAATTCTCTAATCCATGCGACCTGTGACATCTTGCGTTGACCACTGCTGTAGGTAGGTCCCTGCCTCGCCTGCTACAATCTTCTTTCTGAACTAGTCTGCTTTTTAATGAAACAACTTCATTATGCTAGCTCACCACGAGAACAACAACAGCCCATGTCATCCATAACAGTGTGATCCAGTATGGGTTTTTCTCTTATTACACCCCATCTCAAGGACTTCGAAATTTTGCGGGTAGTTCCCAGGAACGTCCAATAGTATAGGGGTGTTAGTGTTTCAAATCAATACCGATTAACACTAACCCCAACCCTAAGCCGCCTATAATATTGGACTTGCCCTGAAACTCCCTGCACAATCTCGCAGTCCCTGAGGAAGCTGAAAGACACACCTATAACATATACAAGAGAAGAGGAAGGTAAAAGACACACCCCTTACATATATTAATGATAAGGAAAGTAAAAGACACATCTAGAACATATACTAGAGAAAAGCAATGTGAAAGACACACCTATAACATATACTAGAGAAAAGGAAGGGGGAAGTCACACCTGTAACATATACTAAAGAAAAGGAAGGGGAAGACACACCTATAACATATACCAAAGAAGAGGAAGGGGAAGACACACCTATAACATATACTAGAGAAAAGGAAGGGGGAAGACACACCTAAAACATATACTAGAGAAGAGAAAGGGGGAAGACACACCTAAAACATATACTAGAGAAGAGAAAGGGGGAAGACACACCTATAACATATACTAAAGAAGAGAAAGGGGGAAGACACACCTATAACATATACTAGAGAAGAGAAAGGGGGAAGACACACCTAAAACATATACTAGAGAAGAGAAAGGGGGAAGACACACCTATAACATATACTACAGAAGAGAAAGGGGGAAGACACACCTAAAACATATACTAGAGAAGAGAAAGGGGGAAGACACACCTATAACATATACTACAGAAGAGAAAGGGGGAAGACACACCTAAAACATATACTAGAGAAGAGAAAGGGGGAAGACACACCTATAACATATAGGAAGACACACCTAAAACACATATACTAGACACACCTAAAACATATACTAGAGAAGAGAAAGGGGGAAGACACACTATAACATATACAGAAGAGAAAGGGGGAAGACACACCTAAAACATATACTAGAGAAGAGAAAGGGGGAAGACACACCTATAACATATACTACAGAAGAGAAAGGGGGAAGACACACCTAAAACATATACTAGAGAAGAGAAAGGGGGAAGACACACCTATAACATATACTACAGAAGAGAAAGGGGGAAGACACACCTAAAACATATACTAGAGAAGAGAAAGGGGGAAGACACACCTATAACATATACTACAGAAGAGAAAGGGGAAGACCACACTAAAACATATACTAGAGAAGAGAAAGGGGGAAGACACACCTATAACCATATACTACAGAAGAGAAAGGGGGAAGACACACCTAAAACATATACTAGAGAGAAAGGGGAAGAGAAGAAAGGGGGAAGACACACCTAAAACATATACTAGAGAAGAGAAAGGGGGGAGACACACCTAAAACATATACTAGAGAAGAGAAAGGGGGAAAGACACACCTATAACATATACTACAGAAGAGAGAAGGGGGAAGACACACCTAAAACATATACTAGAGAGAAGAGAAAGGGGGAGAAGACACACCTACATAACATATATTTACAGTTACGTGTGCACACGAGCAAACATGGACAGTTTATCAACAAACATAAACAGTTCATTAACAAACATAAACAGTTCATCAACAAACATGGACAGTTTATCAACAAACATAAACAGTTCATTAACAAACATGAACAGTTTATCAACAAATATAAACATTTTATTAACAAACATAAACAGTTCATTAACAAACATAACAAGTTTATCAACAAACATAAACAGTTCATTAACAAACATGAACAGTTTATCAACAAACATAAACAGTTCATTAACAAACATGAACAGTTTATCAACAAACATAAACAGCTCATTAAAAAACATGAACAGTTTATCAACAAACATAAACAGTTCATTAATAAACATGAACAGTTTATCAACAAACATAAACAGTTCATCAACAAACATGAACAGTCCATTAACAAACACGAACACTTCATCCACAAACATGAACAGTCCATTAACAAACACGAACACTTCATTAACAGACAGGAACAGTTTATCAACAAACACGAACATTTCATCAACAAACAAGAACAGTTCATCAACAAACATAAGCAGTCCATCAAAAACACAAACAATCCATCAACAAACATGAACAGTCCATCAACAAACATAAACAGCCCATCAAGAAACATGAACAGTCGGTCAAAAAACATAAACAGACCATCAACAAACATAAACAGTCCATCAACAAACACGAACAGTCCATCAACAAACAGAACAATCCATCAGCAAACATGAACAGTTCCCCACAGGACACAACGTGACAGCTGAGAAAGGATTTGGACGACTTGAATTATCTGTATAGCTCATCCCAGGAGCAGTTGATGTCTGATGTTTTTATATGATGCCCCCGGGATCCTAAAGGGCGAAACACAAGCAACCACATGGTATGTAACCTCCAATGTGTAGCGCCAACCTTATTCTCTAAACGAGAAAAGTATCGTCCCATCAGTTTACCAGTTTTTACAACCAGAAACTATTCTGGTGGATTCCCTGTTCAACCTCAAGGAAACGGAACTTAACATTAAGTACAACACCGTAAAAGGAGGATAAATCTGTGTGGAAACTGAGTCAGAAACACTCTTCAAACCCTACGTTAGGTCAATATATAAAATGTAAATCCGTCCACAAACAAGGATAAAACTTATCTGAATATCGTGTGTGATTCCCTTCACAAAGCCTGGGATAGACCTACAGCTTAACTACAATATTCGTCAATAATCTATTTCAGGGGCAATGTGGAATTTTAAAAACAAATATCAAAAGAATGTTCCCACAGGAGTTAACTAAACATGATTTAATACCTTCTCAGCCCCGAACTATCTATTCTCAAACGAAGAAAAATTCACTCGAAAATCGATCTCGGAAGTCGTTGCAAATACATTTTAATCGCATATTAACCTCGAGAAAATAACTGATACCAACATCAGATAGAAACAATCTACATTCACTTGTAACGTGATGAGAAAGTGAAAACTGGAGTACATCGTGACAGAAGGAAAGATGAAGGGGAGGAGTGGGTGCCTGAGATAAAAGATGTTGTACAGTCTGACATCATGGCATGGAAGATCATCTGTGTCAGAGTTGTTTGAAAGTACATGAGGCAGACGGTCGTGGAGAACATGACTACCAACGTTACACGGCATGGAGGATCATCTGTGTCAGAGTTGTTTGAAAGTACACGAGGCGGACGGTCGTGAATAACATGACTACCAACGTTACACGGCATGGAGGATCATCTGTGTCAGAGTTGTTTGAAAGTACATGAGGCAGACGGTCGTGGAGAACATGACTACCAACGTTACACGGCATGGAGGATCATCTGTGTCAGAGTTGTTTGAAAGTACACGAGGCGGACGGTCGTGGATAACATGCCTACCAACGTTACACGGCATGGAGGATCATCTGTGTCAGAGTTGTTTGAAAGTACACGAGGCGGACGGTCGTGAATAACATGACTACCAACGTTACACGGCATGGAGGATCATCTGTGTCAGAGTTGTTTGAAAGTACACGAGGCGGACGGTCGTGGATAACATGCCTACCAACGTTACACGGCATGGAGGATCATCTGTGTCAGAGTTGTTTGAAAGTACACGAGGCGGACGGTCGTGAATAACATGACTACCAACGTTACACGGCATGGAGGATCATCTGTGTCAGAGTTGTTTGAAAGTACACGAGGCGGACGGTCGTGGATAACATGCCTACCAACGTTACACGGCATGGAGGATCATCTGTGTCAGAGTTGTTTGAAAGTACACGAGGCAGACGGTCGTGGATAACATGACTACCAACGTTACACGGCATGGAGGATCATCAGTGTCAGAGTTGTTTGAAAGTACACGAGGCAGACGGTCGTGGATAACATGCCTACCAACGTTACACGGCATGGAGGATCATCTGTGTCAGAGTTGTTTGAAAGTACACGAGGCGGACGGTCGTGGATAACATGCCTACCAACGTTACACGGCATGGAGGATCATCTGTGTCAGAGTTGTTTGAAAGTACACGAGGCAGACGGTCGTGGATAACATGACTACCAACGTTACACGGCATGGAGGATCATCTGTGTCAGAGTTGTTTGAAAGTACACGAGGCGGACGGTCGTCGATAACATGACTACCAACGTTACACGGCATGGACTATATTAGGGAGAAGATGAAGAACAAGAACGAAAATAACAAGAAGAACAAGATTAAGAACAACAAGAACCAAATGAAGAAAAAGTACAAGAACAAGGAGAAGAAGAAGACATATTAAGCAGTGTACTTATTATTTTATTGTTAGAACAGAAATTACTCGTCCTTATGAGGTAAATATACTGTAGATCTACAAAATTACATATATACAATTTTATTAGAAAGTTATCTTAAGATGGAGAAAAAAAAACACAGCGGCTTTTACGTTACGTTAGAATTGGGGGGGGGGGGGGGGGGGGGGGACAACCCAGGAAACTTTGGACTACTCCAACTTGCCACGAGGGCTTGGTTTTTATTAAGTCCCAGTTTCTTTGCAATTTTAGTTTGTCTTCTATTGTGACGTGAGTTTACTTCTTGTTGTGGTTTTCCTTAGATTTTTGCGACGCACAGGCTTCTTTCAAGAGTGGATGTCTGCTAGTCATGAGAAGAACTAATAGAATTTGCCTGCCTGCCTGATAGCCTCCTTTCGGGCCTTCTCTCTCCCTTCGCATATGTCTCTTGTTTGCGTCACCTTAAGTTGCAGTCTCTCATTTGCTTCCTCTAGATTGGTTACCTTTGTTACGTAAGCCTGTTGGCTTTCTTTGATTTGTTGGTAGTTGCTCTGCTCTACCTCGGCTGGCTTCTCCGTTTGGGACTGGATGCAGGACAGCACTGCATTGATATCTGACTTGAACTTTGTCATGTCTGCGACTTCAGCCTCCTTACGTTTCAAGGCCTTGAGTGCTTCTTGGATTATGCTTCGTTGTCCTGTCATCTCGGTTCTATCCTCGGCGCGCTTGACTTCTAAAGCTGCCTTTTCTCTTCTGGGTGATTCAATTTCGGCTTCATTTGTGCTCTTTCGTTTTGAGGCTTTGTCGTATCTGCTGCTGCGATGTGTGGCTTGGCTGAACAGGACATCTAGTTCCTTTTCTTTGCTTTTACGTTAGGAGCAATCCTGGAGACGGCAGAGTATGTTATTGCTTTCTTGATCTCCTTTAGGTAGGGGCATTCCATGTACCTGGCGCTGTTTGCACGGGAACAATTAGAGCACTTTCTACTTGCGTTAGGCTTTTTGAAGTCCGGATTCACTTTTGCCCGTGGGCATTCCTTAAAGTCATGTGGTCTGGTACAGTATCGGCACAATGGGCTGCTGCGGCAGGTCAAGACAAAGTGCCACGCTTTGTTACAGCGTGAGCACTGGGAGATTTCTGGGTAGAAGGCTCCAGGTTGCAGCTGCTTCTTTGGGTAGCGGGTGCCGGTGGCTCTTGGTAGTTCTACTATGGCTGCGATAGTGGTTAGCAGCGTCTGTTCTGGTGATGGTGCCTCGATAGGGGCTTCATCTTAGGTAAGCAGCGTTCGGGTCGGTTAGGCTTCTGCCTCGACATAAACAGATTCCATCTTTGTTTGCACTACGAAAGAGACGTCTTCCAGTACTGGCATCGTCTGCTTTGTTGAGGTTCGTGCAGCGAGAGGTGCGTCTTGTTTAGTCTATGATGTCGACCTGGTGTCAAGGCGCTGATTCTGCTTCTGCGCTCCGGTGTGCTTGCGGCCTCGTTCCAAGTGAGTGACTGGTTGATTATTTTGGGTTCTAGCCTCGGTTTCTGGATCTGGTAACTAGCGATATCTTGATCACTGAAGAGTCAGCAGGCCTTGTTAAGTATCCTGAGAAGGACACCAAAAGTGCTTTTCCAACAGTATTCAAGACAAAGGCTTTGATAATGGTGCGTAAACGGGTTGCTAAAACCTAAACGCAGCACCGACCAAGATAGCTTGTCAAGACAGACTCAGCCGCAAATCTAGCGAATCGGTGTCAAATATCTAGCTGTCAAAAATCGAGCGACGAATGAAGCATTAGCGGGCGACGAGACGAGCTGCTTACTTAGGCGTTCAGCGAGCGTATTCGTGTGTTATTGTGAGGTGTCTCATACGTTCAAGTTCAAGTTCGTTCGTAAAAAAAAAAAAAAAAAAGTTCTAGTCTCCCTAACCAGCTTCTAAAGTGAGCGGCGATTATGTTGGGACTGTGTGTCTTTGATTGGATTTTCCAATTTATTTTTTTTTGTTTAAATTTCAATCGCGTCGTATCAATACGCTTGCGTTTTTCATCGACTCGTCTGATTTCTGCATGCCCTGAAAAAGACAAGCCATTTGCCTGGGGCGGAACTGGAATCAGGTAGGGTGGAAGTGAGTTTGGTGTAGATCAACATGCCTGGCTGGTCTCGAGCTGTGGGGTTTCTTCGGGCCGGTGAGTTGGTTTGGTGCGCTGTCATGGCGGCTTGCATGGTTTTATTGGCTGCTGTTTGTGGGTTATCGTGCTTACTGTGAAACGTGGGTTTCGTTATCGTTTGAGTGGGCTGCTATTTTCGTTTCGCTGTTCCTGATGCTTTCATGTTGAAGTTGCTTCCTTCGAAGTCGGAGTACAGCTGCCCATGAGGCAGGGAAATGAAAAACGGTTGTACACGTAAAAATCAGGTCCAGGTGAAAGCCAAAAGTCCAAGCGGACCTTCCACTGGAATTCACAGCCTGTGATCGATAATAATAATAATAATGTTGAAGTTGTCGAGTGGCCTCCTTGAGATGCCTGGCCTCCCTGTGCACTGTTGTGAAGTCATCTTTTAAACATTTCTTGAGATTGTTCGTGTCCTGTAGGCATTTCTTCCCTTCATCTCCGGGGTTGACGGCTTTCGAGTATTTGTCGTGGATCTGCTTTTTTCTTTCCTTTTCTTTCTTTGCGTTTCTTCTTATGTCTATCACTTTGTTTGTGGCTTGAAGTGCAGAGTTCAGTTTGGCAAACATTCTTCATTTGACTCGGTTAGCTTTCCTTTGGTTTCTGTCATTTCTTTCTTGAAAGCTGCGACATGGGATTGTAGGCGTATCTCGTTTGCTTGCATTTCTTTGTGTGGTCTCTTCCACATTCGCTTCTTTCATCTTCTCGAGGTCAATTAGCATTGTCATCAAGTGGATTTTGAGTGCCATCATTTCTACATTGTCTTTGTCGTCTCCTCTGGGTTTCAAGTGATAATTGCAGGATACTTTTCAGATCTGTCATCTCATCTCTTTCTTGAATCCTTTGTGCCTTGATTTTTTTTCTTTTTTTTTTTGCATTTTCTTCACCAGGGTCTTTATTTCGCTCCTCAGGAGCGTAATTTCATTGCTAATCATGGGGGTTGCAGCTGTCGAGCTGGGCGCCTCCATTCTGCGTCTAGACTCTGGGTAAGGAGCGGTCCTGGCGGCGGCTGTAGTCATCGCTCTCTTGATCCCTTTCTGGTACATACAGCCCTGGAACCTGAGGCTGGGTCCCCCTGAATAATTAGAGCACTTTCTACTTGCATTTGGCTTCCAGAGGTCTGTATCGACTTTTGCCAGGGGGCACTCAGTAAAATCATGCGGGCCGGAGCAGTAGCGGCACAATGGGCTGCTGCAGCAGGTCGCGGCGGTATGCCATGCCCGGTTACAGCGTGAACACTGCATGATTTCATGTGTGTAGGTGCCAGGCTGCTGGTTCTTGTGTGGCTGACTTCTAATGCCTCTCTTCGTTTCGACAGGTGCGGTTTCATTAGTTGGTGTCATTTGGACCGGTGACTGAGCCTAGACAGGAGCTACCTCTGGACTTGGCAGCGTCTTGATCTGTGCGGCTGGCTTCTGGGTAGAGACAGTTTCAGTTGGTGCGTATACCTCGACTGGGTCATCTTCTAGTGTTGGCTTTCCCTGCTCTGGTAAAGTCGATGCCAAGTTGGGTGCGGTTTCTTGGTTCACTGGTGTCGAACGGGTGATGAGGTTATGTCGCTATTTCTGTTGACTGGTTTTTCCTCGTAACATAGCTGAAGTGGAGGTTTCTTGCATGGTGGTATCTATAGGACTACTAGCGATAGCTTGATCACTGAAGAGTCGGCAAGCCTTATTAAGTTTCCCGAGACGGACAGTCATCAAACGTTGTTTGGTGGTATCTATGGGACTACTAGCGATAGCTTGATCTCTGAAGAGTCGGCAAGCCTTGTTAAGTATCCCCCGAGACGGACAGTAATCAAACGTTGTTTGGAAAGGACCTTTTATAATGGCATCAGGTCATGTGACCAATGATTGATCAGCATTTCCAGACGATTGTACAGCGGTAGCTTTTTTTTTTTTTTTTTAATTGTAAAAGAAGTTATCCAGTGTTGTTTGTTTTGTTCAGTTTATAACATTTTCCCAAGGTGTACAAACGCATCTACTCAAATGTATTCATACGTTGATTAACTATAGACTAGTGTGGACGCCACTTCTTGATGAAAACCTCATTTTCTTCACCTACATCACCTGATGTCATCTGTCTTCTTCCTTTAAATTCCTGTCTCCTTTGTCCACCGGCTGTAAGCTGCGGCGGAAGGTCCTCGTTAATCGTCAGTTTACAATTTGGCTTTTTACCATGGCCTGAGTTTTGCATGTACTTTCGTTTTACTGGCTTATTTTTGTGCAGTGATCGTCCTTTCCGGCTAAAGAAAGTATCTCTTATTTTCTCCATATTGGGGTCCCAGAACCCACACGAGGACTGTTCTTTGTGAAACTCAGGTAGCTCTTGTGTTGTGAGATCCGTCCAATGATTCTCTTCGCGGGCCACGTCAGAGAGGAGACGATCATTGACTTTTCGGGTGAATATCAAACACAAAATGTACCCGGAAAAAAACACCAGGACGAATTCTTAAAAAAAACAAGACGAGTATTAGAATGGACGAATAATGGTTTTCTACTGTATCTGGATATCAACTATGACTCTATAAACCTCAGGATATTATTATCTTGATATCAAGTGTGACTATATAAACCCGAGGATATAAATATATGGATATCTAGTGTGACTCTACAAACCAGAGGATATAAATATCTGGATATTAAGTGGGACTCTTTAAAGTAGAGAATATAAATATCTGGATATTAAATGTGCATCTATAAACTAAAGGATATAAATATCTGGATATTAAGTGTGACTCTATAAAGTAGAGAATATAAATATCTGGATATTAAATGTGAATCTATAAACTAGAGGATATACATATATGCATATCAACTGTGACTCTATAAACCACAGGATATAAATATCTGGATATCAAGTGTGACTCTATAAACCCGAGGATATAAATATATGGATATCTAGTGTGACTCTACAAACCAGAGGATATAAATATCTGGATATTAAGTGGGACTCTTTAAAGTAGAGAATATAAATATCTGGATATTAAATGTGCATCTATAAACTAAAGGATATAAATATCTGGATATTAAGTGTGACTCTATAAAGTAGAGAATATAAATATCTGGATATTAAATGTGAATCTATAAACTAGAGGATATACATATATGCATATCAACTGTGACTCTATAAACCACAGGATATAAATATCTGGATATCAAGTGTGACTCTATAAACCCGAGGATATAAATATATGGATATCAAGTGTGACTCTACAAACTAGAGGATATCAATATCTGGATATTAAGTGTGACTATAAATCCCCGGATATAAAAACCTGGATATTAGGTGTGGATGTGGGCATATGTTGGTGTATGTACACGTGATTGTATATGTGAGTATGCATGGATGCATATATAGGTGTGTATGCATGGATGCATATATAGGTGTGTATGTATGGAATTGGTGTGTGAATGTGTATACAAAAATGTATGTGTGTGTGTTTTCTGTTTGTGCATTTCTGTCTATGTATGTGTATGTGTTTTATGTTTCTGTATGTATGTAGATGCATGTGTTTATGTATTACGTATGAGTGTGCATGTATGAGAACATAGGAGTATTTATACGTGTGTGTGAGTGTGTACTATTGTGTACACATGATGTGTGTATGCATTATTCTATAATTTATACTTCTTTTTTATATCCATAAGATGCATTATTGATAACAGGCATTGGTACTCTGAAAAATGAGTGCTTAGAAGGGCTGAATGTAAGACGGGCCTGCGTGCCCAATTTGTGTGACTCTACAAAACCTACGATAGAACTTACTAGATTTAAAGTGTAACTCTACAAACCACAGGATTGAACTCACTAGACATCAAGTGGGACTTTACAAACCCCAGGATAAAACTCACTAGATATCAAGTGTGACTTTACAAACCCCAGGATTGAACTCACTAGACATCAAGTGTGACTCTGCAAACCCTATTAGAGAACTGATTTGACATCAAGTGTGACTGCAACAAATATGGCTTCTCGGTGCCAACAAACCACTGTAGGTATGTTCTAGTCAACAAATATTACCCCGGACACCCACAATGGCCTCCCCATATACATAAATGCACCCGGGCATATGTGAGCTCATGTGTCTGCTGCATGATTTTTCTGACCATTTTTCCCACTTTCTTTCCAAATAATTCAAGTGCACACACTAGGCTTCACAGCTCGTATTTTCCCCATAAAAACTGGGAGAATCTGGTGTTTATATTCTCGTGAATGGAGCCACGGTCGGCCGTTGAATCCGGCAACATTTGCCCGTTTTTGTCCCCGCCACGAAGCCGGGTGATTTTATCCACATAAGGCCATAAAAACGCCAGCAATTTTTAAAATTGCCAAAATAGATATCTATGTTTTTTGCATCATAGGATTTTTCCCGCTGTCTCCTTTATTGAATGTTTTGTTGTTGTGCCGTGACGGAAGTGTGCCTGATCTTGGCTGAGATTACCAACTCTTTCCCTATTTGTATCGATGTGTTTTATGTGGGCTGTCTGTCTGTCCGGATTTTGTCCCCTCAGCCCCTCTTGTCAAGAGAAGAGCCTCTTTGGCCATGTCGCCATTTTCTAGCAAAATTCACTTCATGCACACATTTTATTGTTTATTTCCCATCTTTCAACGAGACCACACTTTCGGATGTGTCGTCGTCTATTAGGTGGGACAATTTCAGTTTTTGTTGCCAAGGAATTTTTGTTTTTATCTTGAAAGTGACTTGATAATTTCAAACTTGTGAAATACTGAAACTGCTGCAGGCGCTCAGCGGTGACTGATATAATGTTGGATACAACGACGCAGCGACAGCGGACACGTGGCATTGTTCTACCACTACTGTGCTGACAGTGTCGATCATGGACAGCGATACACAACAAGAGAGGATAGTCAGCCGTGGATACTAGCAACATAGCAAGAGAGGATAGTCAGCCGTGGACACTAGCAACATAACAAGAGAGGATAGTCAGTCGTGA
>CAJHNH020008470.1:201148-288648 GCA_905116865.2 Candidula unifasciata
GACACTAGCAACATAACAAGAGAGGATAGTCAGCCGTGAACACTAGCAACATAACAAGAGAGGATAGTCAGCCGTGAACACTAGCAACATAACAAAGAGAGATACATTTCAACATAACATTAGTATCATAGTAGGCGAGAACAGATACATTTCAACATAACATTAGTATCATATTAGGCGAGAACAGATACATTTCAAAATAACCTTAGTATCATAGTAGGCGAGAACAGATACATATCAACATAACATTAGTATCATAGTAGGCGAAAACAGATACATTTCAACATAACCTTAGTATTATAGTAGGCGAGAACAGATACATTTCAACATAACATTAATATCATAGTAGGCGAGAATAGATACATTTCAACATAACATTAATATCATAGTAGGCGAGAATAGATACATTTCAACATAACCTTAGTATCATAGTAGGCGCGAACAGATACCTTTCAACCTAATACTCATATTATAGTAAGCGATTATGTCTGGATTTATTTTATTCGGCCTAAATATGGCGGCATGGAACCATCAAACAAGGCACTCATTCAAAAGTGAACGCAGAAGACAAACACGCGAAAATATATCCCGGCTAAGACAAACACGCGAAAGTATATCCCGGCTAAGACAAACACGCGATAGTATATCCCAGGCTAAGACAAACACGCGAAAGTATATCGCGGCTAAGACAAACACGCGAAAGTATATCCCGGCTAAGACAAACACTCGAAAGTATATCCCGGCTAAGACAAACACGCGAAAGTATATCCCGGCTAAGACAAACACGCGAAAGTGTATCCCGGCTAAGACAAACACACGAAAGTATATCCCGGCTAAGACAAACACGCGAAAGTATATCCCGGCTAAGAAAAACACACTTAAATTATGCCGTGAACAACTCACACTCTAGCAGGTAAGCAACTCACACTCTAGCAGGTAAGCAACTCACACTCTAGCAGGTAAGCAACTCACACTCTAGCAGGTAAGCAACTCACACTCTAGCAGGTAAGCAACTCACACTCTAGCAGGTAAGCAACTCACACTCTAGCAGGTAAACAACTCACACTCTAGCAGGTAAACAACTCACACTCTAGCAGGTAAACAACTCACACTATAGCAGGTAAACAACTCACACTCTAGCAGGTAAACAACTCACACTCTAGCAGGGGAACAACTCACACTCTAGCAGGTAAACAACTCACACTCTAGCAGGTAAACAACTCACACTCTAGCAGGTAAACAACTCACACTCTAGCAGGTAAACAACTCACACTCTAGCAGGTAAACAACTCACACTCTAGCAGGTAAACAACTCACACTCTAGCAGGTAAACAACTCACACTCTAGCAGGTGAAGAACTCACACTCTAGCAGGAGAACAACTCACACTCTATCAGGTGAACAACTCACACTCTATCAGGTGAACAACTCACACTCTATCAGGTGAACAACTCACACTCTATCAGATGAACAACTCACATACTATAATCCTGCCGTGGTCGCCCACTCCAGCCGTTAAATTCCTACACCAGAACCCAATAGAAAACAGCACGTACCCCATCTATGAGCTCCAACCCCAGAACCCAGTAGAAAGCAGCATGTACCCCATCTAGGAGCTCCAACACCCGATCCCGGTAGAAAGCAGCATGTACCCCATCTATGAGCTCCAACACCAGAACCCAGTAGAGAGCAGCATGTACCCCATCTATGAGCTCCAACACCAGAACCCAGTAGAGAGCAGCATGTACCCCATCTATGAGCTCCAACACCAGAACCCAGTAGAGAGCAGCATGTACCCCATCTATGAGCTCCAACCCCAGAACCCAGTAGAGAGCAGCATGTACCCCATCTATGAGCTCCAACCCCAGAACCCAGTAGAGAGCAGCATGTACCCCATCTATGAGCTCCTTCACCAGAACCCAGTAGAGAGCAGCATGTACCCCATCTATGAGCTCCTTCACCAGAACCCAGTAGAGAGCAGCATGTACCCCATCTATGAGCTACTTCACCAGAACCCAGTAGAGAGCAGCATGTACCCCATCTATGAGCTCCTTCACCAGAACCCAGTAGAGAGCAGCACGTACCCCATCTATGAGCTCCTTGACCATCCCATCCCACTCGCCCTCGGTGTTGCGAGAGCCGTAGTTTCCATCCGGTACCAGTTCGAATCTGTAGTTAAAGCCGACAATCGTGGCTAACTCCTTGGCCAGGTCGATGCAGAATCCCTCGTATTGCTCCTCAGATGTCGGCTTCTCTTTGTCCATCACAAACGGGGCTTCCTGGGGGAAAATAGAATACATTAGATAGTACAGTTCGTCGGAGGAGGGGAAGATGGGGGGGGGGGGGGAATAAGTACAGAGAAAGAGAGAGAGTACATTAGGTACTACAGGTCGTCGGAGGATGGGCGGGGGTGAGGAAAGCGGGCGTAAGCGCACACGCACTCACACACGCACGCACACACACACACACACACACACACCCCCACCCACCCACACACACACACACACACACACAGACACACACAGACACACACACAGACATACACACAGACACACACACAGACACACACACAGACACACACACAGACACACACACAGATACACACACAGACACACACAGACACACACACACAGATACACACACATACACACACAGACACACACAGATACACACACATACACACACAGACACAGACACACAGACACAGACACACACACACAGACACACACACACACGCACACGCACGCACGCATGCACACACGCACACACACATATTTACAATCACCCATACAGATACTCACATACATACATACATACACTCATGCATACATACATACTTGCCTACATTATATACACACACAACCACAATCACACATACACTCATATACAATCACATATACTTACAACATACACACATAAATACTTTCAGATACAAACGTAAATATACATTCATATATCCACATGCATGCACACACACACACACACCCACAATCACACACACACTCATATAATACATACATACATACACATATATAGATACTTTTATACATACATACACATCCATAATACATATCCACATACTTACATACATGCATACTTGCATTCATTCATAAATACACACACATCCACATACATACACAGCTACATACACCGACAAACATCCACATACATACACGAATACACATACACCCACATACTTACACACATACATACTTTCATACATACACACACACATACATACTTGCACAGCTACATACATACACAAACATGAATACATACACACATAGACACATACATACATACATAAATACATACACATACATGCCCACACACATTATATACATACACACATATACAATCACCCATACAGAGAGAGAGAGAGAGAGAGAGAGAGAGAGAGAGAGAGAGAGAGAGAGAGAGAGAGAGAGAGAACGAACGAACGAAACAACTTTATTTTCAAAGGGTAACAAATGATACCACCATTGACTGACTCCGATGTCACACATCAATGACTCACTGACACTCACACCACCCCTCCCTCACTGACTCCGATGTCACACATCATTGACTCACTGACACCACCCTTCACTGACTCCGATGTCACACATCAATGCCGTTCACAGAAAGGTCAATTTTGCGATCAAATTTTAGTTGGTTAGTCTTTAGTTAGTTAGTCTTTCCTCTTGTGTCGAGTGCGGCACATAGGGCAGAGGTCGTGACTCTCCATGCACGGCGGTTCGTTGCAATCTGTTGTAGGTCTTGGATGTTTGAGTGGCCCATAAGCGAGCCTTCCCTGATGATAGTTCTACGTAGGGTTTCCCTTGGTCTTCCACGAGATCTTTTCCCCTGTGGTGTCCAAATGAGGGCTTGGTAAGGAAGTCTTGATTTATCCATTCTAAGGACGTGGCCGACATAGTAAATTTTAGCGCTATTGATTTTAATAAACTGGCTTGGGGGTGGGGGGTGGGGGTGTGGAAAGAGATGGGGTGGTGATGTTTTGTATATCTGACAGATGTCATCGATTGTATGTGTGAGCTTATGTTGTCATCGATTGTATGTGTGAGCTTATGTTGTCATTGATTGTATGTGTGAGCTTATGTTGTCATTGATTGTATGTGTGAGCTTATGTTGTCATTGATTGTATGTGTGAGCTTATGTTGTCATTGGATAGATGATTGAAATAAACGAGACAATAAAGGGCTAACCTAATGAGTGAGACTGATAACTCGATCACTTGTCCTGCTTTTATTGGCAGGTAGAGCTTGAATGATGATGGATAACATCGATTGTGATGATGATGACGATGATGGATAACATCGATTGTGATGATGAGGATGATGATGGATAACATCAGTTGTGGTGATGTGTGTGATGACCTCCAATGAAGCAAAAGAAGATGATCTAGTCATCATGACCATGCTTGGATCGCAAGAAACGTCTGGACTGAGCATAATCTGGACATCTCAATGTGAAACTGAACCTGAAGCAAAGTGCCACTGACAATGTTTGTTGCTGGTGGGTCATGTTGACTGTCACTTGTTGCCACTGACACTGTGTTGCCACTGGTTCATGTTGACTGTCACTTGTTGCCACTGATACTGTGTTGCTAGTGGTTCATGTTGACCGTCACTTGTTGCTAGTGGTTCATGTTGACCGTCACTTGTTGCCACTGATACTGTGTTGCTGGTGGTTCATGTTGACCGTCACTTGTTGCCACTGACACTGTGTTGCTAGTGGTTCATGTTGACCGTCACTTGTTGCTGGTGGTTCATGTTGACTGTCACTTGTTGCCACTGACACTGTGTTGCTGGTGGTTCATGTTGACCGTCACTTGTTGCCACTGACACTGTGTTGCTGGTGGTTCATGTTGACCGTCACTTGTTGCTAGTGGTTCATGTTGACCGTCACTTGTTGCTGGTGGTTCAGGTTGACCGTCACTTGTTGCCACTGACACTGTGTTGCTAGTGGTTCATGTTGACCGTCACTTGTTGCCACTGATACTGTGTTGCTAGTGGTTCATGTTGACCGTCACTTGTTGCTAGTGGTTCATGTTGACCGTCACTTGTTGCCACTGACACTGTGTTGCTAGTGGTTCATGTTGACCGTCACTTGTTGCTGGTGGTTCATGTTGACTGTCACTTGTTGCCACTGACACTGTGTTGCTGGTGGTTCATGTTGACCGTCACTTGTTGCTGGTGGTTCATGTTGACCGTCACTTGTTGCTAGTGGTTCATGTTGACCGTCACTTGTTGCCACTGACACTGTGTTGCTAGTGGTTCATGTTGACCGTCACTTGTTGCTGGTGGTTCATGTTGACTGTCACTTGTTGCCACTGACACTGTGTTGCTGGTGGTTCATGTTGACCGTCACTTGTTGCTGGTGGTTCATGTTGACCGTCACTTGTTGCCACTGATACTGTGTTGCTAGTGGTTCATGTTGACCGTCACTTGTTGCCACTGACACTTTGTTGCTGGTGGTTCATGTTGACCGTCACTTGTTGCCACTGACACTTTGTTGCTGGTGGTTCATGTTTGCCGTCACTTGTTGACCATCTGTTCTTGATCTTTGTGGGCGTGCAACCTTTCTGCTGATTTCATAGTGACCAGCAGTGTCGTGGTGGCGAGTGGTTTTTTAATGTGCTTCTAAACAATTGTCCACTGTCATTAGCCTCATCGTTTAATCATTTTGCGGCTGAAAGACGTCCAGTGTGTGTGTTATTACAGTTAACATGCTGGAATCCTCTGCTGTAATCCTCTGCTGGAATCCTCTGCTGGAATCCTCTGCTGGGAAGCACGGCTCACAACAGCCTGCCCTTGCTGGGAAGCACGGCTCACAACAGCCTGCCCTTGCTGGGAAGCACGGCTCACAACAGCCTGCCCTTGCTGGGAAGCACGGCTCACAACAGCCTGCCCTTGCTGGGAAGTGCGGCTCACAACAGCCTGTCCCTGCTGGGAAGCACGGCTCACAACAGCCTGCCCCTGCTGGGAAGCACGGCTCACAAACTGGGAAGCACGGCTCTCAGCCTGCCCTTGCTGGGAAGCACGGCTCACAACAGCCTGCCCCTGCTGGGAAGCACGGCTCACAACAGCCTGCCCTTGCTGGGAAGTGCGGCTCACAACTGCTGTTGGGAAGCACGCTCACACAGAACCACGCAGAAAGACATAAACGTCCTCCATCTTGCTTTCACAAAGACGACAAGACGCCATCTGCCTTTCATCCATGTGTAATTGAAATGGGGAGAAATCGAGAAAACGGACTAAGGATATTCCCCAGTGGGAAAACACCACATAAGCCGTGTGAGTTTGGGAGCTTGACAATTTGATCAGACGCTTCAAAGAAAACAATGTAGTGCCACCAAACCTGCAGTCCATATAGGCCAGATTCCGTTCATCTTTTGCCTGACTGAGTGAATGAATGAACTGATTCCTCCTGCCACTAGCATAATCCTTAGTGAGAGCTTGTGCAGACGTTGACAGCAAGATCCAATCTCAGACTAAGGGCAGGCACACCTACACACACAGCACTTGCATTCATTCTTTTTCTCTTGTGTAATCCCCTTTCTCTGACTGGAAACTCCTGCCATGTTCCTATCAATGTAAAAGGCATTTCGTTCGTTGGTTCAGAGTAGTTTGCCTTGCGTTCTGAGAGTCGTGAGTTCGTGTCTGACTTGCTACATTTGGTTCATAACTGTAGTTGTTACAGAAAGCATGGGCATCGTCGCTGGAGATATAGAGTCTATAAAGTCGTCGAAAGAGAGAGTTAGAGAGAGAGAGAGAGAGAGAGAGAGAGAGAGAGAGAGAGACACACACACAGAGGAAGAGAGAGAGAGAGAGAGAGAAAAAGCCCCACGGAACAAAAGTGGGTGCAATGAAGTCAATCGTCTTGACTGAAAGTGTTTAAAAAAATTATGACATTGTTTATGTTTGTTAAAATGTGTCCCTATATGGCCGTCGTGAAAGCATCGTGTCCGAACACCGGAACAGGTGTTGTGTTACGGGAGGCGTAAACAGGTGTTGTGTCATGGAATGTGTAAACAGGTGTTGTGTCATGGCAGGCTTAAACAGGTGCTGTGTCATGGAAGGCGTAAACAGGTGTTGTGTCATGGCAGGCGTAAACAGATGTTGTGTCATGGAAGGCGTAAACAGGTGTTGTGTCATGGAAGGCGTAAACAGGTGTTGTGTCATGGCAGGTGAAAACAGGTGTTGTGTCATGGAAGGCGAAAACAGGTGTTGTGTCATGGAAGGCGAAAACAGGTGTTGTGTCATGGCAGGCGTAAACAGTTTACCTGTCAGACAATTTACTCTTCTTTGTTCTTCTACCAGGTGACGACGACTTGTACTTTCAACCACTTGAATGCGGTCTGTGGCGCCTACATGGATGACCACGTGAATCTTGCCGTCAAACGTGGTATGGCACTCTGGGCAGGGACACTCGGCCCTCTATAGGTTGGTAATTCCATTGACGGACATGTCTAGTATTGACACAGGCATTGGTACTCTGAAAAATGAGTGCTTAGAAGAACCGAATGTCAGACGGGCCTGCGTGCCCAATTTGTAACCCTTCGAAAATAAAGTTTGTTCGTTCGTTAAAAACAACAACCGAAAGATGGGCGCCATTTTGAACGTTAAAAAACATCACCATGTAATGAGTGTGTTTATTCCATGTACCAAATATTGATATAGTAACTGGTTTAAACATTTCTCCGAAATAGGCAGGCATAAGACCAGGTAGGCTAATGGAGGTTGAGTTCTTGTCAGGGTAACTATTCTAGTCCCACACTGACGCCAAGGAGATTAGCAGGGATGTTCTACAACGGACTGCTGGGTGAGTCAGCTGTCTGCCGAAACCCTTTGCTGATAACAGAGTGGATGATAGTGTGATGACCGTCATGAGTTGGGTTCTAGTGAGGAGTTATGCAGTGTGTGTACCTGATATACTCTAGTGAGAAGTTATGCAGTGTGTACACCTGGTATAATCTAGTGAAGAGTTAGGCAGTGTGTACACCTGATATACTCTAGTGAGGAGTTATGTAGTGTGTGTACCTGATATACTCTAGTGAGGAGTTATGCAGTGTGTACACCTGATATACTCTAGTGAGGAGTTATGCAGTGTGTGTACCTGATATACTCTAGTGAGGAGTTATGCAGTGTGTACACCTGGTATAATCTAGTGAAGAGTTAGGCAGTGTGTACACCTGATATACTCTAGTGAGGAGTTATGCAGTGTGTACACCTGGTATAATCTAGTGAAGAGTTAGGCAGTGTGTACACCTGGTATACTCTAGTGAGGAGTTATGCAGTGTGTACACCTGGTATACTCTAGTGAAGAGTTAGGCAGTGTGTACACCTGATATACTCTAGTGAGGAGTTATGCAGTGTGTACACCTGGTATAATCTAGTGAAGAGTTAGGCAGTGTGTACACCTGGTATACTCTAGTGAGGAGTTATGCAGTGTGTACACCTGGTATACTCTAGTGAGGAGTTTTACAGTGTGTATACCTGATATACTCTATTGAGGAGTTATGCAGTGTGTACACCTGGTATACTCTAGTGGAGAGTTGTACAGTGTGTACACCTGGTATACTCTAGTGAGGAGTTTTACAGTGTGTACACCTGGTATACTCTAGTGAGGAGTTATGCAGTGTGTACACCTGGTATACTCTAGTGAGGAGTTATGCAGTGTGTACACCTGATATACTCTAGTGAGGAGTTTTACAGTGTGTATACCTGATATACTCTAGTGAGGAGTTATGCAGTGTGTACACCTGGTATACTCTAGTGGAGAGTTATACAGTGTGTACACCTTATATACTCTAGTGAAGAGTTAGGCAGTGTGTACACCTGGTATACTCTAGTGAGGAGTTATGTAGTGTGTACACCTGATATACTCTAGTGAGGAGTTATGCAGTGTGTACGCCTGATATACTCTAGTGAGGAGTTATGCAGTGTGTACACCTGATATACTCTAGTGAAGAGTTATGCAGTGTGTACACCTGGTATACTCTAGTGAAGAGTTAGGCAGTGTGTACACCTGATATACTCTAGTGAGGAGTTATGTAGTGTGTACACCTGGTATACTCTAGTGACTAGTTATGCAGTGTGTACACCTGATATACTCTAGTGAGGAGTTTTACAGTGTGTACACCTGGTATACTCTAGTGAGGAGTTATGTAGTGTGTACACCTGATACACTCTAGTGGGGAGTTAAGCAGTATGTACACCTGATATACTCTAGTGAATATTTATGCAGTGTGTACACATGATATACTCTAGAGAAGAGTTATGCAGTTTGTACACCTCATGTTCTTTTCAGGATCCCTCCAAGTCTAGTCACAAAATGAAACAAAATGCGGAGAAAGACCAGGTGTGTCCACATCTTTATGGTGAACAGATAGAACTCTGAATGGTGTCAAACTACCTGCAACAGATAGAACTCTGAATGTTGTCAAAGTACCTGCAACAGATAGAACTCTGAATGTTGTCAAACTACCTGCAACATATAGAACTCTGAATGTTGTCAAACTACCTGCGACAGATAGAACTCTGGATGTTGTCAAACTACCTGCAAAAGTGTTTTCCTCTTGCAGACTTCCATCTACAGTTCCCGCAGAACGTGTGTTAGCGGAGGTTTGCGATCAAGTCAGTGCGACAGAAATGGAGACATAAAATGTATAGAATTTTATCAATAGCGACAAGAGAATAATCTGTCAGTGAAATGACAAGAAGATGTTGTAGACACACAGGAACACAAATGTCTGTTTAATGATACAGTTACAGGAGAGGAAATATCACATGATGCGAGTCGGTGGAGCATGGGAAGACACGTGGCTGCGCTCCGTCTACATCAATGGTTTCATGTTTGGTACTCTAACTGAGATGGCTCTCCGGCCGAGAGACACGACCATGGGTCAATCAAAGAAGATGGTTATGGCACAATTATTGTCATCAAGCATGCCACAATTAGTTTAATGATTCACGTGAAAAAGAATATTGAGAAAGTTCTGTGAAGAATGAGAAAGAAACTGAAAAGGGAAAAACTGAAGTAGAAATGTGTGGCTTTGTAAATGAACATTGTGGGCTTATGAATGAACATTGTGGGCTTATGAATGAACATTGTGGGCTTCGGAACTAACATTGTGGGCTTATAAATGAACATTGGGGGCTTATGAATGAACATTGTGGGCTTATGAATGAACATTGTGGGCTTATGAATGAACATTGTGGGCTTCGGAACTAACATTGTGGGCTTATAAATGAACATTGGGGGCTTATGAATGAACATTGTGGGCTTATGAACTAACAGTGTGGGCTTATGAACTAACATTGTGGCTTATGAATGAACATTGTGGGCTTATGAACTAACATTGTGGGCTTATGAACTAACATTGTGGGCTTATGAACTAACATTGTGGGCTTGTGAACTAACATTGTGGGCTTATGAATGAACATTGTGGGCTTATGAACTAACATTGTGGCTTATAAATGAACATTGTGGGCTTATGAACTAACATTGTGGGCTTATGAACTAACATTGTGGGCTTATGAATGAACAGTGTGGGCTTATAAACTAACATTGTGGCTTATAAATGAACATTGTGGGCTTATGAACTAACATTGTGGGCTTATGAACTAACATTGTGGGCTTATGAACTAACATTGTGGGCTTATGAATGAACATTGTGGGCTTATGAACTAACATTGTGGCTTATAAATGAACATTGTGGGCTTATGAATGAACATTGTGGGCTTATGAATGAACATTGTGGGCTTATGAATGAACATTGTGGGCTTATGAACTAACATTGTGGGCTTATGAATGAACATTGTGGGCTTATGAACTAACATTGTGGGCTTATGAACTAACATTGTGGCTTATGAATGAACATTGTGGGAATACCGATGAACGGTGTGAGCTTGTTTGTGGACACTGTGGGTTTGTGGATGGACACTGTGAGCTTGTGAATGAGCCTTATGGGTCTGTGGATAAACACTGTGGGCTTGTGAATGAACATTGTCGATGGTCGTCGGCTTGTGGATGGACATTGTGGATATACATTGTGGGCTTATGAATAAGGATCATGGATTTTTAGATGCATATTGTGCGCTTGTAAATGAACATTGTAGATTTTTGGAATAATATTATAGGTTTGTGGATGAACATTGTGGGATTATGGATTAACATCCCGTGTTTGTGGATTGATTTTGCAGGTTTGTGGATGGAAACTGTGGGCTTACGGATTAACATTGTAGGTTTGTGGATGGATATTGTGGGTTAATGGATAATTTGTGTGGGTTATCGGATGAATACTGTGGGTTTACGGATACACATTTTGTGTTTGTGAATGATATTTGTATGCTCTGCTTGGTTTTGTAGATGAAATATGTGTATTTGTGGATTATCTGTGGGAATTGTGGTGGATTTGTGTGAATTGTGGATGATCTGTTGGAGCTGTATATTAACTATAACCACTTGTGGGTGATCTGTGTGGCTTTGTGAATGATCTGTGTGAACTGTGGATGATTTGTGTGGATTTATTAATAATCTATGTGTATTTGTGGGTGATCCGTGTGCTTTTGCAAGTGGTGTGTGTGTTGATGTGTGAATAGACTGTGTGGATTTATCCATGAACAAGGTGGATTAGTCAATGATCTGTGTGGATTGTGGATAAAATGTCTAGGTGGATTAGTCAATGATCTGTGTGGATTGTGGATAAAATGTCTAGGTAGATTAGTAAATGATCTGTGTGAATTGTGGATAAAATGTCTAGGTAGATTAGTCAATGATCTGTGTGGATTGTGGACAAAATGTCTAGGTAGATTAGTCAATGATCTGTGTGGAGTGTGGATAAAATGTCTAGGTGGATTAGTCAATGTTTTGTGTGGATTGTGGATAAAATGTCTTGGTAGATTTTGCAACGATCTGTGTGAATTGTGGATAAAATGTCTAGGTGGATTAGTCAATGATCTGTGTGGATTGTGGATAAAATGTCTAGGTGGATTAGTCAATGATCTGTGTGGACTGTGGATAAAATGTCTAGGTGAATTAGTTAATTATCTGTGTCGATTGTGGATAAAATGTCTAGATGGATTAGTCAATGATCTGTGTGGATTGTGGATAAAATGTCTAGGTGGGTTAGTCAATAATCTGTGTGGATTGTGGATAAAATGTCTAGGTGGATTAGTCAATGACTTGTGTGGATTGTGGAAAAAATGTCTAGGTGGATAAGTCAATGATAAGTGTGGATTATGGATAAAATGACTAGGTGGATTAGTTAATGATCTGTGTGGATTGTGGATACAATGTCTAGGTGGATTAGTCAATGGTTTGTGTGGATTGTGGATAAAATGTCTAGGTGGATTAGTCAATGATCTGTGTGGATTGTGGATAAAATGTCTAGGTGGATTAGTCAATGATCTGTGTGCATTGTGAATGTCTAGGTGGATTAGTCAATGATCTGTGTGGATTGTGGATACAATTTCTAGGTGGATTAGTCAATGATTTGTGTGGATTGTGGATAAAATGTCTAGGTTCGGGAGAAAACATTGGTGATGTAGACGGTACGGATCAGAGAACAGACTAGAGAAATCCAGTCAACGACAAAGGAAACATAAGAATGACATCACAGACAGATATAAATAACAGAAGCATTTTTCACAGTGTAGCACTGGGGTAAAAGGGGGGGTGTGTGTGTGTGGGGGGGGGGGGGGGGTCTTTCAGTGAGACCGTGCTGAGAGCGACATTCTACTAATGCCCTACAACATGATGATGATGACAACAGTTTGTGATTTAAGCTAACAGGAAACGGTTCAGAATCTCCTGTAGCCCCAACATCAGCCACTCCATGCAGGAGCAAGTTGTGACAGCGGCTCTGGGTGTTACTGGTGCGGCATTTTCATCCAAGCACACGCGCGCGCGCCTCTCTTAACATACTGACTCCTTAACAGACAGACACACACACACACTCTCTCACTCACACACACACATACACACACATTTACACACACACACACACGCACACACACTTACACACACACACTCACACACTCACACACTTACACACACGTGAAGCAGGCACACAATCGAAGCAAATATATTTTACAATAAAGTGATGTTGCGTGTGTGTGTGTGTGTGCACATTTATTCATGAGCATAACTCTAGAGCTGGCTTGTTGCTGTCGAAGAGTTGACAAGTTTAATTAGAGAGATGTATTCCCAGACCTGGCAGATCACAGTTGTAAGCGGCCTCTAGTGACAGGGGTGTCAGGCTCAAGACTGAGTCAGGACGGCAGTCTCAGCGGGGCTCTATAACGGCGGGACTGGTGTCAGAGAGGTGTGGGCGGGGCGGCTTTCGGAGATACGCCCCTGCCAGCAAGTGTCACAGACAAGAATGAGCATGTCTAGGTAGACAAGTGTCAACATTTCAGTTCTGGTTACCCCTGTGACCCCATGCCCGTGGATTCTCGGGTGATTGAAATCTAACTGCAATGTGTTTGGTGGTGGTGGTTGTCAGAGGAGCGGCCTCTACTTCTGGTAGGATCGGGTTGACTGCCACAAAATCACTGTAGTCAAATAGATCTTTCTGGGGGCAGTGTGAGGGAACTGTGGCATGGAGGCCAAACGTAGATATCGTGTGTCTAATCAATGCCTGATTCAAATCATCTTGCAGGAAGTTCTGTGTCTCACGGTGTACGCTTGTGGTGGGGAGAATGGATGGGAGTGGGGCGGGGGGAGGGGCCCTTGCGTGCTTCTGTCCATAAATATATGATTGTGTGCGTGCTATGTGACTGTGTGCATGTTATGTGAGTGTGTGCAAGTTATGTGAGTGTGTGCATGTTATGTGAGTGTGTGCATGTTATGTGAGTGTGTGCATGTTATTATGTTTAAAAGTGAGAGTTTCGAGTTTCGTACAGCAAACAAAACGTACCACTTACTGCTCTCTCTATCTCTGTCTCTCTCTCTCCACCTCCCCCTCTTCCTCTACGCATGGTGCCAGAACACACACAAATCACACACTCCTTAGCTCTAGAGCTCTCCGATATAAACTCTTTACAGCTGTCCAGACAAGAATCACATACGTTTCAGCCTTTTATCAGTATTTTCTTTAATTTCTTTACAAAATACTTGACACTGTGTAACTATTCTTTTTTGATCGTCATTGTTCTGCTGAAGAAAGCTAATAACCTTAACGCCATTTTTTTTATTGTTCTATAAAGCCGACATATTGTTTATGTTTTATTTTCTATGTTTTCTTGACCTTATTATCCTTCCATGATGAGTCCTCTAAAATAATTGTTCAGGTGAAGTGATAGCTTCCAGAATATGAGAGAGCATTCACAGGACATCGGGCAACACTGACAGGACATCACTCACAGGACATGGGACAAATTGACAGGACACCACTCTCAGGACATAGGGCACCATTGACAGGACACCACTCACATTACACGGGACCATACTGACAGGACACCACTCACATTACAAGGGACCATACTGACAGGAAACCACTCACATTACACGGGACCATACTGACAGGACACCACCCACATTACACGGGACCATACTGACAGGAAACCACTCACAGAACATGGGATCACATTGACAGGACATAGGACAGCTCACCTTGAGAGTGGTCACAACCAGCGTTTTGTTTCCAAACGGGTTTCCGAAGAAAATGTTCTCTCCGTGGGTCACGTTGATTCCAGTGGACACCCTCCACTCGCCTCCCTGTCCACAAGTACGGAAGACAGTTTCATCATTAGGTATGTTTACGGCAGGACACAGGAGAACAATTACTTGGCACAAAACTGAAATTTTTATGGCAGGAAACAACATAACGATTACTTGGCACAAAACTGAAATGTTTATGGCAGGACACAACATAACGATTACTTGGCACAAAACTGAAATGTTTACGGCAGAACATGGGACAACGATTACTTGGCACAACACTGAAATGTTTATGGCAGGACACAGGACCACGATTACTTTGCACAAAACTGAAATGTTTATATGCGGACAAATGATTAGTCATGAGCCCTTGTATTCATATAGTCAGACTTTCGTTGTTAGAGCTAGAGCTTCCCCAGCAGTCTTGTTAGCAATCTACGTTTATTTATTTATCTGGGAGAGGGTGGGAGAGAGATGGTGAAAAAAAGAGGGTGGGAGAGAGAGGGTGGGTGAGAGAGGGTGGGAGAGAGAGGGTGGGAGAGAGATGGTGGAAGAGAGAGGGTGAAGGAGAGGGTGGAAGAAAGAGGGTGGGAGAGAGAGGATGGGAGAGATAGGGTGGGAGGGAGAGGGTGAAAAAAGAGGGTGGGAGAGAGAGGGTGGGTGAGAGAGGGTGGGAGAGAGATGGTGGGAGAGAAAGGGTGGGAGAGAGATGGTGGAAGAGAGAGGGTGGGAGGGAGAGGGTGGAAGAAAGAGGGTGGGAGAGAGAGGGTGGGAGAAAGTGGGAGAAAGAGGGTTGGAGAGAGAGTGTGTGTGGGAAAGAGAGGGTGGAAAGAGAGGATGGGAGGAAAAGAAAGAAGGGGGAGAGAGGGAGAAGGGTGGGAGAGAGGGGTGGGGGGGAGAGAGAAGGAGAGGGGTGAGAAAGGAGGGAGGGGGGGAGAAAGAGGAGTGGGGGAGAAAGAGAGGAGGGGAGGAGAAGAGGGTGGGAGATAGAGGGTGGGAGAAAGAGGGTGGGAGAAAGAGGGTGGGAGAGAGAGTGGGAGAGAGAGGGTGGGAAAGAGAGGGTGGGAGAGAGAGGTCGGAAGAGAGAGAGGGTGGGAGAAAGAGGGTGGGAGAAAGAGGGTGGGAGAGAGAGAACGAACGAACGAACAATCTTTATTTTCGGAGAGAGAGGGTGGGAGAGAGAGGGTGAAAGAGAGAGAGGGTGGGAGAGAGAGGGCGGGAGAGAGAGAGGAGGGGCGGTTATAATCAGAAAGTGAGGGAGGGGAATGCAGGGGATCACCTGGAAGAGATCGGTAGAGTGGGAGGATTTAGGAGGAAGAGACAAGATCAGAGACAGGGAAAGAGTGAGAAAGAGTGGGGGAGGCTAAGTAACAGATCGAGAGAGAGAGAGAGAGAGAGAGAGAGAGAGAGAGAGAGAGAGAGAGACAGAGACAGAAGTTACACAAAATGGTTTAAGATAAGTATATAGATACATTAGTTCTCACGTCACTAGTTCTAGTGGCTGTTAGGGAAAAAAGTGTTTGCTCTTGAGAAAATATGTCAGACTGCATGTTTTATTACTGCGTGTATGTGTGTGTTAGTGTGTGGGAGCAATATGTGTACATAAATGTGTTGCAGCACTATGAATGTGTGTGTGTGAGAGAGAGAGAGAGTATGGCCGCAATGTTTGTGTGTGTATAGCAGCAGTATGCATGTGTCTGTGTGTGTGTCATCTGGTAAGGAATAAGCTATATACACTATTTTACAATTGTAAAAACAAGCAATCTACCCTCTGTTATAGTTGTAAAAACAAGCAATCTACCCTCTGTCACATTTGTAAAAACAAGCAATCTACCCTTTGTCACATTTAAAGAAAAAAACAAGCAATCTACCCTCTGTTACTGTTGTGAAACCAAGCATCTACCCTCTGTTTTCTTTGCAAGAAAAAAAAAAAAAACAATCTATATCCGTTATCTCTGGTACAAATATGTACCATATCCATGTAGCAGCCTCTAATGGCCAGTAGACTAGGACAGAATCAGCCGCATATCGAACACACATCACATGGCCAGTAGACTAGGACAGAATCAGCCGCATATCGAACACACATCACATGGCCAGTAGACTACGACAGAATCAGCCGCATATCGAACACACATCACATGGCCACAAACATGTCCGCTGAAGGTTTATCTCTGATTGCTTGTAGATTTTACAGCTTTCTAGCCTCGTATAGAAACAAATGCACACACACACACACACACACACACACACATGCATACGGCTGCTATACACACACATACAGTGCGGCCATACTCTCTCACACACACACACACACACACACACATGCATACGGCTGCTATACACACACATACAGTGCGGCCATACTCTCTCACACACACACACACACACATGCATACTGCTGCTATACACACACATACAGTGCGGCCATACTCTCTCACACACACACACACACATGCATACGGCTGCTTTACACACACATACAGTGCGGCCATACTCTCTCACACACATACACACACACATGCATACTGCTGCTATACACACACATACAGTGCGGCCATACTCTCTCACACACACACACACACACACACATGCATACTGCTGCTATACACACACATACAGTGCGGCCATACTCTCACACACAAACACACACACACACACACAGACACACACACACACACAGGCATACGGCTGCTATACACACACATACAGTGCGGCCATACTCTCTCACACACACACACACACATGCATACTGCTGCTATACACACACATACAGTGCGGTCATACTCTCTCACACACACACACACACATGCATACGGCTGCTATACACACACATACAGTGCGGCCATACTCTCTCTCACACACACACACACATGCATACTGCTGCTATACACACACATACAGTGCGGCCATACTTTCACACACACACACACACACACACAGACACACACACACACACATGCATACGGCTGCTATACACACACATACAGTGCGGCCATACTCTCTCACACACACACACACACATACACAGACAGAGGAGAATAGATACTGAAACATAAAGACAGCCACAAAGACACACAGATAAAAGACACAGACGAGAGAAGGTGGCGAGGGAGAGACACAGAAGATGCAGGGTGAGAGAGGGAGAGAGACTGGAAGATGAAGGTACACAGTGAGAGAGAGAAGTGAGAGACATTGATGCTGAAGTGTCACATAATGAGACAGACACAAACTAGAAGACAGAAAGAGTAACAGGAGAGACTAAGAAGCACACAAAAAAATGGGTACTTAATTTATAACTTACCACTGACGTCACGACTACGTCACAGGAGACATTCCCAATAAATTCTAGGGTTTTCAGGTTGTAGTTTCTCGCGATTTATGTACAACCAAGTTTAGGGTTAGGGTTAGGGTTAGGGTTAGGATTAGAAGACACTAGATAAACACTAAAAAAAAAAAAAAAAAAAAAAAAACAGCACACTTCCACCCCTTTAAATAATGGACTGTCAGGTCAGCTGTGGATTTCCCACGGGGATTTCGTGTTTGGGGTACGTTATAAATTAAGAACCAAAAAATGTGCATACATGTAAACACACACCTGTAGACACATTCGTCATCAAATAATAATCGTATCCGACTGGTATGTGTAGAGAGAATAATCATGCACCTAGCAACAATCAACTCAAAGTAAACCTCAAAATTCCAATGCTCATATGTGATCACATTTCTTCTTTCCGTGGACATATGTGATCACATTTCTTCTTTCCGTGGACATATGTGATCACATTTCTTCTTCCCTTGGACATATGTGATCACATTTCTTCTTTCCGTGGACATATGTGATCACATTTCTTCTTTCCGTGGACATATGTGATCACATTTCTTCTTTCCGTGGACATATGTGATCACATTTCTTCTTTCCGTGGACATATGTGATCACATTTCTTCTTTCCGTGGACATATGTGATCACATTTCTTCTTCCCTTGGACATATGTGATCACATTTCTTCTTTCCTTGGACATATGTGATCACATTTCTTCTTTCCGTGGACATATGTGATCACATTTCTTCTTCCCTTGGACATATGTGATCACATTTCTTCTTTCCTTGGACATATGTGATAACATTTCTTCTTTCCTTGGACATATGTGATCACATTTCTTTTTTCCTTGGACATATGTGATCACATTTCTTCTTTCCTTGGACATATGTGATCACATTTCTTTTTTCCTTGGACATATGTGATCACATTTCTTCTTCCCTTGGACATATGTGATCACATTTCTTCTTCCCTTGGACATATGTGATCACATTTCTTCTTCCCTTGGACATATGTGATCACATTTCTTCTTCCCGTGGACATATGTGATAACATTAGTTCTTCCCTTGGACATATGTGATCACATTTCTTCTTCTCTTGGACATATGTGATCACATTTCTTCTTCCCTTGGACATATGTGATCACATTTCTTCTTCCCTTGGACATATGTGATCACATTTCTTCTTCCCTTGGACATATGTGATCACATTTCTTCTTCCCTTGGACATATGTGATCACATTTCTTTTTCCCTTGGACATATGTGATCACATTTCTTCTTTCCTTGGACATATGTGATCACATTTCTTTTTCCCTTGGACATATGTGATCACATTTTTTCTTCCCTTGGACATATGTGATAACATTGGTTCTTCCCTTGGACATATGTGATCACATTTCTTCTTCCCTTGGACATATGTGATAACATTGGTTCTTCCCTTTGACATATGTAATAATATTTCTTTTTCTCTTGGACATATGTGATAACATTTCTTCTTCCCTTGGACATATGTGATAACATTTCTTCTTCCCTTGGACATATGTGATAACATTGGTTCTTCCCTTTGACATATGTGAAAATATTTCTTTTTCTCTTGGACATATGTGATAACATTTCTTCTTCCCTTAAACATATGTATGTGATAACATTTCTTCTTCCCTTGGAACGACAACATCATCAAGTGCCAACCGCCTAAGTTCCAGAGTTCCTCATGTTTGTGTGTCGTTGATCCACCTCCGGCAACTGACCATGTCATGATTAACTTGACCTAACTTTGACAACTGACCATGTCATGGTTGACTTGACCCAGCCTCAGCAACTGACCATGTCATGGTTGACTTGACCTAGCCTCAGCAACTGTCTATGTCATTATTTACTTGGCCTAGCTCTGGCAACTAGCCATGTCGTGGCTGACTTGACCTAGCCTCAGCAACTGACCATGTCGTGGTTGACTTGACCTAGCCTCAGCAACTGACCATGTCGTGGTTGACTTGACCTAGCCTCAGCAACTGACCATGTTGTGGTTGACTTAACCTAGCCTCAGCAATTGACCATGTCGGGGTTGACTTGACCTAGCCTCAGCAACTGACCATGTCATGGTTGACTTGACCCAGCCTCAGCAACTGACCATGTCGTGGTTGACTTGACCTAGCCTCAGCAACTGACCATGTCGTGGTTGACTTGACCTAGCCTCAGCAATTGACCATGTCGTGGTTGACTTGACCTAGCCTCAGCAACTGACCATGTCATGGTTGACTTGACCCAGCCTCAGCAACTGACCATGTCGTGGTTGACTTGACCTAGCCTCAGCAACTGACCATGTCGTGGTTGACTTGACCTAGCCCCAGTAACTGACTGTGTCATGGTTGACGACCTAGCTCTGACAACTGACCATGTCATGGTTGACTTGATCTAGCCTCAGCAACTGACTATGTCATTATTGACTTGGCCTAGCTCTGGCAACTGGCCATGTCATGGTTGACTTGACCTAGCCCCGGTAACTGACCATGTCATGGTTGACTTGACCTAGCCTCAGCAATTGACCATGTCATGGTTGACTTGACCTAGCCTCAGCAATTGACCATGTCATGGTTGACTTGACCTAGCTTTGGCAACTGACCATGGCATGCTTGACTTAAACAAGATCCGGCAATAAACCATGTCATGGTTGACTTGACGTAGCCCCGGTAACTGACCATGTCATGGTTGACTTGACATAGCCCCGGTAACTGACCATGTCATGGTTGACTTGACCTAGCTTTGGCAACTGACCATGGCATGCTTCACTTGAACAAGCTCCGGCAATAAACCATGTCATGGTTGACTTGACGTAGCCCCGGTAACTGACCATGTCATGGTTGACTTGACATAGCCCCGGTAACTGACCATATCATGGCCGAGTTCTGAGAGCCAGCTGGTGCAGGTGCTCGTCTGGCTCGAGTGGAGCCGTGGTGCGTTACACATGTACCGTCTCCACAATCAAGGTTGGCCGCCATGTATCTTTTGCGAACTTTAGGGATATTATGACGTAAGGCCCCAATCTCGTCCATGGCAAAACTCTGGAACTACTGTCTGAAAGCGGAGAACGGTCTTTTTTTAACCTTCCACATTGGAATCGAATCTTCGTCAACATCTTGATTTGCGCTCTAAAACAACGAGTTCACCAGCGTCGAAGACACAGCTCCCTAGAGACCTTCTATTGTATAACAGCCAGATCATTGAAGATTTTCTAAACTCTAGTAGTTCGCTCCCTAGAGATTCTAATCTTTAGCAGTGTGCTCCATAGAGACGTTCTGATCTCTAGCAGTGTGCTCCATAGAGACGTTCTCATCTCTAGCAGTATGCTCCATAGAGACGTTCTCATCTCTAGCAGTATGCTCCATAGAGACGTTCTCATCTCTAGCAGTGTGCTCCATAGAGACGTTCTCATCTCTAGCTGTATGCTCCATAGAGACGTTCTCATCTCTAGCAGTGTGCTCCATAGAGACGTTCTCATCTCTAACAGTGTGCTCCATAGAGACGTTCTCATCTCTAGCAGTGTGCTCCATAGAGACGTTTTCATCTCTAGCAGTATGCTCCATAGAGACGTTCTCATCTCTAGCAGTGTGCTCCATAGAGACGTTCTCATCTCTAGCTGTATGCTCCATAGAGACGTTCTCATCTCTAGCAGTGTGCTCCATAGAGACGTTCTCATCTCTAACAGTATGCTCCATAGAGACGTTCTCATCTCTAGCTGTATGCTCCATAGAGACGTTCTCATCTCTAGCAGTGTGCTCCATAGAGACGTTCTCATCTCTAGCAGTATGCTCCATAGAGACGTTCTCATCTCTAGCAGTATGCTCCAAAGAGACGTTCTCATCTCTAGCAGTATGCTCCATAGAGACGTTCTCATCTCTAGCAGTATGCTCCATAGAGACGTTCTCATCTCTAGCAGTATGCTCCATAGAGACGTTCTCATCTCTAGCAGTGTGCTCCATAGAGACGTTCTCATCTCTAGCTGTATGCTCCATAGAGACGTTCTCATCTCTAGCAGTGTGCTCCATAGAGACGTTCTCATCTCTAGCTGTATGCTCCATAGAGACGTTCTCATCTCTAGCTGTATGCTCCATAGAGACGTTCTCATCTCTAGCAGTGTGCTCCATAGAGACGTTCTCATCTCTAGCAGTATGCTCCATAGAGACGTTCTCATCTCTAGCAGTATGCTCCAAAGAGACGTTCTCATCTCTAGCAGTATGCTCCATAGAGACGTTCTCATCTCTAGCAGTATGCTCCATAGAGACGTTCTCATCTCTAGCAGTATGCTCCATAGAGACGTTCTCATCTCTAGCAGTATGCTCCATAGAGACGTTCTCATCTCTAGCAGTGTGCTCCATAGAGACGTTCTGATTTCTAGCAGTGTGCTCCATAGATAAGTTCTCATCTCTAGCAGTGTGCTCCATAGAGACGTTCTCATCTCTAGCAGTGTGCTCCATAGAGACGTTCTCATCTCTAGCAGTATGCTCCATAGAGACGTTCTCATCTCTAGCAGTATGCTCCATAGAGACGTTCTCATCTCTAGCAGTGTGCTCCATAGAGACGTTCTGATCTCTAACAGTATGCTCCATAGAGACGTTCTCATCTCTAGCAGTATGCTCCATAGAGACGTTCTCATCTCTAGCAGTATGCTCCATAGAGACGTTCTCATCTCTAGCAGTATGCTCCATAGAGACGTTCTCATCTCTAGCAGTATGCTCCATAGAGACGTTCTCATCTCTAGCAGTATGCTCCATAGAGACGTTCTCATCTCTAGCAGTGTGCTCCATAGAGACGTTCTGATCTCTAGCAGTATGCTCCATAGAGACGTTCTCATCTCTAGCAGTATGCTCCATAGAGACGTTCTCATCTCTAGCAGTATGCTCCATAGAGACGTTCTCATCTGTAGCAGTATGCTCCATAGAGACGTTCTCATCTCTAGCAGTATGCTCCATAGAGACGTTCTCATCTGTAGCAGTATGCTCCATAGAGACGTTCTCATCTCTAGCAGTATGCTCCATAGAGACGTTCTCATCTGTAGCAGTGTGCTCCATAGATAAGTTCTGATTTCTAGCAGTCAGCCTGACAAGAAACCTGTAATATCTACCAATCATTTCACTGGGACTGTCAAATATCACTTACCAGTAAGCTCGCTCAGAGTTAGTCTAATCTCTACCAGAAGCTCATTCATGACGTGCTACGCCCACCAACAAACACACACACAAACATACATACCAGCGTCCGTCGTCCTAATGTCCAAGCTTCATTGGCCAATCTTCCACCTGAACACACCAAAAGACATTGTCGATATGGTCACATGACCGATATACAGCCTGTTGCATCATATCTCCAACCAGGGGTTATAGCTACGACACTCGGGAGACGACAACTGGACAGACAACAAGCAAATGTCCACACCAACCTTGACCAGGCCACGTGTGGTCAGCTGAAGAATGTCCAGTTTAAAGTCCAACCGTCTACCAGCTTTCAGAACAATGTCGCCCGTCAGTGCTCGCACGGGCACCTGTCAAGGGAGACAAGTAGCCACATAACGTCAGAAATAGATGGAGGCAAATTCAACAATACAGATTCTTCAATGTATACTGTTCAAAAAAAAAAAAGAAACGCATAGTTACTGAAAGGAACAAACATACTCACAATTTTAACATTCTGCATCTTTGTAATGCATGCAGTAAGTGAAATTACTCCAATTTCACACAAGAGTACCTTAGGGTTTCACCAATCAGGTGACACCTTTTTTTGCATCTAGGTCACGATAATTTTTAGGCGTAGGCCTTTGCCATTAGTTTAGTGTATGGCCTCCTCTTGTGTGGATCAGTGAATGGCATCTCCTGAGCATGGATGCGATCAGATGTCTGATGTGGGCCTTTGGGATGGCTGCCCACTCTTCCTGGGGTGCCTGGAAAAGATCATGGCCATTGGCTGGAGCAACGTTTCGTTGACAAGCACGTCTTTACAGCTCATCCCACATAAGCTCAATCGGACTCATGTCTGCAGACAGGGATGGCCAGGGAAGGGTTTGAACGATATTGGCAGCCAGGAACTGCGTGATCAACTGTGAAGAATGGGGTCAGGCGTTGTCCTGTTGAAAAAGATATCTGTTGGCATCCTAAATGGAAGGACATGTGGTCGAATAATTTCACGGATGTATCGTTGCGCCTCCAAGCTTCCTTCAATGTGTATAAATTGTCTCCCTTCGTATAAACTGATCATTCCACGTACCATTACACCTCCACCACCGTGCAGCAGAGCTTCATCAACACAATTTTGGGCTAAACCTTTATTTTGTCTACGGTAGGCCCTACGCCGTCAACCATGACGGTGCAACAAAAAGACAGATTCGTCACTAAACCTGTCACGTCTCCACTGATTGTCACTTGCCTAGGGACGATGTTGGTTGGCCCCAAGCAGTCAATTTTGGCGGTGGCGACGCGTAAGGAGAGGTCCTCGGTGTGGTCGTCTAGCCCAAAGTCCAACATGATGCAGTCTGTTCCGAACAGTTTGATCAGACACATGACGTTCTAGAGGCACTGCCTGTGCAGTTAGGGAAGCTGTTGTAAACCTGTCTCTGAGGTGACGAAGCCGAATAAAGTGATTCTCTGTTGCTGTTGTCACGATGGGTCGTCCACTGCTATGTCGATCTTCAACTGAAACAGTGGCTTGGAACCGGTGCCACTAATCTGATGCACGTTTAGATGCCTGGCCACCTGACTTTGACTTTCTCCTGCTCGCAGTCGGCCAATAGCAACATTCCTTAAATTTATTGTTAGAAGCGCCATTCGTGACTGATTGAAAATGAAAGATCGTATTTTGTGTCGCGTTATCCTTTTATAGTGTTTCAGTGGAAAAGTGGCAGTGAAAAGTGTTCACAGCAAAGTGTGTTG
Organism: Candidula unifasciata; assembly: GCA_905116865.2. Classification (NCBI taxonomy): domain Eukaryota; kingdom Metazoa; phylum Mollusca; class Gastropoda; order Stylommatophora; family Geomitridae; genus Candidula; species Candidula unifasciata. The sequence goes on from CAJHNH020008470.1 coordinate 226,052, forward strand.
TTTCTTTGGAGCACATCATGAGCTGTGCTAACAAATATGGTTTTAAACACATTTGACCACTGCGATGTAACAATTACAAAAACCCACGCAATTCAGGCTCACATGTCCGCTGGACATGGTAAACAACATTTGAGTCTGCTTTTCACATACCCGAGGACGATATTTTATTTATAAAATAATAAAAACACGCGATCGGATAACTATGCGTTCATTTTTTTTTTTTTTTTTTTTGAACAGTATACATTCAACAATAGCATATCTGCATTTTAAAATAATCAATATGGCTAAAAATCTGTGGTCAAGTCAATAGTCTGTGGTTAGGTCAACAATCTGAGGTCAAGTTAATATTCTGTGGTAAAGTCAATATTCTGTAGTCAAGTCCATAATCTGTCATCATCATCATAATGTGCCCTGCCACTCATAAATCTCCACTGATCACAATCCCTGGTTGACTGGAACAGCTCTCTTGATGATATCCCTCCATGCCATCGTTTCAGCCCATCCAGCATCGTCTTTCTTGGTCTGCCTCTTCCCCTTTTTCCACTGACCTTTCACGTTGTCACGATGTTCTCAAATGTCTCTCTTCTCATTATGTTTCATAAGAACAGTGTTTGTCTCTTTCTTATTGCTGTTTATAGAGATCTAATTTCCTTAGCTTCTTTTAAAACAATCGTTGTTAGTTACTCTGGCCATCCAATGTATTCGTCACATTCGTCTCAGAAACCGAATCTCTGTTGCTTCCAAATTCTTCTAAATTTGTTCCCTGACATTCCATGATTCGCTGCCATACAACAGAACAGGTTCTATGTAATCATTTAGCCCTCTCTTTCTGACATTTAATGACAGCAAATTGGTGCATCAGATATTTTTCATTTTCTGAAATGCAGCTTTCGCTTGACCAGCTTTTAATCTCTGTCACATATTTTCCATAAGATGACTGTTTCCAGATATTTGAATTTATTGACTTGGTTGTCTTCTTCCTTCAACTGAGATATCACAATTTGGTATTCTCTTCTTCTTTGATATAACCCTTGCTTCCGTTTTCTTAATATTCAATGAAAGTCTTTAGCACTCTCCATCACTACAATATCTAACAGTTTTTGTATATCATTTGCATTTTCAGCTAACAAAACTCTATCGTCTGCATAAAACAAATTGTTTATATTGTTTTTCCTTCAATTGGTATTTCTGCTTTCTGTTCAATTTCCCTCAAAACTATTTCACTACATACAGAGAAAAGGTCTGGGGATAAGACACATCCCTGTCGTACTCCTTGTTTTATCTGTTCAAAAGTACCCAATCTGTTTCCCACTTTAATTGCTGCAGCTTGGCTCCAGTTAATGTTTTAACTATTCTGAGATCTTTCCCGTCTACATTAAATTCTTCCAACATTTTTATCATCTCCTCATGTTAAACTTTGTCCAATGATTTAGCTTAATCTATAAAGTAAAATATTAGTCTCTTTGTATTTCCTTTGATTTTTCTATCTGTGTTCGTAATATGAATATTGCATTACTTGTCCCTTTACCTTCCATGAATCCATACTGCTCTTTACTCATCTCCATTCTCATTTTTCTTCTGGCCTCTTCCTATTACAATTCTAAGTAGTAATTTAGTGACATGATTAGTTGAGTTGATTGCACGACATTGTTCACATTGAATTACTCTTGGTGTTTTGGGTTACACAATAAATACAGACTATATCAGATCACTTGGTATGTACTCAGTATTATAAATGCCATTCATCTGTTTAGTTAATATTTCTACCCCTAATTTCCCCAGTACTTCTAATTGTTCTACCGAAAGTTTTATCTGGCCCAGTTGACTTTCCTTTTTTCTTATGTTTAATAGCATTGCTAACTTCTTTCTTTAGTATAGGCGGACCTTCTAAATGTATTTTTTCAGGTAATTCTGCTCTCTTTCCATCGTATGTATTCATTCCATCTAGCTATTATATCATCTGTGACGAGCTGGTCTGGACAGCTGTTTCTGTCCTTTTAAAAAGTGCTTTGTTTAGATAATATTATTATCAAAGTTCTAAACATTTTCCTATTGCTTTTAATTAGCATAATAACACTGGACTAATTAAGAAATTTCTTACCCCTTTCCTAATGCTTCATTGTAGCAAAATTATAATTAAAGAGTTGAAAGGTAATATAGGCGAAGAGTAGTGCAAGGGGGACTGAAGAGTTACTTCCTCCTGACTTCCTGTTCCCTTTTCAATTCAGAAATTGACCGGTTCAGACTAAAGTTCTTAGTCTGCCTGTGGTCCAATTTTCTGTTTGAATTCCCTGCCAGGGGTGAGTTAAAAGAATAAGTTTAATTTGATGTATTGCTGCTTATTCCTCTGAATTAATTTTACAGGCTGAATTCTGGAATTTAATGCCCACATGGCTCAACAACTATGATAAATTTCTTTATCCTCACTAACCACGTTTATGATCTAGTATGTACATGTATGCAAACATATTATCGATTTGATGATTGAATTAATGTTTATTTGCTACTAGAAACGTGCATTGGTATTTTTTAATAATTATACTTATATTAATTAAGTGATAATTATGTCCTCATGTGAAATCTCAGCCAGTTCCTGTTTCCAGCTTAGACAATTAAAAATAGGAATGAAGTTTATATTCATTATACCTAATCCCTTCTAAGTTGATTTCACCTCATGGTGATATTAGCTTGATAAATTACTGTCTTGCTTTAATTTAGATTTAGTCCAGATAATTCTGAGACTGGTTTAAGAGCTTGAAAAGTGAATAACACAGTGAGGGAATTTAATATTCACACTGTCAGAGAAGAAGAAGCAGAAAAGAGATGTATGGCCCATGCTTGTAATTATTATTGTTGTAGATATATTTCCCTATTACTAGGAATACATTTCAGTTTTACAGCAGCTGGCCTTACAAATGTAATAATTATATTTCACCCCTCACCACTTCTAAACTCTGCTGAATAAGATTAGCACATGTGTGGATTAAGATTTAAACTGGAGTGAGTGTTGTATATTTTATGTTAATACTGTGACAGATGGAAAGCCCATTGTCAACTATGATTGTATTTTGACACTTATCCCAGCACCCAGTATATTGATGGAGATATGTCAATCCCATTTATTTTCAAACAGTGCAAAGCACCTGTTATGAGTTTCTGGCCTTGGTAAACTCACTCCCTGCTTCTCATTCATTGTGATGTGAACCCATGTGGTTAAAATGAGAATATTGTGAAATATGACTGTGTGTCTGTGTGTGTAAGCATGTTAACCCTTCAAAGGAGTACTAGTGTGCAGACATCAGAACAATTTACACTGAGGAATGTCCTTTCTTTTTGTGTGCTGTAAACTCTTGTTCTTGAGAGTATTCATGAAACTGGTTTCCTAAATATTTCCCCATCAGGATTATGGACCATGTTCTGTACACATTCCCATTCTATACCAGTAGAATGTGAACACCTGTTTCTATCCTACTCCATATATATGTGTGTAGTGTAACAGTTTAAAGACTGGAGGTATTGTTGTCTCCAGTTAGAACCTTCCTGACTGTTTGTTTAAGGACTGTTCCATTGTTCTAGTTCCAGATTGTATTCCAGATGGTAGTCCAGAAGTAGATCCTAAGCTTAGTCGCAGATACCCGATTGTCCGGACTGGACTGGAAGATTCGGCCTGCCTGATGTGTTTCCGAAGCTTAGTCAGAAGCTGACAACAGAAACCTAAGCTACAGCTAAGTGGGAACATCTGTTGCTTTCCCAATCCATAATTTTATATCCACAGCCATTTTATTTACTTATCATTTGAATTTATATTGATTTGAAAATCCTAATAAATGTTAGTTTTAATGTTCCTACAGTTTTATGAAGTTTCATTTTAACTGTAAACATTGTCAGTGAACTTAAGAACATTTAAATATACAATCTTAATTACAGCAGGGAATAAGATGTGGGCAAACCCCGAATCCTCTCATTTAACCAGCAAGGCTGGGGTTACTATAAGACTTTTTGATGTTTCACCGTTTGCAATTCCCTCTGTAAAGTGCACACAGTGCATTCGCTAGTTAAAGCGAAGTTACCCGCCACAGATTGGGGGCTCGTCCGGGATAGAACCCACTCACAAAGTGAGATTCTCGTCTCGGAATTTACTCACTCGCAAAGTGGAGATCTTGTCTCCGGGTTTATAACCTAACACCACAAAGTGAGATATTGTTCCTGGTTTTTCCCTAGACAACAGCATATTTTTTTTATATTTTGTGTTCAAGTGTTTAGCCATCTTTGATTTATTGTATGGCATATACTTAACGAACACTGGGGGCTCAGAGTCATTAGTTACTAGTTTGCCTGTTAAAGTTAGCAAAAATTCACTTGGGTAATTATGTAACTGAAATTTACAAATAGTTTAAATGTTCACTGACTTTAGGAAATCAAAATATATAATTGGCTAGGACAATTTTAAATCCCAAAAATAATGGTTGCCCATAAGGTTAAGGATTTGTTAAAATGGATTGACAATTGCATTGCTATTTGATTGATTATGTGATTGATTATTTGATTGATGCATATGTGATTTGCTTACTAACCCTCTGTTGACCTAATTTTCTGAGTCTTGTCTAGTACTCTATAATTTCAGCAGCAATCATAGGTGATAATTTGCAAACTTCTTGTAAGGGTCACTACAGCTTAACCGAGATGGCAGCAAATAATTATCTATTGGGCAAGACCATCTCAGACTTTGCTGCTCATGAGGCAGGTTTGAGTGGGGCTGAGCTAGATATATATGTCTCTGATTTGTTGAATGCCAAATCTCAACTAGAAGCTAATGTAGGTGTCCAAGGGAGGGAAGTAGATTCTATAGATTGGTTTTTTAGAAGTATAGAAATGGGCCAGGCTTGCAAATTCACAGGTATTAAACTGCTAGAGTGTGTTGCAGAGAAGGTCAAGGAAGATTGGGAGTGGCAACTGGAGTGTGTCCAGATGGAACAACATGCACAAACTAGAGGTTTTAAAGAGGCGCTTGAACATACTCAGTGGAACCAGAAAGCCTTTGCTGGCGAGCCTTCCCGAGAATTATGGATGTTCACAACCCCAAAGCCAGACACTTCCATGTCAGTCAAAAATGCCTTGCCAAATACTAGTATCAGTCACTTAGGATCAGTAATTGAAGAAAGAACCCTTACCCCACCAGAATCTGGAAGTGAAAACCCTGGTAGAGAATGTGAGATCCTTGGCAGCTGTCAAGAGATCAAAACTAGTGAGCCTGCGGCTGCAGTGACCACTAGTGGGCTAGCTACCACAAAACTTGAGTTAACTCAGGGTGGTGATTTTTGTCAAGATGGTCATTCCTTGGCAGAAATAAAAAGTGTTATTCCCAAAACCAACCCCATTTTAGATAATATTATTGTATCTAGAAGCTTGCACAGCAAGGAAACTTTGAAGAAGGTAGGTGGCGAGACAGAAGACTTCAGCTCCACGCTGCAGATAGTATCTTGTAAAGCGGAGTCTGTTTATGTCCATGCTCCCACTACTTATTCTCACACGCAGTCAGTAGAAAGTCATGTGCTAGTTAAAGACATAGATTTTTCCAGTAAGTCGAGTGATATCCTAGAGTTTACTGAGAGAAGCAAAAATGCATCTCAGTCCTGCTTACAAGTTAGGGAAAAAGAGTCTCAGGCCTTAGATAAGTCCTTGAGGTCTCAGGGTATGTTGTTGTGTCCCCTCAGAATCAAGGGCAAGCACAACTTTGACTACCAAGAAAATGAGTCTCATGCTTCTGATAAGCCACTGAGATCTCATGGTATGTTGTTGTGTCCCCTCAGAACCAAGTGCAAGCACAACTTTGACAACCCAACGACTGCAAATAAGCAGGTCATGAGAGACCAAAAGTCTCGCATCTTGGTCCAATCCAAGATGAGCCAACCAAAGCATTTGTGGACACCTCTTCTGAAAAGAGTTGTGTGTTTCACCAAGGCTAGACAGACTGCTAAAAAGCTAACTAGGTCTACTGAGAACCCCTTAAAGAGTAAACTCCTTAAGCTCAGGTCTTTTGCCAGTTTAGTTAGGACCATTAATGATCCCAACCCTAAATCTGGTGAGGCTTATGCCAAATCCTCTGCAACCAGGCCAGAAACTTCAGTCTGTGCCAGTGCAGCCAAGAGGAGGAAGAACCCTTCCTTTACTTCATCTTCAGATGAAACCCACAAGACCCAGTCTACGGTTGCGACTGTAGGGTCTGTACACTGTCGTAAGCAGCGCTTACCTTTTCTTCCATGTAAATCCTCCCAGATAGTTTCATGGATAAGACGCACTCAGACAGGTATTTTGAACATTGAACTGATCTTTCCTTCATGCCATCTTTTCTTTGTTAAGATTGTTTCTATTCAGAGAAGCGGACAGTCCGCCTTGACTTTCTCTGGGAAAAGACTTTGGTATGTTAGTCGCAGTCGGTCATATCCGCTGGGACGGGGCTACAAATCCCAGTCAGTTGTTAAGGAGAAATTTTTTGTTCCTATTGAGATCCCATAGCAGATTAATTAGGGGATAATTTAGCAGGTGGATTGTAGGTAGCAGAAACAGTATCCAGGCCAGTTTAAGTTTGATATGTAAATATCAAACTTATCTTCGTTGGGCATATGTGACGAGCTGGTCTGGACAGCTGTTTCTGTCCTTTTAAAAAGTGCTTTGTTTAGATAAAATTATTATCAAAGTTCTGAACATTTTCCTATTGCTTTTAATTAGCATAATAACACTGGACTAATTAAGAAATTTCTTACCCCTTTCCTAATGCTTCATTGTAGCAAAATTATAATTAAAGAGTTGAAAGGTAATATAGGCGAAGAGTAGTGCAAGGGGGACTGAAGAGTTACTTCCTCCTGACTTCCTGTTCCCTTTTCAATTCAGAAATTGACCGGTTCAGACCTAAAGTTGTTAGTCTGCCTGTGGTCCAATTTTCTGTTTGAATTCCCTGCCAGGGGTGAGTTAAAAGAATAAGTTTAATTTGATGTATTGCTGCTTATTCCTCTGAATTAATTTTACAGGCTGAATTCTGGAATTTAATGCCCACATGGCTCAACAACTATGATAAATTTCTTTATCCTCACTAACCACATTTATGATCTAGTATGTACATGTATGCAAACATATTATCGATTTGATGATTGAATTAATGTTTATTTGCTACTAGAAACGTGCATTGGTATTTTTAATAATTATACTTATATTAATTAAGTGATAATTATGTCCTCATGTGAAATCTCAGCCAGTTCCTGTTTCCAGCTTAGACAATTAAAAATAGGAATGAAGTTTATATTCATTATACCTAATCCCTTCTAAGTTGATTTCACCTCATGGTGATATTAGCTTGATAAATTACTGTCTTGCTTTAATTTAGATTTAGTCCAGATAATTCTGAGACTGGTTTAAGAGCTTGAAAAGTGAATAACACAGTGAGGGAATTTAATATTCACACTGTCAGAGAAGAAGAAGCAGAAAAGAGATGTATGGCCCATGCTTGTAATTATTATTGTTGTAGATATATTTCCCTATTACTAGGAATACATTTCAGTTTTACAGCAGCTGGCCTTACAAATGTAATAATTATATTTCACCCCTCACCACTTCTAAACTCTGCTGAATAAGATTAGCACATGTGTGGATTTAGATTTAAACTGGAGTGAGTGTTGTATATTTTATGTTAATACTGTGACAGATGGAAAGCCCATTGTCAACTATGATTGTATTTTGACACTTATCCCAGCACCCAGTATATTGATGGAGATATGTCAATCCCATTTATTTTCAAACAGTGCAAAGCACCTGTTATGAGTTTCCTGCCTTGGTAAACTCACTCCCTGCTTCTCATTCATTGTGATGTGAACCCATGTGGTTAAAATGAGAATATTGTGAAATATGACTGTGTGTCTGTGTGTGTAAGCATGTTAACCCTTCAAAGGAGTACTAGTGTGCAGACATCAGAACAATTTACACTGAGGAATGTCCTTTCTTTTTGTGTGCTGTAAACTCTTGTTCTTGAGAGTATTCATGAAACTGGTTTCCTAAATATTTCCCCATCAGGATTATGGACCATGTTCTGTACACATTCCCATTCTATACCAGTAGAATGTGAACACCTGTTTTCTATCCTACTCCATATATATGTGTGTAGTGTAACAGTTTAAAGACTGGAGGTATTGTTGTCTCCAGTTAGAACCTTCCTGACTGTTTGTATAAGGACTGTTCTATTGTTCTAGTTCCAGATTGTATTCCAGATGGTAGTCCAGAAGTAGATCCTAAGCTTAGTCGCAGATACCCGATTGTCCGGACTGGACTGGAAGATTCGGCCTGCCTGATGTGTTTCCGAAGCTTAGTCAGAAGCTGACAACAGAAACCTAAGCTACAGCTAAGTGGGAACATCTGTTGCTTTCCCAATCCATAATTTTATATCCACAGCCATTTTATTTACTTATCATTTGAATTTATATTGATTTGAAAATCCTAATAAATGTTAGTTTTAATGTTCCTACAGTTTTATGAAGTTTCATTTTAACTGTAAACATTGTCAGTGAACTTAAGAACATTTAAATATACAATCTTAATTACAGCAGGGAATAAGATGTGGGCAAACCCCGAATCCTCTCATTTAACCAGCAAGGCTGGGGTTACTATAAGACTTTTTGATGTTTCACCGTTTGCAATTCCCTCTGTAAAGTGCACATAGTGCATTCGCTAGTTAAAGCGAAGTTACCCGCCACATCATCTTCCTGCATTAAGATCTCTCCTGCTTTCGATTTTACACATCCTGCAATAATATGTGGCCAACTCAATATTCTGTGACCAAGTCAATAGTCTGTGGTCACGTCAATATTCTGTGGTCAAGTCAATAGTCTATGGTCACGTCAATATTCTGTGATCAAGTCAATAGTCTATGGTCACGTCAATATTCTGTGGTCAAGTCAATAGTCTATGGTCACGTCAATATTCTGTGGTCAAGTCAATAGTCTATGGTCACGTCAATATTCTGTGATCAAGTCAATAGTCTATGGTCACGTCAATATTCTGTGGTCAAGTCAATAGTCTATGGTCACGTCAATATTCTGTGGTCAAGTCAATAGTCTATGGTCACGTCAATATTCTGTGTTCAAGTCAATAATCTGGGGGCCAATGTTGCATACGACATATGCAAGACAGCACTGGTAGCGGTCGCAGTCACTAGGACATCATAAATATATGTATGAAAATATTTGCGCAGTTGTTTGCTACTTGGCAACAAAACACAAGACTTGGAGCTGCGAAGCTGGACAGTTAACCGTTAGGATCGTAGACTGTTTCATGCAAGGAGGGTTGCTCTACCACACGGCAGATGGCAGCGCTTTGTCTAGAGCAGTGGAAACAGTTTAGTACCGGACAAACAGTCAAGCGTCTACTGAATGTTTAGCCTAGAGCTGGTTTTCGTCAAGTAACAAGAATTTTATAGACGAAGTTGTTGTGGCTGAGGGGTCACTGGCTTGTTGTTTTCCAGTGAACCGAAATATTGTCAAGGTCACTTTTGTAAACTGTTTAAAATGTCTGCCTTAATGATAAACTATATGTCCGTCATCAATACACGTTTCCACTGTGTACAAGTGAGTCATTGAATATTTTACATTTAGGTAATGTTGCGAGTCACAAGCTCACACATTTCAGGACTGAGTTCGTGGGGCTGTTTTGTCTTTGTAACAAAAAATATTATAAACCGGAGACAAGTCAGCACCTGATGCCACCTGATGTCACCTGATGCCACCTGATGTCACCTGATGTCACCTGATGTCACCTGATGTCACCTGATGCCACCTGATGTCACCTGATGTCAAGAGTATGCAGAAGACAATCAGCCATACATTAGACTAGTGAAGCAGACACAGACAATGCACTCCACTGATGTTGGACACACACACAGCAGACTCACTGGGTGTATGACAGACAGTCAGAGAATAGACTCCGCTCGTGTAGAACAGACAACAGACTCACCTGGCGTAGGAAAGACAGAAACCTGACTCGTCTGGTGTAGGACATACAGAAAACAGACTCAACTTGGTGTAGGACAGACAGACAACAAGCTCACCTGGTGTAGGAAAGAAAGACAACATCCTCACCTGGTGTAGGAAAGACAGACAACAGGCTCACCTGGTGTAGGAAAGACAGACAACAGGCTCACCTGGTGTAGGAAAGACAGACAACAGGCTCACCTGGTGTAGGACAGACAGACAATAGACTCAATTGTGTAGGAAAGACAACAGACTCCCATGGTGTAGGACAGTCAGACAACAGACTCCCATGGTGTAGGACAGACAGACAACAGACTCCCATGGTGTAGGACAGACAGACAACAGACTCCCATGGTGTAGGACAGACAGAAAATAGACTCACCTGGTGTAGGAAAGACAACAGGCTCACCTGGTGTAGGACAGACAGACAACAGGCTCATCTGGTGAAGGACAGATAGACAACAGGCTCCCATGGTGTAGGACAGACAGACAATAGACTCACCTGGTGTAGGAAAGACAACAGACTCACCTGGTGTAGGAAAGACAACAGACTCACCTGGTGTAGGACAGATAGACAACAGGCTCACCTGGTGTAGGACAGACAGACAACAGACTAACCTGGTGTAGGACAGACAGACAACAGACTCACCTGGTGTAGGACAGACAGACAACAGACTCACCTGGTGTAGGACAGACAGACAACAGACTCACCTGGTGTAGGACAGACAGACAACAGACTCACCTGGTGTAGGACAGACAGACAACAGGCTCACCTGGTGTAGGACAGATAGACAACAGGCTCACCTGGTGTAGGACAGACAGACAACAGACTCACCTGGTGTAGGACAGATAGACAACAGGCTCACCTGGTGTAGGACAGACAGACAACAGACTCACCTGGTGTAGGACAGACAGACAACAGACTCACCTGGTGTAGGACAGACAGACAACAGACTCACCTGGTGAAGGAACGAGTACAGACTGGGCCCTGATGTCCACGGGCTCGGGCTGTCACAGGTGACGTTGACCGGTCTCAAGATGGCCGACTTGTCGTAGCGCTGGAGCGCGTGCGCCAACAGGTAGACGGAGTCATACATCAGCGCCACCTCGTGCTGATCACGTGCAGGTATCCCACAGACAACACAATCAAACAGGTGTGAGCACAGACAACATAAAATATATGCATGTCTATGCAGCACTTCTATGCATTATGATAGTACACGTGTGAGCACAGATAACAGATCATATCAGCTTGACTATAAAGCACGTTCAGGAAATAAGATAAAACTGAAGTGACAAGAACACATCCCCAGATGTGACAAGAACACATCCCCAGATGTGACAAGAACACATCCCCAGATGTGACAAGAACACATCCCCAGATGTGACAAGAACACATCCCCAGATGTGACACGAACACATCGCCAGATGAGACAAGAACACATCCCCAGATGTGACAAGAACACATCCCCAGATGTGACAAGAACACATCCCCGATGTGACAAGAACACATCCCCAGATGTGACACGAACACATCGCCAGATGTGACAAGAACACATCCCCAGATGTGACAAGAACACATCCCCAGATGTGACAAGAACACATCCCCAGATGTAACAGGAACACATCCCCAGATGTAACAGGAACACATCCCTGCGTCTTGTTTTTTTTTGGGGGGGGGGGAGGGGGTTGGGTGGGGGGGGGAGGGAGGGTTGAGGAGTATCGGAAGCTGGTGTACCACTGACGCTATCCCAAATCGAGGGTCCAGGGGTCTGTTTAAACACTGGGCTAGCACATGTCACATGGGGATGAATTCTATACCTCACCATAGGGGAATGAGTCTTCTAACACCATAGGGGAATAGTCTTCTAACACCATAGGGAAATGAGTCCTCTATCATAGGGGAATGAATCTTCTAACACCCTAGGGGAATGAGTCTTCTAACACCATAGGGGAATGAGTCTTCTAACACCATAGGGGAATGAGTCTTCTAACACCATAGGGGAATGAGTCTTCTAACACCATAGGGGAATGAGTCTTCTAACACCATAGGGGAATAAATCTTCTAACACCATAGGGGAATGAGTCCTCTATCATAGGGGAATGAGTCTTCTAACAGCATAGGGGGGTGAGTCTTCTATCATAGGGGAATGAGTCTTCTAACACCATAGGGGGATGAGTCTTCTAACACCATAGGGGGATGAGTCCTCTATTATAGGGCGATGAGTCCTCTATCATAGGGGGATGAGTCTTCTATCATAGGGGGATGAGTCTTCTAATACCATAGGGGGATGAGTCCTCTATCATAGGGGGATGAGTCCTCTATCATAGGGGAATGAGTCTTCTAACACCATTGGGGAATGAGTCTTCTAACTCATCATAGGGGAATGAGTGATCGAACTCATCATAAGTAAATGAGCCCTCTAACTCACCAGAGGGGAAAAAGTGATCGAACTCATCATAGGGGACTAAGTGTTCTAACTCATCATAGGGTAATGAGTCTACAAACTCACCACAGGGGAATGAGTCCTCTAACTCACCACATGGGGAATGAGTCCTCTAACTCAACAAATGATAATGAGTCCTCTAACTCACCACATGGGGAATGAGTCCTCTAACTCAGCAAATGATAATGAATCCTCTAACTCACCATAGGGTAATGAGTCATCTAACTCACCATATGGGAATGTCCTCTAACTCACCTTAGCAGAATGAGTCCTCTAAGTCACCATATGGGAATGAGACCTATAACTCACTATATGGGGATGCATTCTCTGCCTAACCACGGGGAAATTAGTCCTCACAACAGGGGGAATAATCCTCTAACCCACTTCATGTGAATGAGTCCTCTAACTCACCAAATCGGAATGAGTCCTTTACCTCACCAAATCGGAATGAGTCCTTTAACTCACCAAATCGGAATGAGTCCTTTAACTCACCAAATCGGAATGAGTCCTCTAACTCACCTAATCGGAATGAGTCCTTTAACTCACCAAATCGGAATGAGTCCTCTAACTCACCTAATCGGGATGAGTCCTTTAACTCACCAAATCGGAATTAGTCCTCCAACTCACCAAATCGGAATGAGTCCTCTAACTCACCTAATCGGGATGAGTCCTTTAACTCACCAAATCGGAATGAGTCCTCCAACTCACCAAATCGGAATGAGTCCTCCAACTCACCAAATCGGAATGAGTCCTCCAACTCACCAAATCGGAATGAGTCCTTTAACTCACCAAATCGGAATGAGTCCTCCAACTCACCAAATCGGAATGAGTCCTCCAACTCACCAAATCGGAATGAGTCCTCCAACTCACCAAATCGGAATGAGTCCTCCAACTCACCAAATCGGAATGAGTCCTCCAACTCACCAAATCGGAATGAGTCCTCCAACTCACCAAATCGAAATGAGTCCTCCAACTCACCAAATCGGAATGAGTCCTCCAACTCACCACAGGGAAATGAGTGCTCTAGCTCACTACAGGGGAATAAATCCTTCAACTCACTACAGGGGAATAAATCCTTCAACTCACTACAGGGGAATAAGTCCTTCAACTCACTACAGGGGAATAAGTCCTTCAACTCACTACAGGGGAATAAGTCCTTCAACTCACTACAGGGGAATAAGTCCTTCAACTCACCACAGGGGAATTAATCCTCTACCTCACTACATGCAATGAGTCATCTACCTTATACGTTTCGGTTTCCATGGCTGAACGAGCGCCGCGGTGTCAAACGTTGGACTCAATGTACGCCTCAGACGACACAACCCAATGTTACAATGATGGATCGACCCCAGAGTCGCACGATGTATGGCATACCAAACTGATCCACTATCGGAGATATATCCCAAGATGACTGCTCCGACAGACAGGCCGGAAGCCACTACAGTCTCATAGATATTTCAATCAGTGTACTCAGCTAGTCAAGGCTGGAGGGAGATCAAGTATTTCTGACACTCAGGTGATTATATACACCAAGGCTTATCTTATTCATCTGTGCATTCACCAGCTGTAGGCTCTGGTAGACAATTGTGGTTGCTCACATACTTCTATTCATCTGTGCATTCACCAGCTGTAGGCTCTGGTAGACAATTGTGGTTGCTCACATACTTCTATTCATCTGTGCATTCACCAGCTGTAGGCTCTGGTAGACAATTGTGGTTGCTCACATACTTCTATTCATCTGTGCATTCACCAGCTGTAGGCTCTGGTAGACAATTGTGGTTGCTCACATACTTTTAGATTTTAGTCCTATTGCAGAATCAGACTCTGAAGAATGCTCCAAATCAGTCGACTCTTACGACATGCTTATTGGTAGGCAGTGGGTTTATTATAATTTTTCTCTACAATGGGATCCCGGAACCCACACAGGGACTCAGAGTGGGGAGGGGGCGGGGGAGTGAGGCACACATGGACTCAGAGATGGGGGGGGGGGGGCGGGGGAGTGAGGCACACATGGACTCAGAGATGGGGGGGGGGGGCGGGGGGAGTGAGGCACACATGGACTCAGAGATGGGGGGGGGGGCGGGGGAGTGAGGCACACAAGGACTCAGAGATGGGGGGGGGGGGGCGGGGGAGTGAGGCACACATGGACTCAGAGATGGGGGGGGGGGCGGGGGAGTGAGGCACACATGGACTCAAAGATGGGGGGGGGCGGGGGAGTGAGGCACACATGGACTCAGAGATGGGGGGGGGGGGCGGGGGAGTGAGGCACACAAGGACTCAGAGATGGGGGGGGGGGGGGCGGGGGAGTGAGGCACACATGGACTCAGAGATGGGGGGGGGGGGGGGGGAGTGAGGCACACAAGGACTCAGAGATGGGGGGGGGGGGGGGGGGAGTGAGGCACACATGGCACACATGGACTCAGAGATGGGGGGGGGGGGGCGGGGGAGTGAGGCACACAAGGACTCAGAGATGGGGGGGGGGGCGGGGGAGTGAGGCACACATGGACTCAGAGATGGGGGGGGGGGCGGGGGAGTGAGGCACACAAGGACTCAGAGATGGGGGGGGGGGGGGGGGGGGGGGGGGGGGGGGGGGGGGGGGGGGAGTGAGGCACACATGGACTCAGAGATGGGGGGGGGGGGGGCGGGGAGTGAGGCACACATGGACTCAGAGATGGGGGCTGGGGGGGGGGGGGGGCGGGGAGTGAGGCACACAAGGACTCAGAGATCAGGGGGGGGGAGGGCGGGGAGTGAGGCACACATGGACTCAGAGATGGGGGGGGGGGCGGGGGAGTGAGGCACACATGGACTCAGAGTGGGGGGGGGGGGGGCGGGGGAGTGAGGCACACAAGGACTCAGAGATGGGGGGGGGGGGGCGGGGGAGTGAGGCACACATGGACTCAGAGATGGGGGGGGGGGGGGGGGAGTGAGGCACACAAGGACTCAGAGAGGGGGGGGAGTGAGGCACACATGGACTCAGAGATGGGGGGGGGGGAGTGAGGCACACATGGACTCAGAGATGGGGGGGGGGGGGCGGGGGAGTGAGGCACACAAGGACTCAGAGAGGGGGGGGGGGGGGCGGGGGAGTGAGGCACACAAGGACTCAGAGATGGGGGGGGCGGGGAGTGAGGCACACATGGACTCAGAGATGGGGGGGGGGCGGGGAGTGAGGCACACAAGGACTCAGAGTGGGGGTGGGGGGGCGGGGGAGTGAGGCACACAAGGACTCAGAGTAGGGGGGGGCGGGGGAGTGAGGCACACAAGGACTCAGAGATGGGGGGGGGGCGGGGGAGTGAGGCACACAAGGACTCAGAGTAGGGGGGGGGGCGGGGGAGTGAGGCACACATGACATCCACGCGCGCGCATAAACAAGCTACAGGTGGGACAACAACTGCTTAAGTTGTATAGAAAACAATCACACTTATCCCCTCTCGATTACTCAGCCATGCTGATTACAACATACAGGCACAGTCTACGAGACAAGATCAGACAGTATAGAGACACTGACAGACATAGTCTACAAGACACTGACAGATACAGTCTACAAGACACTGACAGATACAGTCTACAAGACACTGACAGACACAGCCTACGAGACACGGGCATATATGGTCTAGAGACGTTGACAGATACAGTCTACAAGACACTGACAGAAACAGCCTACGAGACACGGACATTATATGGTCTAGAGACGTTGACAGATATCGCATGCGACACATCGACAGACAAAATCTACAAGACAATGACAGACACAGTCTACGGGACACTCACAGACACATGGAATGTGACATATCGACAGACACAATCTACAAGACAACGATAGACACGGTCTACAGGACACTCACAGATACATGGCATGTCAGACAACGGCGGACACGGTTCAGGAGAAACTGACAGGTACAGTCTACCAGATACTGACAGACACGGTCTACGAGACATGGAAAGACACGGCCCACGGTCTACAAAACACTGACAGACAAGGTCCACGAGCCAGTGGCATACACACACTACGAAACTGACAGACCTGGTCCACGAAACAATGACAGATGAAATCCAATCCAAGACACACCGACAAACACTGTCTACGAGACACAAACTGAGAGCTATTTTCTCTAACACATTCCAAGTATCACTGTTCATTAAAAAACGGCAACCTGATGCCATCAATATACACAGTATCTGTTGACATCAACTTTCCTTCATCCAACACTTTTTACCTTGTGCCGTTCACCTCCCTTTCACAACGCGTTTGTGGTCTGTAGACATCTCACTACCTTTTCCCGTATAAACATGTCCGTCCAGAGAAGTGTCTCAACCTTGCTAATGCCGCGACCCTTTGATACAGTTCCTCATATAGTGGTCGCCCTTTAATATAGTTCCTTATGTAGTGGCGATCCTTTAATACAGTTCCTCATGTAGTGGCGATCCTTCAATACAGTTCCTCATGTAGTAGCGATCCTTTAATACAGTTCCTCATGTAGTGGCGACACTTTATTACTTTTCCTCGTGTAGTGGCGATCCTTCAATACAGTTCCTCATGTAGTGGCGACCCTTTAATATAGTTCCTCATGTTGTGGCGACACTTTATTACTTTTCCTCGTGTAGTGGCGACCCTTTAATACAGTTCCTCATTAGTAGCGACCCTTTAATACAGTTCCTCATGTAGTGGCGACCCTTTAATACAGTTCCCCAAGTAGTTGCGACCCTTTAATACAGTTCTTAATGTAGAGGCGAAAATTTAATACAGTTCTTCATGTACTGGCGACCCTTTAATACAGTTCTTCATGTACTGGCGACCCTTTAATACAGTTCTTCATGTACTGGCGACCCTTTAATACAGTTCTTCATGTACTGGCGACCCTTTAAAACAGTTCTTCATGTAATGGCGAACCTTTAATACAATTCCTCATGTACTGGCGACCCGCAGGCATACAATCATTCTCTTTGCGACCCTATGTCTTTATTGAATATGTTTTCCGATGGTCTTTGGCGACCCATGTGAAAGTTTCGTTCGACCACAAAAGGGTGGCAACCCACAAGTTGGGAACCGCTGTTCAAGACTCAAGAGTGTGGACAGTCATCAAGAATATTTAGCATATGAATGCAGCAGTTAGTTGAACGCCTGTCGTGTTTCAACAGACAGTCTGTTGGCAAAGAAAGAGTTGAGAGAGCGGAAACAGTGATGTCCTACAGGAAGTGACTGGACAAATATGGTGACTGACTTCTGATGAACGGACTACACTCAGTGCCATAAATCGTGCCCAACTTTCAAAACCAGTCACTCAGTAACTGCTGGGTCAAGTCGTTGAGACCCAGCTGTGTGTAGCCTGTTTATAAGCACACCTCGTAGGACATAATTTCTTTTTTTTCCCATCAAACGTCAACAGACACAGTTTTTATTTTGATTTTTTGCGGCTTATGAAAAAAAAAAACAAATGGCAGACACCAATTCAGTCAGCATATTCACAGTTGACACTGAATGAATCAGCATGTTCACAGTTGACACTGAATGAATCAGCATGTTCACAGTTGACACTAAATGAATCAGCATGTTCACAGTTGACACTGAATGAATCAGCATGTTCACAGTTGACACAGCTTCAATCAGCATGTTCACAGTTGACACCGCTTCAATCAGCATGTTCACAGTTGACACTGAATAAATCAGCATGTTCACAGTTGACACTGCTTCAATCAGCATGTTCACAGTTGACACTGCTTCAATCAGCATGTTCACAGTTGACACTGAATGAATCAGCATGTTCACAGTTGACACTGCTTCAATCAGCATGTTCACAATTGACACTGAATGAATCAGTATGTTCACAGTTGACACCGCTTCAATCAGCACGTTCACAATTGACACTGAATGAATCAGCATGTTCACAATCGACACTCTATGAATCACCATGTTCACAATTGACCCTGAATGAATCAGCATGTTCACAGTTGACACCGCTTTAATCAGCATGTTCACAGTTGACACCGCTTCAATCAGCATGTTCACAGTTGAGTGAGTAACGGGAACTTTTACAAACATCAAACAGCACTTGTTTCATTGACGTTTGACTCCCAGCTTGTCATCTCCGGCATAAACCTCCAGTGAGTCTAAGACTATCATTGTATGCGGAAAAGGCTTTGAGAATAATTTCTATGCATCCTTGCAACTATGAAGTGATTTATAAACAATATCTACTCGTGTGACTATAATGTGTGTTCTGTCTTTTGGGTGTACGCACATTATTAGTCAGACAAAGATCAAAGAAAATTGCCGCATCAAGAAAATCTCAGTAGCTGTGCAACTGTAGACAATGAAATCATAAGGACTTGAGAAATCTAAAGCCACTTGTGAGAATTCGTGTCGATTCGTACTGGAGTTTCAGTTATAGTGTGAGGTCACAACTTTTAGAACTCACTATTTAGCAAAATGGGAGACAACTTACCGGCAAGGACAGATAACCGGTGGTGTTGAGCAAGCTGAGGTCCGTCTGCATCTCGTAGATCTCCATGTCATGGATGACGGCCCTGACGTAGGGATCGCTAGGGTCCACCAGCCGGAACCCAGTCAGGTTGACGTAGTTGTGCCGGTAGTCCTCCATGTCTATAGACTCGATGTCCTGTATTAGAACAACATAGGGCTTTGTCATGTTGCCAGTTAGTTCAACGGTTGAATTCAGTTGGACCACAGCTACAGTGATGAGGGAAATAGCATAAACAGGAAATGATGCTAATGATGATAATGATGATGATAATGATAATGATGATGATGATGATTACGAAGGCGGAACATGATGCTAAATCACACAATAATAATAATATCGGTGTTTACGTTTGGCGATGATGTGGATTATAAAAACATCACTCATGTTTAGTGATGTCAACTCTCATACTTGCTGTTTTACTGACTGTGAGAGTGTCGATGATACAGATGTCATGACACTGATGGTGAGAGTGTCAGTGATACAGATGTCATTAACACTGATGGTGAGAGTGTCGATGATACAGATGTCATGACACTGACGGTGAGAGTGTCGATGATACATATGTCATGACACTGAGGGTGAGAGTGTCGATGATACAGATGTCATGACACTGATGGTGAGAGTGTCAGTGATACAGATGTCATTGACACTGATGGTGAGAGTGTCGATGATACAGATGTCATGACACTGATGGTGAGAGTGTCGGTGATACAGATGTCATGACACTGATGGTGAGAGTGTCCGTGATACAGATGTCATGACACTGATGGTGATAGTGTCGGTGATACAGATGTCATGACACTGTTGGTGAGAGTATCGATGATACAGATGTCATGACACTGATGGCGAGAGTGTCGATGATCCAGATGTCATTGACACTGATGGTGAAAGTGTCGATGATACAGATGTCATGATACTGATGGTGACAGTGTCGGTGATACAGATGTCATGACACTGATGGTGAGAGTGTCGGTGATACAAATGTCATGACAATGATGGTGACAGTTTCGATGATACAGATGTCATGACACTGATGGTGAGAGTGTCGATGAATCAGATGTCATTGACACTGATGGTGAGAGTGTCGATGATACAGATGTCATGAAACTAATGGTGAGTGATCGATGATACAAATGTCATGACACTGATGGTGAGAGTGTCGATGATACAGATGTCATGACACTGATGGCGAGAGTGTCGATGATACAGATGTCATGACACTGATGGTGAGAGTGTCGGTGATACAGATGTCATGACACTGATGGTGAGAGTGTCGGTGATACAAATGTCATGACACTGATGGTGAGAGTGTCGATGATACAGATGTCATGACACTCATGGTGAGAGTGTCGGTGATACAAATGTCATGACACTGATGGTGAGAGTAGTGGTGATACAAATGTCATGGCACTGATGGTGAGAGTGTCGGTGATACAAATGTCATGACACTGATGGTGAGAGTGTCGGTGATACAAATGTCATGGCACTGATGGTGAGAGTGTCGGTGATACAAATGTCATGGCACTGATGGTGAGAGTGTCAGTGATACAGATGTCATGACACTGATGGTGAGAGTGTCGATGATACAAATGTCATGACACTGATGGTGAGAGTGTCGGTGATACAAATGTCATGGCACTGATGGTGAGAGTGTCGGTGATACAAATGTCATGGCACTGATGGTGAGAGTGTCAGTGATACAGATTTCATGACATTGATGGTGAGAGTGTCGGTGATACAAATGTCATGACACTGATGGTGAGAGTGTCAGTGATACAGATGTCATGACACTGATGGTGAGAGTGTCGATGATACAAATGTCATGACACTGATGGTGACAGTGTCGGTGATACAAATGTCATGACACTGATGGTGACAGTGTCGATGAATACAGATGTCATGACACTGATGGTGAGAGTGTCGATGATACAAATGTCATGACACTGATGGCGAGAGTGTCGATGATACAAATGTCATGACACTGATGGTGAGAGTGTCGATGATACAAATGTCATGACACTGATGGTGACAGTGTCGGTGATACAAATGTCATGACACTGATGGTGAGAGTGTCGATGATACAGATGTCATGACACTGATGGTGATAGTGTCTGTGATACAAATGTCATGACACTGATGGTGAGAGTGTCGATGATACAGATGTCATGACACTGATGGTGAGAGTGTCGGTGATACAGATGTCATGACACTGATGGTGAGAGTGTCGATGATACAGATGTCATGACAATGATAGTGACTGTCGATGATACAGATGTCATGACACTAATAGTATTTCCTAAAAAAATCTATTTCCCGCTGAGTTTTGTCTATGGACTATGGCTGACAACAGGTATAGGGAACCGTGCTGACAGCAGGTATAGGGAACCGTGCTGACAGCAGGTATAGGGAACCTTGCTGACAACAGCTATAGGGAACCTTGCTGACAACAGGTATAGGGAACTGTGCTAACAATAGGTATAGGGAACCTTGCTGACAACAGGTATAGGGAACCGTGCTGACAACAGCTATAGGGAACCTTACTGACAACAGGTATAGGGAACCTTGCTGACAACAGGTATACAGAACCAAGATGAAAACAGGAACAGGGAACCATGCTGACAAAAGGTATAGGGAACCTTGCTGACAACAGGTGCCGGGAACCGTGCTGACAACAGATACAGGGAACCTTGCTGACAAGGTAAGACAGCTGACGTGATGCGATCAGCCTCATGTACAGACAAGTAAACAATCAGATTCCCTCAAACACTGTCTGTGACACTGGCACGGACAAGATCTTGTATGTGACACTGGCAGGGACAGGATCTTGTGTGTGACACTGGCAGGGACAGGATCTTGTGTGTGACACTGGCAGGGACAGGATCTTGTGTGTGACACTAACACGGACAGAAACTTGTATGTGACACTGGCACGGACAGGATCTTGTGTGTGACACTGGCACGGACAGGATCTGGTGTGTGACACTGGCACGGACAGGATCTGGTGTGTGACACTGGCACGGACAGGATCTTGTATATGACACTGGCACGGACAGGATCTTGTGTGTGACACTGGCACAGACAGGATCTGGTGTGCGACACTGGCACGGACAGGATCTGGTGTGTGACACTGGCACGGACAGGATCTGGTGTGTGACACTGGCACGGACAGGATCTGGTGTGTGACACTGGCACGGACAGGATCTGGTGTGTGACACTGGCACGGACAGGATCTGGTGTGTGACACTGGCACGGACAGGATCTGGTGTGTGACACTGGCACGGACAGGATCTGGTGTGTGACACTGGCACGGACAGGATCTGGTGTGTGACACTGGCACGGACAAGATCTTGTGTGACACTGGCACTAACATGATAACGTATGTGCCATTAGGGTGAGTATATTATGTTGAGCTTGCACGGGTCACCCCGAGCAAGCCAGTAACCCCGCCCCTTTTTTTTTCCCTACTACCCCCCCCCCCCCCCCACCCCCATCCCCCCAAAATTAATGTGTGATTAGACTGTATTATTATTATTAATAACCATGAATGAACTCATACATTTAAAGAATCAGAGATTTTATAAGCCTACCAACTGTATAGCCATACTAATTAAATATGATTAAAACCTAATCTCTATTTTGATTGTATGCCTTGTTTTCTTTGCTTCAACCATTATAGTGTATAGATCTACAGAATTACCCCCCTCCAATCTGCATATGTGTGTATATTTCTAAGTGTGTGTTCCATTCTCGAGCTTCTTCCTCTTGTTTGATGTGAATCTTTCTTTCTGAAAGTGTTTTGAAGACACATATGACGTTGTTTGTGCCTTTAACTTATAAAAAAAAAAAAACACACACACACTGCCCTTCTTCAATTTCTGGTTTAATTGTGCCCTTTACTCTTCTCATGATAATTCTCATTAATATTTTAGTTAACTGAATCATTAAACTAATTGCTCCATGTTCTCCACATTCAATTGCTCCAGGTGTTTTTTGGTAAAGGTATGAAACGAGACTTAAAAAGGTCATCAGGAACGTGTCGACTGTTATAAAAATCACTGAACAATTTTGTCAAAACTTCTAAACCCTGTTCACAAGCAGCTTTCAATTCTTCAACCCTGATGTTATCTGGCCCTGAAGATTGACATTTCTGTATGGGATTTATAGCATCTTGGAGATTGACATTTCTGTATGGGATTTATAGCATCTTGGAGATTGACATTTTCGTATGGGATTTATAGCATCTTGGAGATTGACATTTCTGTATGGGATTGACATTTTCGTATGGGATTTATAGCATCTTGGAGATTGACATTTCTGTATGGGATTTATAGCATTTTGGAGATTGACATTTCTGTATGGGATTTATAGCATCTTGGAGATTGACATTTCTGTATGGGATTTATAGCATCTTGGAGATTGACATTTCTGTATGGGATTTATAGCATCTTGGAGATTGACATTACTGTATGGGATTTATAGCATCTTGGAGATTGACATTTTCGTATGGGATTTATAGCATCTTGGAGATTGACATTTTCGTATGGGATTTATAGCATCTTGGAGATTGACATTTTCGTATGGGATTTATAGCATCTTGGAGATTTACATTTCTGTATGGGATTTATAGCATCTTGGAGATTGACATTTCTGTATGGAATTTATTGCATCTTGGAGATTGACATTTCTGTATGGGATTTATAGCATCTTTCACTTCTGCTTTCAGTATTGCCGGTCCTTCCCAGTACTGCTGACTATATTTTTGGTCTTCTGTTATCACCGTATAGCTCTTTTATTTACTCTATCCATCGTTAAATTGCTTGCTCTTTGTCCACTAATATTTCACCTTCTTTTGTTTGTAAGTAACTACTTGCTCTTTATTTTATTTTCCTGTATTCTTTGATGCAGTTGTGTGTCCTCTCTTTGTTGTAAGTTGGTTAAACCTGACTTTCGCGGCGGCTGGGTGACGAACTCCTTGTGGTCCGGGTTCACTCCCGGGGGTGGGCAGAAAAGCCACATTTCTCCCTGATTAAACGGTACCTATAATAGAATCATGGCCGAAGGGTTGCGATATCCATAGTACCGAGCCAAAGGGTTTACAACTCATGGTTTCTGGATACGTAAAAAAAAAAAGAAATGTTCATCACGGTTGTATTTTAGGGACAATTGACAGACGGGACGCGTCTTCTGTCATCCTAGGTACCATAATCACCGAACATCCAAGAACAGAGCAGGTTATCTTCTCTTGGCTCCAGTATGAGACCGGAAGTTCCGCTGACACCACTGAGGCCCAGTGGAATCAAGAGAAGGTCCCAGCTACACAACATTGCAGAAGCAGGGAAGTCGATAGATATCTGGTGAGCCGACCTGAGTTATAGACAGTCGGAGACCGTGTGGGCAGGTGGACAGGAGCCTTCTACTATAACCTTCATCTGTTTAACCTTGTCATCAAGGTAGTTTCTTTCTATGACTTTAGTTAGTGTAACCACGATGATGATTTTATGTTGTTGTTGTTGTTAATGGTGATGGTGGTGGTCTTTATAATAGTGATCATGATTATGGTGATGATGATGATGATGATCGTCTTGATAATGGTTATGATGATGAATGGGATATTATCCCAGACATCGAGAATAAGGTGGCTGCTTATGTTTTTGATATTTGATGATGATGAAGACAGTAGAAGACGAGCAAATTTACGAAATAACGAACTAACCAACGAACCAAGTAAAGAATTTCCTTTGCTTTCAAAGGGTTAAGAATTGGGTACGCAGACCGTCTACCATTCACTCCTTCTAGTCTCCCTTCTTTTATAAATCATTTCATTCCTACATCAAGTAATGGTAAACATTATCAATAGCATCAAACGCTATCTGTAAACATAATAATGTAAATGTTCCTTTGTTAGTGGGAGCGAATCTCTGAAAATTCTTCATTGATTGTTTTTATATTTTAACACAACGCAGCATTCGAATACGCGCTTGTTTTTATATAAGAGTGTCGGACAATGATTGTGAAATGTGTTAGACACGTGCGTTTTATTTTTTCTTTCTTTTATATTTAGCCAAATTTAGCCACAGCAAGGCGTGGCCGAGTACAGCTAGTAGTCTAGAAATGTGCCCATTTTCGCTACAGTAAACCGTGTTAATATAAATAAAATAAAAATAAATCTAGGGAAGATATGCGCTATTGTTAAAATGTTTTTATCTTTTATAAGGGAGTGTAATCTGTGCTCATATAATCTATGAACAGTTTCTGATTGCATGCATAGGGCCTAGTTGTGTTGTTGATTTGTTGTGTAACATTGTTAGGCAACTGAAGGCTGAAAACTTTCACAGATGATATCTATAGTCGTGGGCTTGTTTGATCTGATGATACATAAAGTCTACTTTGTACTGATGGTGGTGATGATGACGGTGATGATGACGGTGATGAAAGCGATGATGAGAATAAGACGATAATGAAAGTGAACTGACAGGAAACAACAGCCTTGATAGTGGTCTCATGAAAACTAATGTCAGTGATGTGCACCAGAGTATAGACTGTGAGACACGTTCACTTACCAGATGTGTACCAGAGTAGAGACTGTGAGACACGTTCACTTACCAGATGTGCACCAGAGTAGAGACTGAGACACGTTCACTTACCAGATGTGTACCAGAGTAGAGACTGTGAGACACGTTCACTTACCAGATGTGTACCAGAGTAGAGACTGTGAGACACGTTCACTTACCAGATGTGTACCAGAGTAGAGACTGTGAGACACGTTCACTTACCAGATGTGTCAGGATGTAATGATGGTAGGGGTCAATCATGCCCTCCTGCAGGGCCTGCAAACACAAGACAGGTGCACAAGTTGACTGTGACTGACCTGTGGACTTTTGATGTTGCTGACATTACATATTGACTGGCACTGTCACTGACCTGGGGACTTTTGATGTTGCTGACACTACAAATTGACTGTCACTGGCGATGGGGACTTTTGATGTTGCTGACACTACAAATTGACTGCCACTGGCGATGGGGACTTTTGATGTTGCTGACACTACAAAGTGACTGTCACTGGCGCTGGGGACTTTTTATGTCGCTGACATTACAGATTGACTGTCATTTCGTTGGAACACCACTCCGTACGTCTTCATAGAAACACCATTTTTGTTGGAACACCACTCGGTAGGTCTTCATAGAAATACCATTTTTTGTTGGAACACCACTCTATACGTCTTCATTGAAACAGCATTTTTGTGGGAACACCACTCCGTACGTCTTCATTGAAACACCATTTTTGTGGGAACACCACTCCGTAAGTCTTTATAGAAACACCATTTTTTAGGGAACACCACTCCGTACGTCTTTATAGAAACACCATTTTTGTGGGAACACCACTCCGTACGTCTTCATTGAAACACCATTTTGTGGGAACACCACTCCGTACGTCTTCATAGAAACACCATTTTTGTGGGAACACCACTCCGTACATCGTCATAGAAACACAATTTTTGTGGGAACACGATTTTACGGTCACTGACATGAGAGATAGCACAGCTGGCATTTTGTAAGAACACATTTTTATCGCCACGCCATAAAAAACATCAACAGAATCTGTTAGTTAGGATGTCACTGATATATGACAATGAACAATGGAATTTTTTCTGGTCAGGCTTTTATTTTACTGGGACACCAGAGATAAAAGAATGATCAACTCGCGGGCCAGCGACTGGTCGAATGGGTAGATACACACAGGACTCTCCTGCGGAGGACCCAGGTTCCAATACTCGGTAAGAAATAGCAATTATTGTGTGTGGTCTGGGTAACAATAAAACTCTAACATGCACAGTCCATGGCGACAGCACAAACCATGCAATCGTAAATGCTCAGGCTAAAAGATATCACCCCTTACCTACTCCCCGCCCCTCCCCCGCCCCCCGCCGCCCCTCCCCCGCCTACTTACTTCCTCTTGCACGGTATTTGTGGTGAGCAGGCAGAAATGGCAAGTTTTACACATATAGAATTGTGTGGTCACTTTGCTGCTGTGGCTTGATTACGGGAACCTTGTGGTCATTTCAAGGTGACACTGAACACTGAGTATATGCTGATCTCCTCTGAGCAAGCACACTCCTGGTCACTCCCTCCGTGACACTGGACATTAGGACTGTATCCATTATGGGCGACATAACTCCCGGTCACTCCACCCTGATACTGGACACCGAGTCTGTGCTGATCTTATCTTAGTGACGAAACTCCTCGTCTCTCCACGATGACCCTGGACCACTGAGTGTGTTCGGATCTAATCTGAGCGTCGCGCCAGAAGTTTAGTGACGAGCAAACAACCCTAGTGTGTCCACTGAGAATTACCAGAAGTTAAGTAACGAGCAAACAAGCCTAGTGTGTTTATTGAGAACAACCAAAAGCTAAGTCACGAGCAAACAACCCTAGTGTGTTTATTGAGAACAACCAGAAGTTAAGTAACGAGCAAACAACCCTAGTGTGTTTATTGAGAACAACTAGAAGTTTAGTAACGAGCAAACAACCGTAGTGTGTCCACTGAGAACAACCAGAAGTTAAGTAACCAGCAAACAACCCTAGTGTGTTTATTGAGAACAACCAAAAGCTAAGTCACGAGCAAACAACCCTAGTGTGTTTATTGAGAACAACCAGAAGTTAAGTAACGAGCAAACAACCCTAGTGTGTTTATTGAGAACAACCAGAAGTTAAGTAACGAGCAAACAACCCTAGTGTGTTTATTGAGAACAACCAGAAGTTAAGTAACGAGCAAACAACCCTAGTGTGTTTATTGAGAACAACCAGAAGTTTAGTAACCAGCAAACAACCGTAGTGTGTCCACAGAGAACAACCAGAAGTTAAGTAACCAGCAAACAACCCTAGTGTGTTTATTGAGAACAACCAAAAGCTAAGTCACGAGCAAACAACCCTAGTGTGTTTATTGAGAACAACCAGAAGTTAAGTAACGAGCAAACAACACTAGTGTGTTTATTGAAAACAACCAGAAGTTAAGTAACGAGCAAACAACCCTAGTGTGTTTATTGAGAACAACCAGAAGTTAAGTAACGAGCAAACAACCCTAGTGTGTTTATTGAGAACAACCAGAAGTTAAGTAACGAGCAAACAACCCTAGTGTGTTTATTGAGAACAATCAGAAGTTAAGTAACGAGCAAACAACCTTAGTGTGTTTATTGAGAACAACCAGAAGTGAAGTAACGAGCAAACAACCCTAGTGTGTTTATTGAGAACAACCAGAAGTTAAGTAACGAGCAAACAACCCTAGTGTGTTTATTGAGAACAACCAGAAGTTAAGTAACGAGCAAAACAACCCTAGTGTGTTTTATTGAGAACAACCAGAAGTTAAGTAACGAGCAAACAACGCTAGTGTTGTTTATTGAGAACAACCAGTGTGTTTATTGAAAAACAAGTTGTTAAGTAACGAGCAAACAACCCTAGTTTGTTTATTGAGAACAACCAGAAGTTAAGTAACGAGCAAACAACCCTAGTGTGTTTATTGAGAACAACCAGAAGTTTAAGTAACGAGCAAACAACCCTAGTGTGTTTATTGTAATGAAACAACCCTAGTGGTGTTTAAAAATGAAGTAATGAGCAAACAACCCTAGTGTGTTTATTGAGAACAACCAGAAGTTAAGTAACGAGCAAACAACCCTGGTGTGTGTTTATTGAGTAAACAACCAGAAGTTAAGTAACGAGCAAACAACCCTAGTGTGTTTATTGAGAACAACCAGAAGTTTGAGTAACGAGCAAACAACCTAAAAGTGTTTATTGAGTGAAGCTTAGAGCAAACTACCCTAGTGTGTTTATTGAGAACAATCAGAAGAAGTAAAGAGCAAACAACCCTAGTGTGTTTATTGAGAACAACCAGAAGTTCAGTAACCATCAAACAACCCTAGTGTGTTTATTGAGAACAACCAGAAGTTAAGTAACGATCAAACAACCTAGTGTGTTTATTGAGAACAACCACAAAGTTAAGTAACAAGCGCCCTAGGCAAACAACCCTAGTGTGTTTATTGAGAACAACGATCAAACAGACCTAGTTTTGTTTATTAGAACAACGATCTTAGTAACGATCAAACCCTAGTGTGTTATTGAGAACAACCAGAAGTAAGTAACGATCAAACAACCCTAGTGTGTTTATTGAGAACAAACCAGAAGTTGAGAACAACCAGAAGTTAAGTAACCAGAAGCTTAAATCAAACAACCCTAGTGTGTTTATTGAGAACAACCAGAAGTTTAGTAACGATCAAACAACCCTAGTGTGTTTATTGAGAACAACCAGAAGCTTAGTAACGATCAAACACCCTACCCTGGAGAACAACCAGAAGTTTAGTACGATCAAACTAACCCTATGTGTTTATTGAGAACAACCAGAAGTTTAGTATTTATTGGAACAACCAGAAGTTTAGTAACGATCAAACAACCCTAGTGTGTTTATTGAGAACAACCAGAAGTTTAGTAACGATCAAACAACCCTAGTGTGTTTATTGAGAACAACCAGAAGTTTAGTAACGATCAAACAACCCTAGTGTGTTTATTGAGAACAACCAGAAGTTAAGTAACGAGCAAAACAACCTAGTGTGTTTTATTGAGAACAATAGTTAAGTAACGAGCAAACTAACCCTAGTGTGTTTATTAACAATCAACGAGCAAACACCTAGTGTGTTTATTGAGAACAATCAAAAGTTAAGTAACAGAAGTGTTTTTGAGAAGTAACGAGTAACGATCAACAACCCTAGTGTGTTTATTGAGAACAACCAGAAGTTAGTAAACGAGCAAACAACCCTTGTTTTTATTGAGAACAACCAGAAGTTTTAGTAACGATCAAACAACCCTAGTGTGTTTATTGAGAACAACCAGAAGTTTGACGAACAACCATTGAAAACAATCTAAAGTTAAGTAACGAGCAAACAACCCTAGTGTGTTTTATTGAGAAACAACCAAAGAAGTTTAGTAACGAGTAACAAACAACCCTAGTGTGTTTATTGAGAACAACCAAAAGTTTAGTAACGAGCAAAACCCTAGTGTGTTTATTGAGAACAACGAGAAGTTAAGTAACGAGCAAACAACCCTAGTGTGTTTATGGAGAACAACCAAAAGTTTAGTAGCGATCAAACAACCCTAGTGTGTTTATTGAGAACAACCAGAAGTTTAGTAACGAGCAAACAACCGTAGTGTGTCCACTGAGAACAACCAGAAGTTTAGTAACGAGCAAACAACCCTAGTGTGGATATTGAGAACAACCAAAAGTTAAGTAACGAGCAAACTACCCTAGTGTGTATATTGAGAACAACCAGAAGTTTAGTAACGAGCAAACGTTCCTAGTGTGTCCATTGAGAACAACCAGAATTTTAGTAAAGTGCCGACCACAAACAGGGGAAATCCACAGGTCACGGAACAGTCAAATATTTTAGGGGATGGTAGATTAAGCGATTAGTTTTGCTTAGGGTTACGGTTATAGGTAAGGTTTTGGTTAGGATTAGGTAAAGACGAGAAAACCTTGGCCTTGGAAGAAACGCCATAAAGAACAGAAAACATCGAAAAACCCGCTCTTACTACCCTCTAAAATTCTGGACTGTCTCGTGACGTCATTTGTAGTCGGCTAAAAAGAAAGCACGTCTTCTTCTTCTTCTTCTTCTTCTTCTTCTTCTTCTTCTTCTTCTTCTTCTTCTTCTTCTTCTTCTTCTTCTTCTTCTTCTTCTTCTTCTTTTTCTTCTTCTTCTTCTTCTTCTTTTCCTTTTTCTTTTAATGCTGCTACAACTACTGCTGCTGCCACTACGTCTGCTGCTGCTACTACTTCTGCTGCTGCTGCTACTGATGCTGCTACTGCTGCTGCTAGCTGTTGTTTATATTACGTCTACAGCTGTTGCTAGTTGCCTTATCCTCAGTCGAACCTAGATGTGCCTACAGACAAACACACACACAACCTACCATCTTGAGAAGCAAACTGGTCTCCTCCAGTGGCAGATCCACCAGAAGTCTCTTCCATCGCCTCTCCTTGGCCTCCTTCAAGATGGCTCTCATGTTGGTGGCGTCCACGTGACGGACCAGGATTTCCTGCAGGGAGCCGAAGTCGCCACGGACAACTCGTTGGACTCGACTGAGACCTGGCGGTGAGAGAGACCATGGGGTCAGGCAATGATGGCGTCTTCGTGAAAGGACGAGGGGAAAGTGTAGTTACCTTTGATCAAATGAGACTACACATAATCTATGGTACAGTCTACCAGTTTACTGCCTAGCAAAGTCAGTCAGTTAGATTACTGGAGAGTTCACTTTCAAAAAAGCAAAATGATGTCACATATTTTGTTAATGAATTGCCCTCTCTGATCTTGAGGTGCAGCTTCGATGTTGCATTTGAAGACTTCTCTTTTAATGTCTTAAACCAACGGTTCTCAGCCTTTCTAATGCCGCGACCCTTTAATGCAGTTACTCGTGTTGTGGCGACCCTTTAATGCAGTTCCTCGTGTTGTGGTGAACCCCAACCATAACATTAATTGTGTTGCTACTTGATAACTTTAGTGAATCATTGTTTTCCGAGCGTCTTAGGCGACCCCTGTGAAGGGCTCGATCGATCCCTAAAAGTGTCAAGAAACCCGGTCTTTCGCCAGCTCTCCCGCCTCATGCACTTTTATGCTCAAGGAGTCACTTATATCCTGTCGTGTTGGTCGGCCCCTGCCTCTCCTTCCTGGTACCATGCCTTCTGCTATAATGTTTTCCAATCCGTCGTGGCTCTTGATATGACCAAAATATTTTAGCTATCGAGACAGGCTGCTGTTTCATTAGCCAATCTTCCTTGATGTTCAGATCTTTCAAGATGTCAGTATTTCTCCTCTTTTTCGTTCAAGATATTCTGAGAATCTTTCTAAAGCATTTCCGCTCAAAAGTCCCTATTCTATTTCTTAATGACTGGGAGATAATGCACGACTCACATTCATATGTTGCTACAGGAAAGGGAGATAGTCCACGACTCACATTCATATGTTGCTACAGGAAAGGGAGATAATGCACGACTCACATTCATATGTTGCTACAGGAAAGGGAGATAGTCCACGACTCACATCCGTATGTTGCTACAGGGAAGATGTATGCTCTCAAAAATCTAATTTTGATCCCCTTGCTGGTGCTTAGCCGTAGACTTTTTAGGCTGTTTTAATCTTTGCATTGCTATGGCCAACCTCCTTTTAATTTCTGTTAAACAGTGGCTATTGCTATTTATTAAAGAGCCTAGATATTCACAGTTTGTGTCTCATTTTCAATTTCTGAGGACAATTTTTTTATTTGTTATTTTTTGCCAGGGGCCGGTGACAGCATAAATATGGCCTGTCTGTGATACCTCTTGATATCATCCATAATCCAGTTTCGGGTGTTTATCCTTGTTTTCAGGACGAAAGTCAGTCAGTTTTTGTCATTTCCAGCCCTTTTCTGGCGAAATTTTTTGCCATATTTGCCGCTGGCTTTCATATAGGCAGGCCATAAATATGGCCAAATGTCTGAACGCGGTTTCTGGGACCTCTCCACGGCGATCCTCATCCGCATTGTGGCACTTTGTGTCATCGGGTGTTTATCGCTTGTGTGATGTCCTGGTGGGGTAGAAAGTCAGTCAGTCAGTCAGTTTGTGTCATTTTCAATTTCTTCACAATTTATTGTTATTTTTGGGTGACAGCAACTGTTAATACCCTTTCGTCCTTTTCTAGGACGAAATTTTTTTGTCATTTGAAGCCCTACTCTGGCTTTTGCCAGGGGCCGCAATATAGGCAGGCCATAAATATGGCCAAATGTCTGAACGCGGTTTCTGGGACCTCTCCACAGCGATCCTCATCCGCATGGTGGCACTTTGTGTCATCGGGTGTTTATCGCTTGTGTGATGTCCTGGTGGGGTAGAAAGTCAGTCTGTGTGATAAAACAGTAATACCCTTACGTCCTTTCTAGGACGTAATTTTTTTGTTATTTGAAGCCCTACTCTGGCTTTTGCCAGGGGCCGCAATATAGGCAGGCCATAAATATTGCCAATTGTCTGAACGCGGTTTCTGGGACCACTCCACGGTGATCCTCATCCACATGGTGGCACTTTGTGTCATCGGGTGTTTATCGCTTGTGTGATGTCCTAGTGGGTTAGAAAGTCAGTCAGTCAGTCTGTTGTGATAAAAACATAATGGGAGAAACACCAGAAAATCATGAACATCTATATCCATTAGCGAAGGACAATTATGTCATACAGGGTTTGAATACGACATTGATCTCCTGGCTGGTTCAGAAACAGAACTCTCAAGAACTTACTTCAAAACTAGAGACAGTCTGTGGTAAACATGGCATGGAAATTAATGCCGAGAAAAGCACGATTCTGGTAAATAGCTACAAAGGTCAAGTGCCTAGCAACATACGGATCACAAGTGAAAAAAAACTACAAGAAGTTGAAACCTTTAATATATTTTAGATCTCGGCTTCCACATAAGTAATCATGGCAGCTGTAGCAAATATATCAATATTAGACTTGATATGAAAACAGCCGCAATGTACTAGTTCACAACAATGTGGAAAAGCAAAACTGCACTCTAATGAACAGGGGAAGAAAAAGAAGCGAGGGAGGGGGGGGGGGGGCGGTCAAAGAGGAGGGGGCAAAGAAGAACTAAAATGACAACATCAAGAAATGAACAGGACTAGTTATCATACACTAATTCAATTCATCAAACATAATATGGCGGGTTTTATATGCTAGTGCCTTCATCGAAACACCTCCTCGGCCCTATCGGGTCAAGGGTTATATTATGTAGAACTGTCAGAGACAGACAACAGACAATTAATAGTGACGTGTAGAACTTCCCGAGTTAGAAAACAGACACTTTTAGTGACGGCAGAACTAAGACAGACGGAGAAAAGACCACTTAGTGTGACGTGATAGAACTGAGATAGAC
Organism: Candidula unifasciata; assembly: GCA_905116865.2. Taxonomy (NCBI): domain Eukaryota; kingdom Metazoa; phylum Mollusca; class Gastropoda; order Stylommatophora; family Geomitridae; genus Candidula; species Candidula unifasciata. Next base: position 259,920 of record CAJHNH020008470.1, read on the forward strand.
ATGCCGTGGGAATTGGATATAATGGCAACAGACAAAACATAATGGAAACGTACACAGAAGAAATTAATGAGCAGACAAGTAGTATGGTCTGCGTAGAGGACACTCTAACCAGTGAGTAGAACAGACAGGACAATGATGTCTGAGAGGACACGACAACAAGTGAGTAAAACAGACAGGACAATGATGTCTGAGAGGACACGACAACAAGTGGGTAGAACAGACAGGACAATGTTGTCTGGGAGGACACGACAACAAGTGGGTAGAACAGACAGGACAATGATGTCTGAGAGGACACGACAACAAGTGGGTAGAACAGAGAGGATAATGATATCTGAGAGGACACGACAACAAGTGGGTAGAACAGACAGGACAATGATGTCTGAGAGGACACGACAACAAGTGGGTAGAACAGATAGGACGATGTCTGAGATGACACGGGGGGGGGGCGCACAAACCATGCTCAGACCCGTAGACAACCAACATCTCGCTCCAACCGTAGAAGGAGATGAGGTCCGTGTATGCCTTGCCCATCTGTTGGGCTCCAGGATACAGGTTGACGGTCAGCGCGTGAGCGGGAGTGTTGAGTGGTCCAGTGGCGTCACTCCTTGCCTCCAGGTGCGGGATCTGCAGCGAGGCACACAGAGAGTTGACATAGCCGGCCAGATTCTGGGCCCGAGGTCCGAACACAGCAATCGTACCCTGTTCAACCTGGTGACAAACTGCAGAAAACAAGCGAATCACTGACAGTGTGTGTGTATGTATATGCGTGTGTGTGTGAATATGTTTGTGTGTGTGTGAGGGTGTCAGTGTGTATTTATGTGTCGGCATGATGTGTTTTTGTGTGACAGTGTGAACGGATGTGCCAGTGTGTATTTGTGTATATATATTTATACTGTTTAACCCCCCCCCCCCCCCCCCCCCAAAAAAAAAAAAAACGCATAGTTATCAGATGGTGCATTTTTATTAGTTTGTAAATAAAATATCGTACTCGGATTTGTGAAAAGGAGAGTGCTTTTGTGGTTTGTCGGCTCTGTGGCTAAGTCGATGCGAACGCTTCGTAATGCCGGGATGCCGGGTTCGATCCCAGCTGCGGGCCATGAGCCTTGCGTTGGTTTAGACAGTGGTATCAAGAAAGCCAACCGTCCAGAAAGCAATGGCAAACTAGTGGACGTAAATTTGCCTAGAAAAACCACACAGCCAGGGGCTGTTCGGGTTGGTTCTGCAACGCCCTGTAAAGGATACACAACTAACCTTTTGTGGTTCACAGTGTCCAGTGGACATGTGGGTTTGAAGTGCGTGGGTTTTTGTAATCGTTACCACGCAGTGGTCAAATGTGTTTAAGATCATGTTTGTGAGCACTGCGCACTATTTATTGCCTACGCGATTGAAACTGTGTCTTGTGTATACCACCACTAGAGGAGACTGTGTCTTGTGTATACCACCACTAGAGGAGACTGTGTCTTGTGTATACTACAACTAGAGGAGACTGTGTATCAAGTCCAGATCTATGGTCTATAGTCTCAACAAGCGAGTCGAAAGAGTTACAACAAACCAGTGGTACTGTCAACGACAACCTTGTGGTACTTATCAACAACAGCCTAGTGGTACTTGTCAACACCAGCCAATGGTACCTGTCAACCACAACCTAGTGGTACTTGTCAACAACAGCCTAGTGGTACTTGTCAACAACAACCTGGTGGTATTTGTCAACACCAGCCTAGTGATACTTGTCAACAGCCTAGTGGTACTTGTCAACACCAGCCTAGAGATACTTGTCAACACCAGCCTAGTGGTACTTGTCAACACCAGTCTAATGGTACTTGTCAACAACAGCCTAGTGGTACTTGTCAACACCAGTCTAATGGTACTTGTCAACAACAGCCTAGTGGTACTTGTCAACAACAGCCTAGTGGTACTTGTCAACAACAGCCTAGTGGTACTTGTCAACACCAGCCTAGTGATACTTGTCAACAGCCTAGTGGTACTTGTCAACACCAGCCTAGAGATACTTGTCAACAACAGCCTAGTGGTACTTGTCAACAACAGCCTAGAGATACTTGTCAACACCAGCCTAGTGGTACTTGTTAACAACAGCCTAGAGATACTTGTCAACAACAGCCTAGTGGTACTTGTCAACAACTACCTGGTGGTACTTGTCAACACCAGCCTAGAGATACTTGTCAACACCAGCCTAGTGGTACTTGTCAACAACAACCTGGTGGTACTTGTCAACACCAGCCTAGAGATACTTGTCAACAACAGCCTAGTGGTACTTGTCAACAACAGCCTAGTGGTACTTGTCAACAACACTAACCTAGTGGTACTATCGGCTCAAGCTTCAACGCCTCAGCGATATCTTACGTACACTGGTGTGCTAAATGTTTGTCGTCATCATCTGCGAAAATCTCCCATCTGATCCACTGCCAATGTATCAGGAAGGATTTTAGCATTCTGTATAAATCGACATCGTGTGTCGTGATCAATGACTACACGTACCTGATGAACCATGACATGCGTGCCTCTCTAGGGTGAATGATGGCACGGAACAGTGCTTGCCGGAACACAGTAGATGCTCTATTAGTAGGTCGATGGGGCATGAGATCCACAGAAGATAGCCTAGACCAGTGGGGCTATCAATCAATTAATGCAGCTGACAATTCATCTTGGAAACGTGCAAGTCTCGACTGAGAAATGTAGATCTCAGTGCTGCACCCGCAGATCTGCTTTGATCTACAACGATCTGTAACGCTGTGTTGTAATGTGTTGTAGCCTTTGCTATCCTCAGATATTTTGGTAAATTTTTTTAACTCCAAATTTTGCCCGAGCAGCGCCGTTAGGCTACTATTTTTGATTTCTAACTGCCAAGGCATTTACCTGCGCAACAATACACACAGGCGTCCGATCTCACTACCCAGAGGCCAGGGTAAATTACTAGAAGACTACGAGTAAAAATCCCAGCCCTCACCAGGACCTGGAGCACACGAGGCGGACACCATACCTAGAGACTACACAGCCCCCTTCCCTATCCCCCCCCCACCCCCTTTTCCAAATGTCTAGTAACAGTGAAAAAAATTATCGATTTAAACACAATCATAAATGATGGGCGGTAAGGGTAATCGATATCGACTGGAGAAACTAGTGACAACATTGTGGCGTCTACCTTATGTTTGTCACATATACTACACCGCATAACAACTAGATCTAGAGATAATCTTTCTGCAGTAAACTAGACGGCTACTGGTATAACTGGAACTAGAAATGTGTGCTTACTGCTGAAGATGAGGACGAAGAGGTTGTGTGAATGTTCTGAAAACTACAATGTCTGCCATAAACTCATCTTAATATTACAAGATTGATCAGAGAGGGGATCTTGAAGCCTGACCTCCTGTTCCGTATCTGATATAACAAACGAGCAAAGCAACGAGCAAAACAACGAGCGAAAGAACGAATGAACACTAGCAGTAGTCTGACCTGGTGTCTACTAGCTAGTCTATGTGGGTCAGTCAGGTGATTACTACAGAGCAGCCGCACATGTCGCCTGCCAGTGGGTGATTACTACAGAGCAACCGCACATGTCGCCTGCCAGTGGGTGATTACTACAGAGCAACCGCACATGTCGCCTACATGCAGGTGATTGCTACAGAGCAACCGCACACGTCGCCTGCCAGTGGGTGATTACTACAGAGCAACCGCACATGTCGGCTGCCAGTGGGTGATTACTACAGAGCAACCGCACATGTCGCCTGCCAGTGGGTGATTACTACAGAGCAACCGCACATGTCGGCTGCCAGTGGGTGATTACTACAGAGCAACCGCACATGTCGGCTGCCAGTGGGTGATTACTACAGAGCAACCGCACATGTCGGCTGCCAGTGGGTGATTACTACAGAGCAACCGCACATGTCGGCTGCCAGTGGGTGATTACTACAGAGCAACCGCACATGTCGGCTGCCAGTGGGTGATTACTACAGAGCAACCGCACATGTTGCCTGTCTGCAGGTGATTACTACAGAGCAACCGCACATGTCGCCTGCCAGCAGGTGATTACTACAGAGCAACCTCACACGTTGCCTGCCTGCAGGTGATTACTACAGAGCAACCGCACATGTCGCCTGCCAGCAGGTGATTACTACAGAGCAACCGCACATGTCGCCTGCCAGCAGGTGATTACTACAGAGCAACCTCACACGTTGCCTGCCTGCAGGTGATTACTACAGAGCAACCGCACATGTCGGCTGCCAGCAGGTGATTACTACAGAGCAACCGCACACGTCGCCTGCCTGCAGGTGATTACTACAGAGCAACCTCACATGTCGGCTGCCAGTGGGTGATTACTACAGAGCAACCGCACACGTCGCCTGCCTGCAGGTGATTACTACAGAGCAACCGCACACGTCGCCTGCCAGTGGGTGATTACTACAGAGCAACCTCACACGTCGTCTGCCAGCAGGTGATTACTACAGAGCAACCTCACATGTCGTCTGTCTGCAGGTGATTACTACAGAGCAACCTCACACGTTGCCTGCCTGCAGGTGATTACTACAGAGCAACCGCACATGTCGGCTGCCAGTGGGTGATTACTACAGAGCAACCTCACATGTCGCCTGCCAGCAGGTGATTACTACAGAGCAACCGCACATGTCGGCTGCCAGTGGGTGATTACTACAGAGCAACCGCACATGTCGGCTGCCAGTGGGTGATTACTATAGAGCAACCGCACATGTCGGCTGCCAGTGGGTGATTACTACAGAGCAACCGCACATGTCGGCTGCCAGTGGGTGATTACTACAGAGCAACCTCACACGTTGCCTGCCTGCAGGTGATTGCTACAGAACAACCTCACACGTTGCCTGCCTGCAGGTGATTGCTACAGAACAACTTTACACGTTGCCTGCCTGCAGGTGATTACTACAGAGCAACCTCACACGTTGCCTGCCTGCAGGTGATTGCTACAGAACAACCTCACACGTTGCCTGCCTGCAGGTGATTGCTACAGAACAACCTCACACGTTGCCTGCCTGCAGGTGATTACTACAGAGCAACCTCACACGTTGCCTGCCTGCAGGTGATTACTACAGAGCAACCTCACACGTTGCCTGCCTGCAGGTGATTATCTGAACAGTAAGTAATACTGGACATAAAATCCAGTGAACTGATTAAAAAGCTGAGCGAAATGGAGAAGCAGTTAAACAAAAAAAAACGCACAAAACAACACAAATCGACATTTCGGCCAGGTGCCTTTCTCGACAATAAACGAACTACACAATAGTAACAAAGAGAAGAGTACTCCAACCACTAAAGAGTTACATAAGGTGACAGTAATAAAATGAACGTAGGCTCGGAAAAATAGTCGCAAAAAAAAAAAATTTAATACTGTAAATATGTAAGATAATAGTAGGAAATACAAATAATAATAATCCATATGTGGTACTGATAAAAGATAGAATAAAGTAATAATATTAAATCTATCTCTTATAAGAAACATTTATTGATCATTATCATGTGTATTTTTATAATTTTTATTACTTTCTTATATTTTATTGTACATAACAATATCACATTTAGGCTTTTTTCGAGCCTTTTGTTTTCCTTCCTTATCACCTTTTTTCAAAAGTTGCTCACTTAACCCCTGAGTGGTTACAGTAATCTCCTCTTTGTGGCTGTTGTATAGTTTATTTCATGGCAAAAAAGGCCCCTGACCGAAACGTCGATTTGTGTAGTTTTGTGCAAGTTTTTCTGTTTCCCCATTTCGCGTTTTTTGTCACAGCGCACTAGAATGCGAACGAACTTTATTTTCAAAGGGTTACAAATTAGGCACACAGGCCTGTCTTACATTCGGCCCTTCCAAACTCCCATCTTTCACACAGCAATTGTATTTCATCAATAAAGCAAGTCATGTTCATGTAATAATATGCATATTATAAATATCAAGTCAAAAACAAAAGCACGGGTGGTAAAATATGTGCGCACGCCCACGAACACACACACTCACATACACATGCAAACCCATTCACTCACACACACACAGGCACCCAATACACGCACACATCTACATACATACGAACATGCACACACACACACACACACAGACAGACAGACAGACAGACAGACAGACAGACAGACAGACACACACACACACACACAGACACACAGACACAGAGACACACAGACACACAGACACACACACACAGACACACACACACACACAAACACAAATACACACAAACACAGATACACACACACAGACACACAAACACACAGACACACACACACAGACACACACAGACACACAGACACACACACAGTCACACACACACACAGACACACACACACACACACAGACACACACACACACAGACACACACACAGACACACACACACAGACGCACACACACAGACACACACACAGACACACACACAGACACACAGACACACACGCACACACACACACACACAGACACACACACACAGACACACACACAGACACACACACAGACACACACACAGACACACACACACAGACACACACACACAGACACACACACAGACACACACACAGACACACACACAGACACACACATACAGACACACACGCACACACACACACACACACAATACACATCAGCTTGACTTCAGCTACAACTGTTTTGACATTGGACAGGTCTGTCTGAAATGTTTCAACAGCTGACAGTGTATCTATAATCGAGCGAGGTTTAGGGCAGTACAGAACAATAAGGGCAGAAACAAACTCGTGCAAACAAGACACACATCCTCATCATAGAATACAAAACATACATACAAGTAGAAACTTGGAAGGACAGAAAGACAAGCAATGTAAGAGAAATCAAGATATTTAAAAAAAAAAAAAAAAACAGCCAGACACACAGATATACAAAATGATTGACTGACCAAATAACAGACAGATAGATGGAAGGACGGATGAACGAACTGACTGGTGGACAGACAGATAGACGAAATGGAGGAGTCGACTGGTGAACAAACACAGACAGGCAAAAATAAAGTAGTTATTTCCACTAGAAACGATGGATGGGACCAGGACATTCTGGTGGCACCATGGTCAGTGACGTGTGGTCAAACAAGAGAATAAATTGCGGAGACAGAAGAAATAAAACGCCAATGTGGCAAGATGCCAGGAGAAAAGAAGGCAATCTGGTGAAATTAAATCGCCTGAATTAAATAAAACTGCGGCGCAAGTTGAAGGCCACAGGGAGCTGATCACAACAAGTGGGGATATTCCCGAGAGGTTTTCCCAACTTTGCTTGATTCACGTCAGCAAGCTGTTGTGTCTGTGACCTGACCTTTGGAGATAAAACTGTCGGCTGCACTGGGTAGAGGCTATTGCTGGGATGTCAGGACGATGTCCTCGCATTAGAACTAGTGGCAAACATCGTGTATGTGCTTACACCAGTCACACAGCTCAGACCTGATGTAGAAACATTAGGCACGAATGAATGAATGAATGAATGAATGAATGAATGAATGAATGAATGAATGAATTAGGAACTGACATCCCTCCACTCGCGACATTCCCACACGTGCTCCTTCCCCTGCCTCAGTAGCCAACGAAGAGTTGATATGCTAATAATACCAGTTGGAACCTGATTAAAAGACTGCCTCATTGTTGAATATATTCCCAAACCTCTACTCAGCCCCCGTTGAATTAACCAGTCCGCAATGTATGGATTGTCTCTATATACTATTGCTCTATCCACATGATCTCAGCGAGTCTTCACCGCGTCTGCTTTATTATAAAGTAGCTAAACACCAAAAAGAGCAGCAGTCTGTCAAATAAATATCCTGGACAGAAAATCTTATTAAGTGATGCTAGCCACTTCAGGCGAAGGATGCCAGGGTAAATATCCCCAGCAAAGCTGTCTGATTCCTTTATAGTTACATGCCGTTCATTGCTGCTCTCAAGCCATTGTAAAGCTGTCTCCCTCTCCCTCCTCATATTGGATGTTGTGCCTTAGTGCACTAGGCTGTCTCCATCTCCCTTCTCATACTGGATGTTCTGCTTTGATGCACCAGGCTGTCTCCATCTCCCTTCTCATACTGGATATTGTGCCTTGGTGCACTAGGCTGTCTCCATATCCCTTCTCATACTGGATGTTGTGCCTTGATGCACCAGGCTGTCTCCATCTCCCTTCTCATACTGGATATTGTGCCTTGGTGCAGCAGGCTGTCTGCATCTCCCTTCTCATACTGGATATTGTGCCTTGATGCAGCAGGCTGTCTCCATCTCCCTTCTCATATTGCATGTTGTGCCTTGGTCCACTAGGCTGTCTCCATCTCCCTTCTCATATTGCATGTTGTGCCTTGATGCAGCAGGCTGTCTCCATCTCCCTTCTCATACTGGATGTTGTGCCTTGGTGCACTAGGCTGTCTCCATCTCCGTTCTCATACTGGATGTCCCTTCTCATACTAGATGTCCCTTCTCGTAGTGGATGTTGTGCTTTGACGCACTAGGCTGTCTGTTCTCAAACAGTGTTTATTCACCTCAGGCTATTAAGACCATGATATATGAGCCAAGGATGAAATACAAAAAAACAATGGATTTGCTAGAGGACGTGATACATGTTGCAACAATGAGATACAACATCACAATAGACTAGCTATACAGACCATGATACATGACCTAAGGATGAGATACAACATAACAAAAAAGTAGCTAGTTAAAAACTATACATGATCTCAAGGTCAGATACAGCTTTACAAAAGACTGGCTATATATGCCATGATATATAATACAACGATGAGATACTACAAAACGTCAGACTGGCTAAATACTCCAATACACCATCCAAGGATGAGATACAAGAAAACACTAAACAGTCTAGTTAAACGACACATGAACCAACGATGAGATACAACAAAACAATGTACGGTCTAGTTAAATGACGCATGATCCAACGATGAGATACAACAGACCAATGTACGGTCTAGTTAAACGACACATGATCCAACGATGAGATACAACAGACCAATGTACGGTCTAGTTAAACAACACATGATCCAACGATGAGATACAAAAAAGCAATGAACGGTCTATTTAAACGACAAATGATTCAACGATGAGATGCAACAAAACAATTATTGGTCTAGTCAAACGACATATGATCTAACGATGAGATACAACAAAACATTGTACCGTCTAGTTAAACGACACATGATCAACCGATGAGATACAACACAAGAATAGACTGTCTAATTAAACGACACATGATCCAACGATGAGATACAACAGACCAATGTACGGTCTAGTTAAACAACACATGATCCAACGATGAGATACAAAAAAGCAATGAACGGTCTAGTTAAACGACACATGATCCAACGATGAGATACAACAAAACAATGAACGGTCTAGTCAAACGACACATGATCCAACGATGAGATGCAACAAAACCAATGAACGGTCTAGTTAAACGACACATGATTCAATGATGACATGCAACAAAACAATTATTGGTCTAGTCAAACGACACATGATCAACCGATGAGATACAACACAAGAATAGACTGTCTAATTAAACGACACATGATCCACCGATGAGATCATCATCATAGAGTGCCTTGCTAGTCCGCGTAAGCGTTCATGCCTTTAAATAGATCTCGGTCTTTGGTGTTCTGGATCAACCACTGATGATATTAATCCATGCCACTGTCTTAATCCATCCACTATCATTTCTATTGGTCTGCCTCTGCCTCTTGTACCAGCGATCTTTCCAGTCGACACTATCTGGTAATCTTAGTCAGCTTCATAGCAAACCGGCCAACCCATAGTTGCTCCGCTCCTGTGCTAACGAAAAACACACAGAATGTTTATCACAGACCCTTGTGGAGAGACTGACAGGCTTCAGTCACAGAATATGCGCTAGCATACACACGCATTAAAAGCCTACAGTAGCCATCCGAAGCGCTAACACAAATATTCGAAATGCAGTTCATCATGGATGGTGGGATAAGTCACCAACAAATCAGCAGTTGCACACGCGATCAATTTTAATCACATAATGACACCATCAATATTGCGGCAACAGGCATTCTGCGTTTTTCTAAATCTACAATTCACACCACTCCGCTGGTCATAGTAGAAAAACCTTCTAAATGAAGTCGGCAGCTCACAGTGTCACGGCAAGCACTAAACTCAAAAGCTGGGGGATAAAACTATCCTTTCAGTCTACATATGGAGCAAATGTGCACCTGCCACCGTCTGGCAGAAGCAAATAAATTGCCACGGCTCACAACAGTGACCGTGCGTAGCGTCCATTTTCGCCAAAAGCAGTGAGGGTTTATTAAAGGTTACCCCAGTGGTGCCGTTGTGATGGAAAAGGGGTCAGGTCGTAACGTGTCCTCCCTTTTTCTCCCCCCCCCCCACACCCCCCCTCCCCCGACTGCCTTTGTTAACGATTGTGCACGCCCAACCATCTAGTTTTTTGGCACAAAGAAGACGCCCTAAACTTGGTTTCTGGACTACCGACTCTCTACAGGCTCACACGCGTGTGTTAATGGTGTATAAAAGTTATCATGTTTCTCTCATATACCATTAGCCCTATGTTCCAGCATATATTTATTCTAGTCGTTAAATATTTTCTAGTGGGCCTTTTCTCATTGACTTTGTTAGTCTTTTCACTGTTGTATATAATGTTTTACTAAAACATTTTAGAAGACTGGGTAGATACCACAAATCATAGTTTTATGAAGAGATACAATGAAACAATAGACTACCTAGATACCATGATACATGATCCAAGAATGAAATGAGCTAAATAAGATATAGTGATACGTTGAGATACAACAGACTGGCTAGGTGAGATCAAAAATCATCAAATCAGGAAACACAACAAAACAATAAACTGGTCAGATACTATGATTCATGATACAATGATGAGACGCAACAAAACATATACTGGCTAGATACCCTGATACATGATCCAACTACGATGTAGAACAATTGTAGAGAGCCTGTTTATATATACCATGATATATGATTCAATTAGATAGAACCCAACAGAATACTGGTTGGATACTTTAATACATTGTCCACCGATGAGATATATCAAAACAACATGACTAGATATCATCATACATGATCCCACAATGAGATACAACAAAACAAAGGCCGGCTAGATACCGTGACACATGATTCAACGATGAGATACAATAAAGCAGCAGACTGGCTAGATATCATGACATATGATTAAATGAAGAGATAGAACAGACTGGCTAAATATCATGATTCACGATCCAACAGACTGGCTAGATGTCATGACTTTTGATGTATTGATGAGACACAACAGACTGGCTAGATATCATAACACACGATCAAATTATGAGACACAAAAACAGAACGACCGGCGGGATACCACGATACATGATCCAACGATGAGATACAACAAAATAAGAGACTGGCTAGATATTATGATACATGATTCAACTATGAAATATAACAAAACATGAGGTTGGATAGATACCATGATACATCATCCAGCGATGAGAACAACAAAACATGAGGTTGGATAGATACCATGATACATGATCCAGCGATGAGAACAACAAAACATGAGGTTGGATAGATACCATGATACATCATCCAGCGATGAGAACAACAAAACGAGCTGGTGGCGCTACAAGCCACAGATCTCCAGGCTACAATTACGGTAACAGATAATGGAGCTAACTGCTTCACTATTTCAACTACAAAGGGCAACAATCAACTTCTCTATTGCGACACTGGCACAGTTTGGGGACATAATGGCGCTGTTTCAATGGCCGCCGGAACTGTGGACGTGCAGTCTTTGATAGCAGGCCTAGTTACCTCCGCCTGTGTGTCTATTCTCAAACATTTCGGTCACAGGTAACCTATTTTCTGCAACCAGGTGCAACCAGGTCCATTTGTCAATTGTTCATGTTTGCATCATACATAATGATTAAGACAATTGCGGGTCCTAAGTGAAAGGACAAGTGCAAAAAACAGAAGAGACTAAAGGCTTTACAACGTGGGCGTGCAAAACAGAGATTGTCTAATGATGCATGGGTTCAAAGCCACAATAATTTACACCAACGAAATAATTTGTCTGTGTTTGTTATAAGTGGTCAAACGTGTAAATCCTAACTAAATACTTGCCGTTATAGCAGACGTTCACCAGATTGTTGACTATATACTTGCTGTTACAGCAGACGTTCACGGGATTGTTGACTATAGACTTGCCGTTATAGCAGACGTTCACGGGATTGTTGACTATATACTTGCCGTTATAGCAGACGTTCACCGGATTGTTGACTATATACTTGCTGTTACAGCAGACGTTCACGGGATTGTTGACTATAGACTTGCCGTTATAGCAGACGTTCACGGGATTGTTGACTATATACTTGCCGTTATAGCAGACGTTCACCGGATTGTTGACTAAATACTTGCCGTTATAACAGACGTTCACGGGATTGTTGATTATATACTTGCCGTTATAGCAGACGTTCACCGGATTGTTGACTAAATACTTCCTGTTATAGCAGACGTTCACGGGATTGTTGACTATATACTTGCCGTTATAACAGACGTTCACGGGATTGTTGACTATATACTTGCCTTTATAGCAGACGTTCACGGGATTGTTGACTATATACTTGCCATTATAGCAGACGTTCATCGGATTGTTGACTATATACTTGCCGTTATAGCAGACGTTCACCGGATTGATGACTATATACTTTCTGTTATAGCAGACGTTCACCGGATTGTTGACTATATACTTGCCGTTATAGCAGACGTTCATCGGATTGTTGACTAAATACTTGCCGTTATAGCATACGTTCACCTGATTGTTGACTAAATACTTGCCGTTATAGCAGACGTTCACCGGATTGTTGACTATATACTTGCCGTAAAAGCCGACGTTCATGGGATTGTTGACTACATACTTGCTGTTTTAGCGGACATACCCGGGATTGTTGACTAACTACTTGCCGTTATAGCAGACGTTCAAGGGATTGTTGATTAAATACTTGCCGTTATAGCAGACGTTCGTTAATTATTAACTAAATACTTGCCGTTATAGCAGACGTTCACGGGATTGTTGATTAAATACTAGCCATTATAGCAGACGTTCACGGGATTGTTGATTAAATACTTGCTGTTATAGCAGACGTTCATTAATTATTAAATAAATACTTGCTGTTATAGCAGACGTTCATTAATTATTAACTAAATGCTTGCTGTTATAGCAATTCACGAAATTATTGACTAAATGCTTGCTGTGATAGCCGGCGCTTCTGGGATTGTTGACTAAATATATGTGGTTACAGCAGAAACATTTGTGATTGCTGCCTAAATGACTTCATGTGGGCGTGTAGTAATTTGGCTGCACCTCTGAGACACAGTGGGAAAGTAGTTTTAATGATGATCGTGTGCTGGCAACATTGAACCCTTGCCTTACATTCTTACAGTGAAACAGTGTACATGACCATGTCGCGGCACTCAACCTACACACAAGTCAAGGTGACGGGTACACTAGGTCATTGACAACACCCCAACAGGTACAGTGAGGAAAGGTGACGGGTACACTAGGTCATTGACAACACCCCAACAGGTACAGTGAGGAAAGGTGACGGGTACACTAGGTCATTGACAACACCCCAACAGGTACAGTGAGGAAAGGTGACAGCATCTCCTCTTTCCTCCCAATAGTTGAGATGATGGAAGATGACCAGGTTCACGCAAGCCCTACAGATGAGGTGTTGGAAGCTGGCCGTGTATTTCCTGAATCGACATAGATGTATCAAGTCCCACACAGTCTCACAAAGACATTGGCGCCCCGAGGTCAAGATCTGGAACCCAGTGGCGAGGGGCAATACTTCTCAAATGTCTGAGAGACAAACACCGCATTCAACTGGGCCAGAAATGTCACTGGAGTGATAAATGAGTGTTCTTCTATTTCTGAGGCCTGAACAGTGCACCTCTTACATTTCCTCTACGATATTGCAATACAACACTCCCGTTTTGGACACATAGATGTTTTTGTTTTTTATGCTTGCTATCTTCACTGGCATCAATGGTGATTCTGTCTTCATATCCCAGGCAAGTGCGCATGTCCAGTCAGTCACTGCCACCAGGCAAGTGCCCATGTCCAGTGAGTCACTGCCACTGGTCACGTCAAAATATCTCTTGTTAACAAATGAAAACTGCTTTCAGCCCGGAACTGCGCCTGGAGGGTGTCCGTCGCTTCGATAGGTAAATTTCTCTCTATCGGTTGCTGCCCATAGGAACTGTACACTCGGAATGTGTTGAATGTTTTTCTTGTGTCCAGAGCCATGAATCTACTGAAACATGAGTCCCTTTCTCAGTGATCAGTGAACTGTGTCCAGAGCCATGAATCTACTGTAGCATGAGTACCTGTCTCGGTGATCAGCGAACTGTATCCAGAGCCAAGAATCTACTGTAGCATGAGTACCTGTCTGAGTGATCAGTTAACTGTGTCCAGAGCCATGAATCTACTGTAGCATGAGTACCTGTCTCGGTGATCAGCGAACTGTATCCAGAGCCATGAATCTACTGTAGCATAAGTCTCTGTCTCAGTGATCAGTGAACTGTGTCAGAGCCATGAATATACTGTAGCATGAGTACTTGTCTGAGTGATCAGTGAACTGTGTCCAGAGCCATGAATCTACTGTAGCATGAGTACCTGTCTCAGTGATCAGTGAACTGTGTCAGAGCCATGAATCTACTGTAGCATAAGTCTCTGTCTCAGTGATCAGTGAACTGTGTCAGAGCCATGAATATACTGTAGCATGAGTACTTGTCTGAGTGATCAGTGAACTGTGTCCAGAGCCATGAATCTACTGTAGCATGAGTACCTGTCTCAGTGATCAGTGAACTGTGTCCAGAGCCATGAATATACTGTAGCATGAGTACTTGTCTGAGTAATCAGTGAACTGTGTCCAGAGACATGAATCTATTGTAGCACGAGTCCCTGTCTCAGTAATCAGTAGACTGTGTCCAGAGACATGAATCTATTGTAGCACGAGTCCTTGTCTCAGTAATCAGTGAACTGTGTCGTGAACAGTCACAGATTTAACTTGCACTACGTATAAATCTAATGTCCACCTTAGGTAGTTCTAGATCTCTGAAACATCTCATTGTTCTAGATCTCTGAAACATCGGATTGTTCTAGATCTCTGAAACATCTCATTGTTCTAGATCTCTGAAACATCTCATTGTTGTAGATCTCTGAAACATCTCGTTGTTCTAGATCTCTGAAACATCTCATTGTTCTAGATCTCTGAAACATCGGATTGTTCTAGATCTCTGAAACATCTCATTGTTCTAGATCTCTGAAACATCTCATTGTTCTAGATCTCTGAAACATCTCATTGTTCTAGATCTCTGAAACATCTCGTTGTTCTAGATCTCTGAAACATCTCATTGTTCTAGATCTCTGAAACATCTCATTGTTCTAGATCTCTGAAACATCTCATTGTTCTAGATCTCTGAAACATCTCATTGTTATAGATCTCTGAAACATCTCATTGTTCTAGATCTCTGAAACATCTCACTGTTATAGAACTCTGAAACATCTCATTGTTCTAGATCTCTGAAACATCTCATTGGCTGATACATCTTTACCCTGCTAAACACTTTCTGGTGATTTATAGAAATACATAATGTTGTTTCCCAGACAGCTGTACTGTTGTCGCGCGAGCTCCCTCTTAACAAAGTTGGTTTGTATGATACTCATTGACTCTTGTGTCTCTGTGTGAATCACACGCCTCTCAGTGTAAGACGCGAAACATGTGCAAGCATTTGATTAACTAGATTTCTGCAAAGAGAGTAAACAAGGGCAAGACAGCCAGAAAGATCAGAGCATGAGGAATGGCAGGAGCAGGCGCAAGCGGGTGTCTGTGAGGCAACAATCGGCACATCACATGACCGGATTTCATCGAGAATCAACATTATACGTCAGAACAACGGGTATTTCAGATACAAGCAGCCGTCAGACACAGATCGCTGACTTTGTCATCTGCTTCCCCATATTCTGCCTACTGCTCGCTTCCACCAGTTAAACAACCTAGTTTCCCCTGCGCAATGAAAGATGTCTACAAACCATCGACACTCGGCGGTCCATGCTGGCACAATGCTGCTCAAGTTGCTACAGAGACAGTGTCTATGTCTGCTCGGGTAGTATGGTGTGGATACCAACGAGCTGAGGGTAGCTCTATGCTAAATATTGCTGGACGTACTTTGATGGACAGTCGTGGGTTGCTGTTCTAAAAAAGATATATGGCGTCTAATTTTGCAATGGTGATATATTCAAATAAACTCACTCTACTGAACACACACATTATCATGTGACTGTGTAAGTGTGTGTGTGTATGTGTGTGTGTGTGTGTGTGTGTCTATGCACTCATGAGTGCGCGCGAGCGGGGCTGTGTATGCGCACATGGTCCCCATAAAGTAACATGGAAGCAAAACCGTGATCGATAGTATTTTATTTTACTGTTTAATCATTCCTTTTACATTACCATCAGTATATCACCAATTATTGTGCTATTTATCTTTCGATTGTCATTTATTCTGCAGTATGCAACTCAACTATCTTTCATTCATTTATCCTTGATTATTGTATATAGTGTATACATCTTTCTGCCATCCATCACCAAGCTAATCATCATTTAGTTACTGACAATCACGTTATACATCATAAATTTAATCAATGAATTATCCATCATTTTGATATCTACTTGATCAGTTAACCAACATAAAAATGTCCATTGTTTTGTTCCCACATCATTTGATCATCCATCTAACCCACTGTGCTGTTCTTCATTTAGTTTTCCATCATTCTTTTTTTTTCTTTATTCAGTTATATTTCCTTATGTTGTTCTTCTTTCCACTGTCCATGTTCTGCATTTAATTATCCATCAGGCTGTTGTTCTTCATTCAATTATCCACCAGTCTTTTGTTCTACATCAATTATCCATCAGGCTCCTGTTCTACATTAAATTATCCATCAGGCTGTTGTTCTACATTAAATTATCCATCAGGCTGTTGTTCTACATTAAATTATCTATCAGGCTGTTGTTCTAAATTAAATTATATATCAGGCTGCTGTTCTACATTAAATTATCCATCAGGCTGTTGTTCTACATTAAATTATCTATCAGGCTGTTGTTCTACATTAAATTATATATCAGGCTGCTGTTCTACATTAAATTATCTATCAGGCTGCTGTTCTACATTAAATTATCCACCAGGCTGTTGTTCCTCATTAAATTATCTATCAGGCTGCTGTTCTACATTAAATTATCCATCAGGCTACTGTTCTACATTAAATTATCCATCATGCTGTTGTTCCTCATTAAATTATCTATCAGGCTGCTGTTCTACATTAAATTATCCATCAGGCTGTTGTTCCTCATTAAATTATCTATCAGGCTGCTGTTCTACATTAAATTATCCATCAGGCTACTGTTCTACATTAAATTATCCATCAGGCTGTTGTTCCTCATTAATTATCTATCAGGCTGCTGTTCTACATTAAATTATCCATCAGGCTGTTGTTCCTCATTAAATTATCTATCAGGCTCCTGTTCTACATTAAATTATCCATCAGGCACGCACATATACGCACGCAGACACACACACGGAACAGACTCTCTCTCTCACACACACACAAACACACACATACATACACTCACGCACACACGGACAGACTCACACACACATACACACCCACGGACAGACTAACACATACTTACACACACATACACGGACAGACTCACACACACACACACACACACACACACACACACACACACACACACACACAGAGAGAGCACATCTAGTGTTTTACCTTTTCTGGATGCAGCGAAACCATCACTGACCGGAAGTGACTGGATGTCGTAGGTCAGCCTGGAGTTGGCCAGTAGTTCGCGGTCATGGTTGATCCGGTAGACCGCGTACCGGAAGGCGTTCTCGATGCTGCTGAACTCGTCGCCGTCGCCGAACAGACCTCCTGTAGACACAAGAGTTCACTGGTCAGCTGCCGCTTCTACAGAAGGCACGTGGGCGCAGAACACACTTCAGATAGTCTTCTTCTTCCCCTCATTCACCGCCTGTAAACCCTGACAGAAAATTCTGGTTGCTCGTCCATTTCTGGACTTTGGTCTTGTTCCAGAACTTAGGTTTTGCGTGCACATCCATTTTACAGATCTAGCTTATGTGTATGCAGACTGATGGCTCTTCATTTCTCAAGCAGATCCACCCCGACTTCGCAGGAAAATCCCCTAATTAGTCGTCCCCTATAACATACATATCTGTCCCCCCTCCTCCCCCTTTCCCTGCCTCCCTGCCTCCCTCCACCTAAATGAGACCCTGGAACCCACATTGGGACTACGTGACATGAGACTCACGAACTTTGGAAGGTCAAAGTGACACGTGAGAGACAGGCCTGTTGAAGACAACGGCACAAACATACAGTCAGGCAGACAGAACCATCAAGATAATAAATAAAGTGCCAGAAACACAAACAGAGAGAGATAGAGAGAGTCATAGAGAGACATGGAGAGAAACATACAGAGAGAGATAGAGAGAGACATAGAGAGAGACACAGAGAGAGACATAGAGAGAAACATTGAGAGATAGTGGGAGGAAGACAGACAGACAGACAGACAGACAGACAGACAGACAGACAGACAGACAGACAGACAGACAGACAGACAGACAGACAGACAGACAGACAGACAGACTGACAGACAGACAGACAGACAGACAGAACCATCCAGATACCTTAAGAAGGAAAAAGGCGGGGAAAGGCGGAAAGGGAGGAAATATAGCGCGGGAAACACACACACAGAGAGAGATACAAAGAGACATAGAGAGAGAGCGAGACATAGAGAGATGAAGACAGACAGACACAGAGAAGAAACTATCTTAAAAGAAACACACCCACACAGAAAGAAAGAGAGAGAGAGAGAGAGAGATAGAGAGAGAGAGAGAGAGAGAGACAGCCAAGCAAAGTCACATGAAAAGATACAGATACACAGACACTGTACAGACAGGCACAGGAGCACACACACATATGATAAACAAACGTACGTGCATACCTAAACACACCCACATACTGTAAACAAACGTACATACATACCCAAACACACACACATACGGTAAACAAACGTACGTACATACCAAAACACACACACACACATACGGTAAACAAACGTACGTACACGCCTAAACACACACACACACACACGGTAAACAAACGTACGTACATACCCAAACACACACACACACGGTAAACAAACGTACGTGCATATCTAAACACACACACATACGGTAAACACACGCACGTACATACCCAAACACACAAACACATACGGTAAACAAACGTACGTGCATACCCAAACACACATACACACACGATAAACAAACCTACGTACATACCCAAACACACTCACATACGGTAAGCAAACGCACGTACATACCCAAACACATACACACACACACACACATACGGTAAACAAACATACGTACATACCCAAACACACTCACATACGGTAAGCAAACGCACGTACATACCCAAACACACACACAAACGGTAAACAAACGTACGTACATACCCAAACACACACACATACGGTAAACAAACTTACGTGCATACCCAAACACACACATATACGGTAAACAAACTTACGTGCATACCTAAACACACACACACATACTGTTAACAAACTTACGTACATACCCAAACACACACATACGGTAAACAAACTTACCTACATACCCAAACACACACACATACGGTAAACAAACGCACGTACATACCCAAACACACACACATACAGTAAACAAACGTACGTGCATACTCAAACACAACACAAACGGTAACATACGGTCATTTGTAGAGGTACGAATGCCACACACTAGCACACAGACAGACAGACAAACATTATATTAAACATACAGCAAATTCTATCACACATGAAGAGTCCACCAAGTGCAGAGGAGCCGATAAAAAAAAGCAAACATGGATGAGTTATTCCTAGCTGGTTCTTGTTGATGATTGTTCTATCAAGTAATTATCATGTTAGTGTGCAATTAGATTCTTGATTGTTGCTTTCTGCGATGTTTCTGTACAAATTACCGTCTGAGGTAACCAACATTTAAACAGCCAAGTGACGACAAAATATGGCCACATTTTCGCAGAAATCTGGCCAGAGAGCACAGACTTCCGGGTTGACCAGGTAATTCTGACAATTAAAATCAAACGACAAATTTATTCATAAATGTCGGCCATATATAATTGTATGTACAAATTATTGAAAATAGCAAGGTAGTTATGATGGGTAAATATTTGGTCCGAGAAGAAAACTTGCCCAGAAAAAGAAAGAAAAAGACAACTGTTAGAATGACTCGTTAAAAAAACTGGCGAAGACAGAACATAGCTTGGTACTCAATGTCTGTTAAAACCATTTCCGATACTTTCGGTCTGTCCACACTAAGTCTCTCGGTCTGCGTGTTTCCATGCCTGTCTAGGTATTTCTATGTCTTTCTCTGTGTGTTTCTATGTCTGTCTGCGTGTTTCTATGTCTGTCTGTGTGTTTCTATGTCTTTCTCTGTGTGTTTCTATGTCTGTCTGCGTGTTTCTATGTCTGTCTGCGTGTTTCTATCTCTGTCTGTGTGTTTCTATGTCTTTCTCTGTGTTTCAATGTCTGTCTGCGTGTTTCTATGTCTGTCTGTGTGTGTGTTTCTATGTCTGTCTGTGTGTTTCCATGTCTGTCTGTGTGTTTCTATGTCTTTCTCTGTGTTTTAATGTCTGTATGCGTGTTTCTATGTCTATCTGTGTGTTTCCATGTCTGTCTGTGTGGCCAAGAAACATGAGTCTCTTTGCAGCACAGAAGGCAGTATCAACAGGTCATAGCCACGTGTTCTGAGCAGGGATTTTAAAACTTGTTGTTTTTCAGCTGACCCCTCTATAATAGGCACCCCCCCCCCTCCTTTACACCGCCAAAATGTAGCTACTGTTTTCCACAACACAGATGTAGTATCATATCAACGTGCCTCCATAGATTTGCAGAGGTAGTCAAGGACAGTTAAGTAATCGGTTCAGGTTTGACTGTTTCACTAGAGAAGACACAGGTGCGAATTGATTTTTACTTCTCAGTTCTTTCCTTTTTGAATGCTTCCTTCATCAAATTATTTGTATTTAACCTCTTCACTCACGAGTGACAGCTGATGCATCTACTGCCACCTGGATCATGCCAACAATCTCACCCTCCAATCAAACAGTTACCTCGTTGGACAGGAAACTCACGAGGTGGCACGTGGCCTGGGTAAACATTCATACCAAGTTCGTGCCGAACTAGACTGCGGCACGAAGATATGAGGAAAGAGAGTTACAAACTAAATACATGTGAGCGTGTCAAGTATCACAGAGAACTCACAGAAAACTCACAGAGAACATACAGAAAACTCACAGAGAACTCACAGAGAACTCACAGAAAACTCACAGAGAACTCATAGAGAACACACAGAGAACTCACAGAGAACTCACAGAGAACTCACAGAGAACTCACAGAGAACTCACAGAGAACTCACAAAAAACTCACAGAGAACTCACAGAGAACTCACAGAGAACTCACAGAAAACACAGAAAACTCACAGAGAACTCACAGAGAACTCACAGAGAACTCACAGAAAACTCACAGAGAACTCACAGAGAACTCACAGAAAACTCACAGAGAACTCACAGAGAACTCACAGAGGAATCAGGCATCTATATACTATGGCAAGTGGGCAGAGTTTTGAGAACTGTGTTCAGAGAGCTTGTCTTGGATGAAGACGCTTGTTGGCGTTCACTGGGGAAACAAGACAACCGATTCCACTGACGAGGCAGTGAGTGTGAGTCGCAGATGTCGGGCTATGGAAACAAGACAACCGATTCCACTGACGAGGCAGTGAGTGTGAGTCGTAGATGTCGGGCTATGGAAACAAGACAACCGATTCCACTGACGAGGCAGTGAGTGTGAGTCGCAGATGTCGGGCTATGGAAACAAGACAACCGATTCCACTGACGAGACAGTGAGTGTGAGTCGTAGATGTCGGGCTATGGAAACAAGACAACTGATTCCACTGACGAGGCAGTGAGTGTGAGTCGCAGATGTCGGGCTATGGAAACAAGACAACCGATTCCACTGACGAGGCAGTGAGTGTGAGTCGTAGATGTCGGGCTATGGAAACAAGACACCTGATTCCACTGACGAGGCAGTGAGTGTGAGTCGTAGATGTCGGGCTATGGAAACAAGACAACCGATTCCACTGACGAGGCAGTGAGTGTGAGTCGTAGATGTCGAGCTATCACTTGTGTGTTGATGGGACTCAGATTTTGGAGTCCAGCCTGTCATCATAGAATTCCTCCTGTGTGGCTGACTGGCTGTTTGGGGCCTTAAGGGTTAAGATGTTCCCCGTCAACCAATGTGAAATAGCCTGTTACTGAGCTATAGAAATGGCGGCCCAGCTGGGTAAGATAAATGGAGCTTGTTCATTCTGACTGCTGGTCCTAGAGTGACGGTTTGTCAGCGACCGAGGCGGTTAGCTCGAGAGTCCGGATCGGCAGCGAGATGAGACTGTGTTGTGGAGAGACGCTAGGAACTACTCGGAGAATGCGGAGCATAACAGGTTAACGTATGTTAGCCAGCATGTAGACATAACATTATGATGCTTTAGATTCATAGTTGTTGAGTTATCCTAGACTGTGTGTTATCGGAGTGCCAACGAGAATCATTACGTAGACACTTGTTATGTATGCTACACATGCCACACCACAGTAATCATACAACAGTAATACCTCGCCCAGCCCTAATCCTTTGAGCGCCCTTAATTAAAGAGATGGTATCACTTTATTTGGAAACATTGGAGGGCTTCAGGGCGGATATGGAGGGGGAAGGAGGGGTACAAATGAGCGCTCATCTACGGTAAAAACTGTATTGGCAAAGAGCAAACTTATACTGGCGATAGGCACAATTACACTGGGGTTAGGCAACATTATACAAGCAATGAGCAAATTTATAGTGGCGATATGACTCTAAATTTAAGTGCGTAATAATAATATATGAATAATGTTATGAATGGTCAACACATATCAAAACATATCAATAAACTTTAAGTACTATTGTATATACAAATATCTAAACTAGTACTTGAACAGAAAACTGTGCATCGTTGAAGGGACGGCTCTGGGGTGGAGGAGGGGGTGAGCTTCTGCCAAAATATTTTTTCTGGGGAGTGGGCTCAAGGTGCGCCCAGCTACCAGATACCAACGCCCCACGGATGTCTTGTGTCTATTGTATAGATGTCTAATTCTTTTGTATAGAAGTCTGAATCTATCGTATAAAAGTCTGAATCTGTCGTATGGAATTCCGAAACTATTGTAATGGAGTCCGAATATACCCTATGAAAGTCTAAATGTATGGTTTGGAAGTCTGAAGCTATAATTTGGAAATGTGAATGTATCCCGTAAAAGTCTGAATATAAATTGTACGGAAGACTGAATCTGTCATATGGAAATCTCGTAACTGTTGAACGCAAGCTAACACAACAGTAAGCGTGTGAATACCCGCGGAACCAATATCTCCTCCCGTTCACTACACACCAACATTTATAGGTAAATGGAGAGCTTTGCCTGCAAACAGAAGTTGAAATTTTCCAGAATAATTAAAACTAAAACATAATCTTCCAGTTTGAAGGACTGCTCAAGTTGGGACTGGAGAGACAAGAGATCCGACAACGAGTGTAATCAAGCAGGAATATTGTCCTCTCCTGGACTTCATCGCCCTGTCTTTAGCCATTGTAAGATTTGTCCACTTGTGAAGGAGACATTCATTATCGGCTCCACCAAGTGGAAGGGCCAGAAATATTCAGCCAATGAAGGAGATATGAAATTTCTATTTTAACCTTTCAAAAGGTGACGACGTCGTCGCGACCTGTGATTGTTTTCTCAGGATAAAACTTAAATCACAGGCAAACCAGTCAATAACATCAACCCCTATACACGTTCAGGCAATTTAGTGTGTGTTCAGACAACACGGAAGTTCGCAGATTCCTGCAGACTGTAGACATAGAGGACATATAATTGTCCAGATTGAAGACATAGAGGACACATAATTGTCCCAACTGCAAACATAGAGGACATATAATTGTCCCAACTGCAAACATAGAGGACATATAATTGTCCCAACTGCAAACATAGAGGACATATAATAGTCCCAACTGCAAACATAGAGGACATATAATTGTCCCAACTGCAAACATAGAGGACATATAATTGTCCCAACTGCAAACATAGAGGACATATAATTGTCCCAACTGCAAACATAGAGGACATATAATTGTCCCAACTGCAAACATAGAGGACACAGAATTTTCCAAACTGCAGACACAGAAGACAATTATTGTCCATATAGCAGAAAAAGTGAAATAGGATTTGAGTTTAAATTCTGCCCATTGTTGCGACTGCAGGCTCGAATCCTCCCCCCCCCCCCATCCTTTTTCCCCTCTTCTGCGTCACCACGTGGTGGGGGGGGGGGTAGAAGACTGATGGGGTATGATTTATTATTGACAAGGTGTTAATATATTACAGATTGTACACAATTTAACACTGTCACGGAGTGGGTAAATGACAGCTCGTGAAGGATTTAACACTGTCACGGAGTGGATAAATGACAGCTCGTACAGGATTTAACACTGACACGGAGTGGGTAAATGACAGCTCGTACAGGATTTAACACTGACACGGAGTGAGTAAACGACAGCTCGTACAGGATTTAACACTGACCCGGAGTGGGTACATGACAGCTCGTACAGGATTTAACACTGACACGGAGTGGGTAAATGACAGCTCGTACAGGATTTAACACTGACCCGGATTGGGTAAATGACAGCTCGTACAGTATTTAACACTGACACGGAGCGGGTAAATGACAGCTCGTACAGGATTTAACACTGCCCCGGAGCGGGTAAATGACAGCTCGTACAGGATTTAACACTGACACGGAGTGGGTAAATGACAGCTCGTACAGGATTTAACACTGACACGGAGTGGGTAAATGACAGCTCGTACAGGATTTAACACTGACACGGAGTGGGTAAATGACAGCTCCTACAGAATTTAACACTGACACGGAGTGGGTAAATGACAGCTCGTACAGGATTTAACACTGACACGGAGTGGGTAAATGACAGCTCGTACAGGATTTAACACTGACACGGAGTGGGTAAATGACAGCTCGTACAGGATTTGACACTGACACGGAGTGGGTAAATAACAGCTCCTACAGGATTTAACACTGTCACGGAGTGGGTAAATGACAGCTCGTACAGGATTTGACACTGACACGGAGTGGGTAAATGACAGCTCCTACATGATTTAACACTGTCACGGAGTAGTTGAATAACTGAGCACTTGATATTGTACAGATGTCAGCTGTACATGTGAGTTGATCATGTTCTGTCCTACGAAGTAGAAACATGTTTATCCTTGTTCATCCTCTCTTCTTTAGTTGACGTGTGTAGCAGTTAGAGACGTTCGGTTTCTTTTGTCTCTGTACTTTTTATTGTCTCTGTACTTTATACGCTGATGTTCCTGCCGTTTATTTTTTTTTAATTTGTTTTCGGGCACTGAAGCTTCCAACATACAGGTTTACCAACCTTGCTCTGTCTCTTTCGTCCAGTATTTTGTCTCACAAGGCTAATTTCTAATATTTCTGGTTGATGTTGCTTTGCATGACAATTGGGTTTCAGTAAGTATTCTTAAAACATCTGCCTCCTTCGACGCGCTTCACCAGTTGTTTTGCCTTAAAGTCTTGTTTCTTTTGATTGCCTGGTGCGCTGGTTTTTACAGCCTGCAGTTCGGGTTTTGCCCTAGCTCCAAGCACTCATTTAAGCCTGCAGGCTGTGGCGGATCAACACCTTGTTGGCTGGGGGATGCCCAGCTTGGGGCGGCTGGTAGGTGATCATTGACGTACGATGATGTCTCCCACCGTCAGAGGCAACCCTTGGCGCCCTTGTCTACGCCAATTGACAAGGACTTAAAACCCGTAACTGCTACCTCTCGATTTGTTTCTGAGACCGATAACAGCCAGGAATGAAGTTCCTCCTCTCCATAGCACAAAACCTGGGCTGTATTGTAGAGACCGTATGTTGCCCATGCATCATGATCCCTCTCATGACCTGCCTTGTTTACTCCAAAGGAAAGGTAACACCAGTACGTTTGAGACAAATCAGGCTGCAGAAGCTGCCAGGTCAGAATTGCAGTGCTCTATGTGTCGGCCTGTCAGAGCTGTCCTGGACAATCTGCTAGCCAAGGCTAAGGGAATGTTCTGCCCTCCCATAAAGTTTTCAGGTTGCATTTCTTCCTGGGATAGGGCTAGTATCCTCCCCCAGTGTGCCTCTCTGCCTGAATCCGTTGGCACAATTTGGGATGACATAAATTATTATTAATATTATAAAGGAGCTGAAACAACGAAGAATAGGAAGAAGAAAAAAAGACGAAGAAGAAGATGAATAAGAAGAAGAAGAAGAAGAAGAAGAAGAAGAAGAAGAAGAAGAAGAAGAAGAAGAAGAAGAAGAAGAAGAAGAAGAAAGAAGAAGAAGAAGAAGAAGAAGAAGAAGAAGAAGAAGAAAAAGAAGAAAGAAAGAAGAAGAAGAAGAAGAAGAAGAAGAAGAAGAAGAAGAAGAAGAAGAAGAAGAAGAAGAAGAAGAAGAAGAAGAAGAAGAAGAAGAAGAAGAAGAAGAAGAAGAAGAAGAAGAAGAAGAAGAAGAAGAAGAAGAAGAAGAAGAAGAAGAAGAAGAGAAGAAGAAGAAAAAGAAGAACAAGAACAAGAAGAACAAAAAGAACAAAAAGAAGAAAAAGAAGAAGAAGAAGAACAAGAGGAGGAGGTTCACGAGAACGACGACGACGAGAAGAAAAAAGAGCACAGGAGCAGCTAACAACGAGAACAACAACATATGTTGGCCCTCTCAGACATTGTTGTCTACCTCACAATGTCACTCTCATATGTGGTTGTCTGCGTGCTTTATGTTTGCCCTCTCTCACATGTTTGTCTGCCCCACATTGTCACTCTCATATGTGGTTGTCTGCGTGCTTTATGTTTGCCCTCTCACACATGGTTGTCTACCTCACATTGTCACTCTCATGTGTGGTTGTCTGCGTGCTTTATGTTTGCCCTCTCTCACATGTTTGTCTACCTCACATTGTCACTCTCATATGTGGTTGTCAGCGTGCTTTATGATTGCCCTCTCTCACATGTTTGTCTGCCCCACATTGTCACTCTCCTATGCTAACTGCCCGACGACCGGGTGACGAACTCTGTGTATTCCGGGTTCACGCCCAGGGGTAGCCAGGAAAGCCACATTTCACGCAGATTCAAGGAATCAATGCAGAAGGGTTGCGATATTCATAGTACCGAGCTAAAGGGTTGCGATATTCATGGTACCGAGTTAAAGGGTTGCGATATCCATAGTACCGAGCTAAAAGGTTGCGATATCCATAGTACCGAGCTAAAGGATTGCGATATCTACAGTACCGAGCTAAAGGGTTGCGATATCCATAGTACCGAGCTAAAGGGTTGCGAGATACATAGTACGGAGCTAAAGGGTTGCAAGATCCATAGTACTGAGCCTGAAGGTAAACAACCCCTGGTTTCTGGGTATTTAAAGAACAAATTTGTGGTTGTCAGCGTGGTAATGTTGACCAGCCTCAAAAATGGTTGCCATTCCGACCCGTGACTGACCAATTCACAGGATGTTTCCAAGGTCGTGGGATCCAACCCGAACGCAGCCGGACTTATTTCAAAAATGTCTTTGGCTCTTAGGTCGACCCAGCGATATATGGTACCAGGTATAGTCATGGGAAGTAAAGGCGGTCATTGTGAGGTTAACCACATGACTGACCTGGTGCCGCTTTGTTTGAAAATATAGGGCTAGTCTAAAGAGATTTTTCTTTACTTGGTATCGACACAGCCACTGTGACTCATCCACGCATTGTTGTGTCTGTCTGATGAGTTGATCTGTGTATTCATGAGTTCTTATCTCGTGATGCTGCTTGTGTAATTAGCATTTATATAATGCATACTGATAACTAAACTGACTATTCACGTGGCATATAGCTGTTGTGTGACTGATCAATGGCTAAAGGGGCGCAACTGATGTCGGGCCCAGTTGCTTGTTCTATTGATCTTTAATTCTGCTGTCTACCTTCATATCTACCTACCTCTCTACCTACCTGTCAGTGTATGTTATGTCTGTGCGTGTGTGTGTATGTGTGTGTGTGTTCCGCCTGTGTGTGTGATGTGTCACGCCTGTGTGTATGTGTTTGTGATGTGTCACGCCTGTGTGTATGTGTGTGTGCTGTGTCACGCCAGTGTGTATGTGTGTGTTCCGCCTGTGTGTATGTGTGTATGTTTGTGTAATGTGTTTTTCCGGTGTGTATGTGTATGTGCGTGTGTGTGTGTGTGTTCCGCCT
The DNA here is from genome assembly GCA_905116865.2 of Candidula unifasciata. Lineage (NCBI taxonomy): Eukaryota > Metazoa > Mollusca > Gastropoda > Stylommatophora > Geomitridae > Candidula > Candidula unifasciata. The sequence continues at coordinate 288,458 of CAJHNH020008470.1, forward strand.
GTGTGTATGTATGTGTGTCTTCTGCAATGTGTATGTCACGGCCGGATTAACAATGAGCACACCGAGAACGTGCCTAAGGCATTATAAGGCACACGGGAACCACAGAGATGTTTAATAGCCATGAAGCCGAAATCTAAATAGAACAAGAATGTAACGAAACAAGCGGAAGGCAATCTCTCCATTTAAAAACA